>OX359266.1:48290038-48802538 GCA_947179155.2 Hedera helix | reverse complement strand
TTAAATATTTAATTTAATAAAAATAAGTAGATAATATTGTTGAATGTATTTATATAAAAAAAAATTACCAACTTTTTTTCATTAAGAGACACTTCTTAATGATTTGAACTTAATTTTATATCTTACGGATTAAAAGGCATTAAGAGGCAAATAAAATTTTAACGAATAATTTTTGCCTTTTACAAATTTAAACGTGGGCAAGGGCGATTCAAGATAATTTGGGGCAAAAAACGATACTTCTAAATGAGACTTTTTATGTTTGATAAGTCCTCCATTGACTTGTATGCTCAAATTGATCATTTTTCAAATCAATATATCTTATTGTTATTTAATATATATGTAAAAAACTTATAAATATTATAAATTACATAAAATTTAGTACTAATCTCAATTGTTACTCTTAAAAAAATTTAAATATATATGTTTAATTGTTAATTTTAAAAATAGTCAATTTGACTACAAAAGTCAATAGAAGATTTTTATTTTGAGACAGAAGGAGTATTAATATATTTTATTTAAATGCGAATTTTTTTTATACTGTTAATTTTTTTAAGTATTTAATATTTGGATTGAACTATTGGCTCTAAATGATTGATTGAGTTTATATTTTTATAAGACTTTTTTACATAAGTTATTTATGATATTTAAAAATTTGGAATCTTTATTTAAAATGGAGCCTAAAACCCAAGTTTTTTTTTTTTATGTCATAGGACCGGTCCTAGACATGGGTTCATTAAAAAATATTAAGATCTAAACAAACACAACCTAACCAACCAAGTTACAATTGATAGTATATATCAGTGTGCAGTTAGTTAATAGCTAGCTAGCTTTCCTCTTCTTTAGGTCACCTTATATATATACAATTTATATTCACAATTATATGTTCACATCAATTATTTTTGAGCTTCAAAGTCAGAAAGAAGCGAGGGAGAAATTAGGAACTAAGGAAATGGGAAGGCCTCCTTGCTGTCAAAAAGTTGGAATAAAGAAAGGTCCATGGACTCCTGAAGAAGATATAATCTTAGTCTCCTACATCCAAGAACATGGCCCCGGGAATTGGAGATCCGTTCCTACAAATACCGGTAAACAAACAAACAAACCTTAACTTGATCATTTCTTTCTTTCATGTTTTATTTATGCATTACAATTAATGAAATCGATCGATCGATCCCAATTGGATTTTATCATAGTTTCTTGGGATTTGAAGTTCTTTTAGCCACCCTATATATATATATATATATATATAATTTATTATTTGGACTTGCACATATTTATTATCCAAGAATATATATATTTGTTTAGAGGCTAATGAATGAATAAGTCTTGTTTTCTTTTTTCTTTTTCTTTTTTTTTGTAATTTTTTTTTTCTTGTAAAGGGTTGCTAAGGTGCAGCAAAAGTTGCAGACTTAGGTGGACTAATTACCTGAGACCAGGAATCAAAAGAGGCAACTTTACCACCCATGAAGAAGGAATGATCATCCATCTCCAAGCTTTACTTGGTAACAAGTATGTCTTAATTAAATTTCCCCTTAACTATCTCTCAATCATCCATATATGGTACGTGAAATTAATCATACACTAATATATGCATATATTAATTTCAGATGGGCAGCCATAGCATCATACCTTCCACAAAGAACAGATAATGATATAAAGAACTATTGGAACACCCACTTAAAGAAGAAGCTCGAGAAGTTTCAATCATCGGATCATGCAACTCTTCATCATCCCAAAAATATTCCTACTAGCGTCGAGAAAAGGAAAAATTACATGGATATTGCCACTGATCACCAACAGTCCTCAACAACTCTGGGGTTGAGCCACAATCTTAATAATACTAATTCTAATTCCAATTCCAATAAGGTCGTGTATGCCTCAAGCACAGAGAATATTTCAAGACTCCTAGAAGGATGGATGAGATCTTCCCCAAAGACGACGGAAAGGTCTACTGATATTCATCATGCTGCAGCAGCTACTTCAAATTCTTTGATAAAGGCTGAGCATAAAGAAGGCGACAGAGAATTACTCTCTAATGAAGAATTCGAGTCCATTCTATCGTTGGATAACTTGAATAATGGAATTGCCAGCTGGGATCACAAGTATTCTTCATCTGATCATAAATTATTAGGTTCTGGTGAAGAGGAAATGGAAGCTGATGATGATCTTGAGCATGAGAGGAAACAAAGGCCATTATCGGATGATCATGATGTTAATAATCCTTCTCCTCCTCCATTATCTTTTCTTGAAAAGTGGCTATTGGATGAAACTTCTACTGCAGGTCAAGTAGAAGAGATGATGCAAGAACTGTCTCCCATTTTATGATGATCATGAATTCAATTCATGATATATATTAATTTATTAATCTGGTTAAGTTTAGTTTCTCTTCTTCTTCAATCCTTCTTCCTCTAAATTAAGCTGATGAAAAAGAAGTTCTATATATTTTCTGTTTGATCTAATCTTCAATAAGAGGTTAAACTTTGTTTTTGCTGGGTTCTGAAAAGTTGGAATCTATCAGCAAGTTGTAACTTAATTCTGTGATGGATAATTGTTTGTAGTGAAATTTACTGCTTTCATGCATGTTTTATTTTTAAATCAAAATTATAATATATATATATATATATATATATATAGAAGGGAAGGGACATATATATACTGTGTCACGAAAGTCTTGCTATTATATATAGAACGAAGGTGAATCATATATATCTGTACGTAGTTGGCTTCAATAAACATCCCATCTCCATCTCCATCTCCATACATCTTTTAACAAAAATAGGAGAAAGAAACATGTGAACACCTTGACCTTTAATTCGGTGTAGGCAGGCAGGCATGGGTGTTGAATTATTACGTGCCATGCATGCAAAAAGCTAGCTTTAACATGCATAATCTCTAGGGTTTGACTTTGAATATATGTAATTTTTATGTACTCTCTATATGTAAAAAAGATTTGCAACCAATATTAGACGTCAAACTGCTAAATAATTGCACAAAAACTAGTATAAAAAATCGTTCATTCGACTATTGATATACTCCCTCCGTCCCAAGATGATTCTATTAATTTTTGTGGTCAAATTATTTATTTTTAAAATTAACAATTAAACATATATATTTAAATTTAAAAAAAAAATATTGAAATTATTATTAAATTGCATGTAGTTTATAATGTTTATACGCTTTTTACATATATATAAAAGATTAATAAAATTTATTAATTTAAAAAATAATCATAAAAATCAATAAAAAAAATTTTATCTTAAGACGGGAGAGTATTATTATATAATTAATGGGACATTTCACCAAGTCCATTTCGATCACCCCAAAAACAGTGATCGACTCTTTAAGTGGCCAGCTTTGATAGGTAGGAGACACTATTAATGGGAACGTTAATTAATAAATTGAAAATGAAAGGCACGAGTAGCATCCCATAACCTTTATTAACCACACAATTCCTTGGCCTCTACACTATTTATAGTCCAATTTATTACTATATATATAATAAAACTACCCAAAATAGAGATTTGAGGTTCAAAATTTGTAATCTCTAATTTTATTATTCCTGAATTTATTGTCATATCGTAGCCAGCTTATTCTGTTAGTACCTATTAATTATAAATATACTTTCTCCATTCTAAATTAATTATAAGATCACTGTTGACTTTTTAAAAGTTAATTTATGATATTTTTAAATTTAAAATTAACATGATTCATTTAAAATTTTAAAATAATTAATCTTATAACTAATAATACTTTTTAGATAAATTATAATATTTATAATTGTATTAATATAAATTAAATGAATTTACGTTAATTTTAAATTTAAAAATATTTAAAATTAATTTTTTAAAAATTAATATTAATCTTAAAATTTAAAAGGGAGGGAGTATTATTTTTTTAGCTTGTTGCACTAGTGACTATAGTCTTTAGAACAAAAATATTATTTAAAGTACATATTTAATTGATAATATAATAATAATATAATTGAGAAGAGTAATAAATATTCTAAGGGCATTGATCATAAAAACACACTGCAAAAGTCCACATCTCTTTCTGTCTCACACACAGGAGTCACGTACATGGGAAACGAAGGTATAAATTTTAGCTTCCCAGATGACCAAAAGGCTGCAACGCATTTTATAATTTACTACTGGTACAAATAAATAAGGAATCTGATAAACAATAAGTCACATGCATGGGTATTAATTGTTTATTTATTTAGTAGTGAATTAATGCATGGTAGTAACATTTTTTGGGTAAATATATATTTCACACTATATAAGCTATATATATATATATATATTTCATTGTATATGTAATGTGGTCTCTACGTACGTAACTTATTTTTTTTGGTATATTAAAAATTTTGTTGCATGAGTAAGCTACTCCACAACAAGATACGGTATAGGAGAGTAGCCTTGAATTGTCTACCTCTTAAGAGTCACAAAAGAGGCTCGAACTCGTGACTTAAATGAAGGTCATTTGTCGAATTTACCGCTAAACCTACCCCTGAGGCCTCCATGTAATAACTTATCATGAACACAAAAATAGTGCCAGTGGATCAAAAACAGTATCATTTGTAGGGAATTCCTAAATTTAAAGTACCTAATGCAGTCATACACACCATCCATCTATTTCACAAAACGAGCCTATTTGTGATTTTTATTGTTTTATAAAATAGTTTTTATTTAATAATTATTATTGATAAAAGTATAAAATGATACAATATTTTAAAAATATGATAGCAACAGTTACATTAGATGATCTAATGTAGTCAAGGCAAAAACCCTAATTATGTAATACAGACAATAGGGATAAAGACAATAGGGTCCCTCCTAAGCTTTCACTTCTTTTTTCCCCCCTTAATAAGGAATAATTATTTAGTAGTATTGAGACACTTGTCACGTGGTGCTCCACATCACTCATGTGTGCTGTTATTTTAGCACTTAAAATATAATGACCCACTTTAAGTATTGAGATAACAACACATGAATGGTATGGGACAACACATGACAGGTGCTCCAGTAATACCTTATAATTTTTTCCTAAGAAAGTAACCCACCTCACTAGTAACCACACATGAAATATAAGTAGCTATCTCTCTCTCCACTCTTTTCAAGGACAGTATAGAGAGAGAGAGAAGTTTGATCAGAAACCCTAAATTGGGTTAAAATAAAAAATAATGACACAAATAGTTTGTTTGTTTTTTAGTTGATAAAAACACGTACGTACGTAGTTAATTAATTAGTTACTTCATGGGACGTTGGCATTGCATGTGAGATAAGAGCCACCTCTTCCTCCACCAACCCTTTAGTCATGAATGAATTATGGCATCCATCCCCATGAAGGAAGGAATCAAATTCTTTTTTGGTTAAGCCCCCGTCAATTTAATTGAGATCGATGTGGTAAAAATATATATAAATAGTTTTTATACGGCTATCTAACGAACCGGTATGCTAATGAATCGGATATAGCGACGATTTTGTCCGTCACTATAGTATAAAAAGTTGACACTATAGTTATGACGACAGTTCGTACTATCGCTATAGTTCAGAAACGTTGACTTTCTATGACTTAGCGACAGACGAACCGTCTCCATAGTCTGTTCGTCTTTGATTCTTTTTTTTTTGATTTGTTGAAGAGATTTTTTGTATATATATATATATATATATATAATTGACACAAACATGATAATCTAATATATATATAATTGACACAAACATGATAATCTGAATCCGAAAACTAAAATTCACATGGCATGGCATCAATCGCTCAATTCCAATCCATTTGCTTAA
The DNA here is from genome assembly GCA_947179155.2 of Hedera helix. Taxonomy (NCBI): domain Eukaryota; kingdom Viridiplantae; phylum Streptophyta; class Magnoliopsida; order Apiales; family Araliaceae; genus Hedera; species Hedera helix. The sequence goes on along the minus strand of OX359266.1, from coordinate 48,796,749 downwards.
AGGAAACCCAACCCAAATGGTTGCACGAGGGAAGGGACCACAACCAAGCAAACCCTACCATGAAAGGCACCTAAGAGTCTACTCAATTAATACTATTTCATTTTTACGTAATTTGCCACGTACGTAGACTTGGGACTATTGAAAAAGTCATAAAATCTGACCAATCACATTATAACTTGTGGACAAGTCATTTTCTTTTAATTTAATTGCCTTTCTTAAATATTAGTCCATCATTTTCATTATATAAATTGTTTAAAAAATAATCACATATATTAAGAAATTTCATTAATATTAATTTAAAATTTTATTACTACTTATACACAAATTAATTACTCATCCTCTCATCTCTTTCTCTCAATTGCTCTATCTTTAAGGGTAAATACATGAAATAATTAGATTTTTTTCTTAGATATATATAAAGGAAAAAATATATATACACAGTAGTATAGTGCATAGTTGGCTATGGCGACGGTTTTTTTAGATTACGGCGACGGTTCAATCGTCGTCATAGCTATTTTTGGTCTATGGCGATTGTTGAATTATCGCCGTAGCCCAAAAAAACTGTCGTCATAGCAGACTGTGCATTATACAGCTGTGTATCTACATATAACCCATATATAAAACGTCTTATATTTTATTTTATATTTTTTTAAAACGATTTATATAATAAAAATGAGGGAGTAATATGAGTACAATTTGATCCCACTGCTTTTATTGCAAATTAAGGGAGTGCTATCCTTAATTAATCTTTTCATCGGTATCTTGAAACCAATATCTAATTAATTAATACCAACCAATATCAATTCTACAATAATTAATTATCCGAAGAAAATAAATGAATTATTGGGATTAAATGCTTACTATTACTGATACTAGACTAGTCTATTACACCCTTACTTTATTATGGCCTTCAAATTAGGCAATGTATCTATTTTTATGGGCAATTTATTACTAGCACGATGGAGTAAAAAGGCAATAAATAATCAGTTTCGGATGAATCTTTTCTTTTGGGCGTGATCCTATTTAATTTCTTGATGGATCAACCGACCTTATATTTGTCAAAACAAAATATCTGGAGGCCAGGGTTCACTGAAATTAAGAATTAACCTCATGCCAACAACAATACTTACTTATATTGAACACGTAATAAAATTTTTAATTCCCAACAAAACTTACAGGATTTATAATTTAAAACTATATTTAGATATATTTATATATGATTAAGAAACAAGCACACACATATATATATAGCACAAATATTCTTTTGGTGTGAGCTAGAATATATAAATTCAATAATATTGTATTTATTAATCTCTTCCAAAATTTAAAGAAACATAGGGACAATGGCTGGAATTTTTATCAAGGTGGGCGGAATATATAGTTAACGTTGTTTCTTCAAAATCACGGTGAACAACCAACTGTTTTTACACTTTTGTCCTTTTTCCTAGAAATTTCACACCATACTTCCTTAATGCATTCCCCATGCATAGAAATACTATTTGCAAATAGTCAAGTGACATTAAAATTCGCAATATTCTGTGTTTTCTCATTGTAAATTATTTGTTTGTATATATATATATATATATATATATATATATATATATAACATACACACTGTCGACTAAGATAGATAAAGCAAAACGAAGGCGAGAGGATATGCCAGTTCATCATGCTACTTTTGCATCTATTTAATGTCGGCATTATCAAGTAATAACATTATGCCTAAAACTGTCGTGTATGTGAAGTTGTGAACGTACGTATCGACTTTCGTGTCCAATTATATACAATGGCATTAGCGTCATTTTGTCATTTAATGCTTCGTTAACAATATAGATAATCACCTCTGTTCTACCAAATTTGTTTTTTTCCCTCTAAGTTTGTTGATTATCTTGTGATGTAAAAATATGATAGTCTCTGTTCTTAAAAATAGGACCTTACTTTAATTTGAGATCTCTTTAAATTTAAAACTAATACAATTTATTTAACTCTATAAAATAATATTTTTTTTTTTTTGATTAATAGTAGTAATATCAGATAACTTATAATTTTTATGATTATATTTGTCTACAGCCATATTAACTAATTCATAACAATTCTAGATTTTTTTAAATTTATTTTTTATAATTTAATATTTGATACTATATTTTAAAATGAAAAATACTATTAAAAGAAAAGAGATTTTTTAAAATTAAATAAATAAATAACAAATATAACTCTTTTTTGTGTTTTTTTTTTGGGGGGAGGCGGGGCGGTTAAAAAAATTAAAAATAAAGTAGAATTCTTATAGGCTGCCTTAATAGCATGCTTAATTAGTCAAACAAAGTGTCCAGCCGACCCTTGTTTGTCTTTGCAGATTTGAATGTTCTCCAATTGCACTCCAATCTCCACCGCCACACCCGGCATTTACTGCACCGATTCAATTCTGGTTGTCCAATTTGACTAAGAGTGAGCAAAAAATTAAAATTAATCTTAAAATTATATTAAAAATTGATCAAATTGTATTAATAAAATTATACAAACAATTTTAGTATATATGACAATTTTAATTTCAATTTTTGCGGTACACTGCACTGCACCAATAATAATCAAAACGTTGTTTTGTTTTTTTTTATATTTTAAATTACATGATATTTATTATTCTTTTCTCCTATTTTTTGTTAGCATAATATTAATTTTTACAATTGCCTCTCGTATGACTATTAATTATAACTTTGAAAACTTTTAATTGTAAACTTAACTAATCAAGTTTCTTATTATTTGATATCAGTTATATTTTTACAATTACATAATTTCATTATAACGTGGATGAAAATTAATAAATTTAATATAGATAGTATTTTTATATAAGTAATACATTATCTATTTTTATATTATAAATAACTATTCGCCATAATCTTATTTTACTTCTTATTAAATAGTTATTCTAATATTTTCTATATATATTTGTCTGTACTTGAAAATTTGGTAATTCTTTCGGTGTTGTATTCTTTCAGTCATAATGTTTTATATATGTTCAATTAATTTTAAAACTTAAATCGCATCGCATGTTTCAACATTGTACTACACCAATCAGAAGTGATTTTATGTGTAATTTAAATTTCAAACCGTACCGTGATCACTCCTAAATTTGACAACTCCATGGGATTTTTCCTTTTAGTAATCTTACGCTCTGTTTGGCTTGTCATGTGAATCATAGTTTTTGAGAAAACAAAAATATTTCCACATAGAAAGGGAAGTTCATTGCAGACTAGAGACTTTTCCTGACCACTTTTTTTTTTTTATACAAATCATAATCAGAAAAATAATCTTTTAATGACTTGGACAAATAGATAACGCCTTTTCCTTTTTTTTCTTTTTAAGATTCTTAAATATGATGACACTGTCAACTACAATAATGGAGGGTTGGAAGTAAAATTCTATATTTTCGAGGATAAAGAAACTGATGAAAGCCGACAATTTTCATATACCAGGTATGGAGTTTGCTTTCTGTGAGAATTACAGGTGAACCCAACAGGCGATACAACCCACAAAATAGGGCAGAGTTATCTTTTCAACAGGTTGTATGCTGGTAGATCTTTCACACTGAAAATATCTTCGAGTGCAAGCTCACGTTCTAACTGTGTTCTTGTAGACTTCAGGACCTCCTGGACAACCAAATCTTCGTCAAACACGACTAAAAATGCTATTTGAACAATTTCCTTTAGCTAACTCATACATTGAATTGATAAATAACATGGTACCAGATTCCTCACATTAAATTGCATATATGAAGCACGTTTGGCAAGCCACTGTGCGTCCATCATTTGGAAGGCGACACAATAGAGGTTATCAAAAGCCATTTCATCTTCACTTAGTAAATCTAAGAAACGTACTCCTGCCAAAGATGCCGGCTTCCCTGCAAGATTAGTGTTTACACTATAAATTTGCATTTGACATTGCATTGAAAAAATAAAAAATTATTATTCATTTTTTGTGGGTTGGCGGACTTCCTCACCGTTCAAGAAATTTCCAGCCTGGGATGACATAATTTAAAATACTCCTAAACAACTCAAGTGCATCCAAAATATTTTCATAGATCCAATCAAATGGGTCACACATCATGTAGGAAAATTGTGCTCTACAGGATCAGTACATGATAGGAGCCTTGACGATTAACAACACGAAAACAAATAGCAGAGAAGCTTGTAACTTTATCATCGGGCTCATCCCAAGACAGAAGCTTGCAACTTAGATATAAGATTTTTACCAAGTAGATGCCGTAATTGTTTTTCAGTCGGATTAGTTTTTAGGGAAACAGCATACAGGAGGCAATTTGCGAGAAACATTATAATGTTTTCTGTTAGTGACCATTCATCTCATGTTGCACACTTCAAAAATTGTCAATCAACACCAAGTTGTGATGCTCTTTGTCATTAAATAGCTAACCTCAACTTAAGTTTTCAATACCAGAATACCTGATTGAAGATCCAACATTTGCACCAGCATAAAAGAGAGATTAATGCCAGCGACGGCAAAGGGATACTCCCATTCAGCTCTTTCTCCATCACTTTTGTACAACAAATTCTGGAATGCTTCCTGTTAAGGCAGAGTCGTGAAAACCCAATCCCTATTTAATTTAAAGGTTACATAAAAGGATGTTGAAGGGAAATATTTAAACTCAATTTCTACACACACATACTCGTGAATTATATGATGAAATCAACCTAATCCTGATACTAATTTTAGTATCCATGTGATGAGCTGCAGAAAAATTTGGAGCAACCAATAGATCTAAAAAAGATAGCGGAGTGGGGAAACAGTTCGTGAGGAGACACATCTTTCATGTATCCAAGGGTTCAAAATACTTTAGTGTGAAGGCCAAAATTTATTCTTTTTATGTTCATTTTTTGACAAGTAAATAAGTTTATTGAAAGCACCAAACGGCAAACGGGGTGAACTTGAGAAAACGTGAAGTGTCTAAAACCATATGGTATATAAAAGGCATATCTATACCCCAAGAAAACCAATTGTCTGCCATTAACAAAGAGCCTCTCAGAAAGAACCTACACTAGGCTCCTATCGCAGGCTCTCCAGCAAAAGTCCACAAGATGCACAGTGAAACCTGTGAACACCTTGTTCAACCAAAAGAAAAGAAGGCTATGAAAGAGGAACCATATATATAGAAGAGGTCTCTCTTTGCCTTCAAAGTAAAGGCTATTCTACTCCTTCCACAGCATCCACAAATGCTACGAGGAATCAAACACGTGGCCTTTCCATTCCTTCCCGACCTTTACCCCTCTCCAAGCCTGTAACATCTCACTCGCTGAACATCATCCAAGCTACACCATGCAGGGAGAACACAACAGTCCACAAGATTCTCACCACCTCACAGTGTAGAAGTAAGTGGCCAACTATCTCCCATATGACAAAACTACCCATTCTTCTCTATTACCTACCAATAATTAAGATCTTAAGAGTTTTCGAAATCTCAAGCAGCCATGAATCATTAAAAATAAACCACAAAGTGAGTAAATATTTAAAAGTCGAGGTCTATAATAGCATCCCCACCCCCAAAGAAAAAGGCTGGAACAGATGGTATTGGCCGATAGATTTAATATTATTGTCTCTAGCACAGTAGCTCACATCTAATATATTTCCTGTAACACAGTAGCCATCAGTTGTCCTTGGGAAGGCAAGTAATTCTGATTCTATACGAAGCTAATAAATTAAGAAGACAAACTCATCCAGGTTTCACAGTTGCGAAGGAGGAGTTAGCAAGAACTTTGCTATATTATGAAATATCTCTTCTACCAAGAGTTTCAAGAGTGATGGTAAATTCAGTCTTCCTGTTTTGAGAGTTTGTTGCTATCAAAATCCAATCATTCAGCCTTTATTAAGTTGTAAAGTTTATCCTTTTATACTACATATCCTCAACTCCTAACTTCTATCATGGTGATTATCAGGTGTCAATTAAAACAAGCCCTCTAAAATGACACAAAAGCAAACATACCGGGTACATCTTGGCAAAGAAAATAAGATTCTCCAATGATATTAATCCTCCACCCCTGAAAGAAGTTCAGAGAACTATCAAAACAACATCAAGTCATCATAAAATCCCAATACAAGTCAACCTCCTATGCCGCATACCTGAAGTCAGTGGAAGGATCAGGTCCTTGCCAACCCATATCTTTCCAGAGCACTGATTTAAGAGCTGGGAGTTCCCTATCTGGATAAGCTAACCTCCATAACTGTTTGAGAGCATCCTGCAGTAAAAAATTCAGTTTCGATTGCAATTTCAAAAACAAAAAAAGTGAAGTTCTTATATCTCCTACTACTTTTTATTTACTGTGTTATTCACCTTTCATCAGGTGTTGATACAAAGAGTAACAAAAGTATACCAAATGCAAAAAAGTTGTAGCCAAGAAACATTCACACAGCCAAGCATAATATTTGTGACTGTCACAAACAGTAAGAAAGGAAACCTGGATAGATGCTAACATTGCTAGCATACATGCACATTTTCAATCATAGTTGTCACGGAGAGACGCGGTAGTTGACCGTCAAGATGCCTAGGCAATAAGACGCCCACCATGGCGTCCGTATGACGACAAGTCGTTAACAATGTGTAATTTACATTATTTATTTTATTTCAAAAGTATATTGGACAATAAAATTTTATAAGTATTAAAACTCAAAATATAATAATTAACACTATGAAATATAATTAAAAACACAATTATATGAACACTTAACAATCAAAATTCAAAAATAAAATACTTAACATTGAAAACTAGTAGAACAAGTCAACACACGGTACATAAAAAATAAATAATCAACCAAGTCAACACCCATCATACATTACAAGTCTAATAAGTAATAAAATTACACCATGTAGCTATAGTCCATGAGTTATGATTAGTCATGGGTACAAAATGACTTAATCACTTAACTTAGACCAGCTACCAAGGCGCGAACCTTAGCGGCTCGACGTCCAAGGCGTTACCTTGTCCTTTTCTAGTGCCAGGATTCATAGTCGTTGCCCAGGCGATGCCATGATAATTATGTTTTCAATACTAAGACCATCCTTTCATTATTGTCATCCTTAACAAGCACACATTGACTATAATTCATACTCGATGAATATAGCAACAAGCAATATTTTTTTGAAGTCGTCGTCTAACATGACGTAAATATGATACAACTTCCGCCACATTGTAATGCTATATTGGCTGTTGAGAATTGATTTGGGCACCTTAGTCCTTGCCCACTAGTTGGCAACCTGGTGGTCATTACCAAGCACGTCATTAAGAGCACCATACTGGAAATCTCAAAAAAGGTTGCCCCCTTTGGGCTAAACAATTGTGACACATTTACATATTTGGATGCCTAACAGACTACAATTTGCCAAGGCCTAATACAAAAACCAAAAGAATTTCAAATTTTCAGTTAAATCTAATGGTAATTGTAATATGATCTGGCTCTTTTTTTCTTTTCTGTTCAAGTAAATAAAACAATTTGGGATTCATTTTCAGCCATCCACAACCAGTTTGGATAAAAGGTGTTGTTGAGTTGAGATAAAATCAATTCTCCTTGGGTCAGCTACTTATTTAAGAAAAAAACATGGTTATGGGTCAACTGTGAGCTTAAAATTTCCCACCATTATTAAAGCCTTCAAATAAGGAGTTTCATATTAAAAAAATATATATTGAGGTCAGCATAGTTACCATTTATTTAACAGGATGTCAATTTAAATATTTCAAATAATTGCTTCACCAATCTGTTGACCAGAACGCCATTTCTTGGGCATATAATACATTACTTCCCAACCGGAATATATCTATATCTACAACTAAGCTGATACCCAAATTTACACTACAACAAAACATGTATTCACTTCATTGTTCGTATGGCTAGTTAGTAAATACTGTACATCTAGTGTTTTCATGGTAATCTAATAAAATCTTCTAAGAATTGCTTAATTGACATAACATGCAATTTAATGTTAATGAAAAACTTAAGTGCTAAACAGTGCCTCGTTTTTGGAGAACTGCACAACTTGTTTTCATGCTTATATCAAATTTTGTTATTTATACAAATATTTTGCCACTGTATGTAAACTTCAAATAAACTTCTGAACTTAAATAGGTAGCAAGGACTAAAACAACACTGCTTCTACAAAGGTTCAAGAAGCAAAGATAACACTCGTAATAAGGAATTGGAAACAAATACTAAAATAAGACATACTTGATGCTCCAAACAAGAACCATCAAATGGGACCTCCAGTCTTTGCTTTAGAGTTTTGAGCCTTGCTTCCTGGAAACATAACTCAGAGTCGAGACAAACTAAATTAAATAGAGTATTAGCATAACAAAAAGATATATTGAAGATAGAATCTTCAATGAATGGAAACAACCAATCTTACTACTAAAGGTGCTTGCTGTGTTTTTTGGAGGAGAAAAATTTTAGGGAACAAAAAAATAATTCTACGCTGAAATAATAAACTCAACCAAGAAGGGGAAAAAAGGGAAGAAAAAACTCCAGTTGAGCTTGAAGATAATACAGTACAAAGTATGTTATTGTTTACCCTTGTGGGCTTTCATGTTGTTTACATATTGTACTTGCTGTATGAAGTAATGACTGACATCCATAACGCGAATCACCCAAGCAGTATCTTTCCATGCCTAGTGAAAACACACACCTTACTCATAGCAACAATCCATATGAACCCCGAAATCTCTCTATTAACCAAACTTTAGCTTAAGAATATATATAATGAGTTTGAATGAAAAGAAACCAGACCTAGAAGGATGTAGTTGCACTTGTTTTACATCACTGATTTGAACTTGTATTATATAAATGTCTATTCACTCTTGCTGACCTGCTGAAGTAAAAGAAATCTAGCACTGGAGAACTACTTCAGTAGTGACTGTAAAGACCATCTAATGCAACCATCTAATGCAATAGATTCTAAGATAATGCATTTTGGTCAATTTTTTACAACATTTGATTTCTTAATATTGTTTATACTTACAAAATAATTTCAGTTTGTTAGACCTACTTTTAGCATATATTGCCTTAATCCTACACTACAATTAGACAATGATAACTAGCCAAAAAGGCTAGGAACAATGCTGGTGAACATATAATGGCATTTACGCATTAAACATGATTACTGATGTCCGATTGATGAGAATCATATTAAACATGGCTAGACCAGGCAATACAAGTCATTAACCATTGGGTCAACCCAAATTAACTAGAATCAAATGGGTTGGTTAACTGCTTTATATTATTTGGGTTGGATAAAGTTCAGAGCCATATTTTTTTATAAAAAAATAGGTCCAACCCAGTTAACTGTTTTCAACCCAATTTCATTATTCATTCTCAATCCAAATCTAGACCCAATTACAACTATTTCATATCTACTTCGCTTCCATGGATATTGCTTCAGCTCCAAGGCTGCAACCTCAAATTAATACAACCCCAATAATAGATACAATATTCTCCCTCTTATTTCTTTCTCTCTCCTCTTATCTCTTCCTTTCTCTCTCCAAAAACATGAATAAACTGGAGAGTTCCCCACAGTACATACAATCCTCTCTCTGTTTCTATCTCTCTCTCCTCTTATTTCTTCCTTTCTCTCTCTGTATATTCATTTAAGTTGACTAGTTCAGTGGCCACATGGCAATGTAACACCTTTTGAACTTTCGTCTTTCCGGCAGTTGCACGACATATTTTTATTTTATTATTACTAATATTCAATCAGCCAATAAAGTATATCAATAACTATAAAAGAGTGAATAAACAAATTAGAGAGAGAAAGTGTATAAAAGAATTTAAAGAGAGAAAGCATATTAAAAAAAAGTAGAGAAAGTGCTAAAAATAATTAAAGACGAAAAGTGAAAGAAATTTTAAAAGAAAGAAAGTGTATTAAAAAAAGTTTACAAAGATAATGTATTAGAAAAATTAGTGAGAGAAATTAAATGAATATAAAAAGTCATTAAATAATAAAGGGCTTAAAGTGAAATATGGATTGACCTATATTCGACCTATAACTATTTGGTTTCAAACCATACAAACTATATTAAAAACAGATTATATGGCTTTAATTCTTAATGAAACCATAACCATTTTTATGTAAAACCCCAAACCAACCCAAACCGTTATTTTTCCAGGCCTCTCAAAAATAGTTTAAGGACTAAACAAGGAACTAATTATAGGATAAAATAGTCTAAACTAATAATAAATTAGTCATCTATCATTTTTACAATCAAACATAGGCTGAGGAAGAAAAAAAAGACTCGAAAGTAGAGAACAAGAAGCCAAGAAGAATTAAATACTTAGTTGACTATTATTCAATTTTGTGCAGAATAAATAAAAGGTATTGTTCAATTTCATGCAAAAAACTCCTGGATACCAGCTAATCTCAATATTATTTGATACCAAGACAATTCAGAAAATCTCCCTCAAACAGTTAACAAATTTCTCTCTCTCTCTCTCTCTCTCTCTCTCTCTATATATATATATATATATATATATATATATATAGGGTAGTCAAAATTATTAAAATGGAAATGTTTGTCTGCCCCTTTTTTTTCCACAGAAAAGGGAATAAAAATATTAAAACTTAATCAAACAGAAATGGAAATGTTGTCTGCAAGTTAAAAGATGGGACGTGTAGCACTTAGCAATTGAACAATGTCCAAAAAACAAAAAAGAAAGACTAAAGAAACAGCGGACTCTGAAAAGTAGATAACAGGAGCATGAAGAGGGAAATTTGGATGGACAAAAATACGACGTAGATAAAATCATTATTCATCAAACTAAAAAAAAGACAATTAAAAATATAGCTTTAATACTTTGTATAAATGTATTAGTTACAGACTGGTAATTAAAGGTTTTAAAGTTTGTTGAATGTGTAAATTCTCATGAAGGAAAAATATATTATCATAATTTTTTTTAATTTAGTTTTGCAAATATCATTTTAACACTTTTAATCGAAAACATATTGTAATACTGCTTTTGTACTTGAAAAATTGGTTTAATTCGACTTTTTTTGTGGTCAAATTGGCTAATTTTAGAATTAAAAATTAAGCATATATATATTTATATTTTCAAACTCATAAAATTGGAGTTAGTAATAAATTCGATATAGTTTTATATGTTTATAGTTTCTCCACTTATATTTAAAAGAAAATAGTATAAATTTTGATTACAAATTAAAAAATTCAAATTAAGTCAGTTTTCGAGGAACAGAGGGAGTAACTTTTGATAAAAAATTTCACTATGCCAAATATTTGTTGGAGGATCTCATCTCTTTTACACCTATACTAAGTTTTCTCTATTCTGATAAGTTTGGCTACCATATTAAACTTAAAAAAGGAAACCTTCCATCTTTATGCAAGAAAAGGATAATAATATTCCCAATTCATGCAAATACTTCATTGAGTTTTGTCTAGAGTAAGGTTACTGTTTAATTTCATGCAAATACTCCATGCAATGTTTACTAGCTAATATCAATATTATATTTCCTTTTTAGTGATAGTATCCTTGAAATTAGACCTGACAATATAAGTTATAACCTACTGGATCAACCTAGTTTGCCTATGTTTAGTTGGGTTGGATAAAGTTTGAACCCATATTTTCAATTAGAAAAACAGACCCAAACTATTTAACCATATTTGACCCAATTTCATTCGACTTACTTCTTTCACCAGCTTCTCAATATACACGAACCTATATCCATCCCTTCCTCCTTTTGTCAAGATCATGTTCTCTCTCTCTCTCCAACGACAATTCACCGATTATGAAACATGATTTCTCCTCAAGTCTTGGCTGAAGGTTGTATAAGATCTAATTAAATATCCACACTATCTATTTATAAGATTACAATAAGTACGAATACGAATGAATTTTGCTACTAAATCTTCATTGTAATTATTTCTTTGTAATTGATATGTTGATTTGAGAATTATGAAATAGCTATGTTAGTTTTATCTGAAAATATGTTTAATTTTAGCTACTTTTCTAATATATATATATATATATATAATATTGTGGTAATTTTGACTAGAAACAACTAATTTAGTTTTCATCTAATTTTGGTAACTTGACTGGAAACATCTAAATTTAGAGATAGAGTGGGGAAATAATTAGAGAAGAAGTGAGGAAAAAAAGTTTAGAGAGAGAAATGGTAAGAATTAGAGTGTATACAAATTTTAGAGAGAGAAAGTGTATACAAATTCTTAAAGAGTACAAAAATTTAGAGAAAAATGTATTTTAAAAAGTAATTGTTATCTCGACAATAATAATACTAAAATTAAAACTTTATTTGTAAATAGAGGTAATGTGTCACCCTAAACGGAAAGTCTATCATGTTTCCGCTCCCTCCTCTACTATCCAAAGACATCGCTATTGTCTGTGCTAACATCAATGTAGTTCCCAATCTTTTCAAAATTTAGCCATATTATGAGAAGAGTGCAGAGGGTGAAGAAGAGGGAAGAACCATGATAGGTGAGCACGAAGGAAGACAAAACAACAACTACCAGAAGACATACGAAAATAAAAACTCTTATAATAGAGTGGATGGCAGGAATGGTTACCAAAAAATTACATATTCATGTCATTTTGGGGGATGTTTTTTTAGTTCTGTTTAAGAACTCTAATTTGCATATAGAAAGGTCTCAATTTTACTATGTTATGAGCATTGCTAAAGTCATTCATTGGCTTGCTTGCAAACAACAACTACTGGAACGACAACAAGCTGCCAGAATCTAAAAGGAGTGAGGAGACCACGAGTATGGGATCTAAGCATAACCCTATCGGCAGTCCTCTTTTAAATCAAAAAAACGATCTTCCATATAGAGGGAAATGAAACAGAGCCGAGAGGTAGCCCTCTTGGTCATGAGGCCCTTTTAGTTAATGGTCAGGGTATTGCATACCCTAAACACTTATACAAATAAGGGACTTTTAACGAACATTAAAAGACCATAGAAGGTAAACACATTAAAGAGCCTACAAAGGGGCTATATCTTGGTCGTACAACAAGGTTAAGAGCAGCTCTAACTCAGTAACTCAAAGCTCATATCAGAAGATAAGAAGGACTGCCTTTATTCAATTACCTTTTAAAGTAGGTAATTCGGGCAGAGAACTCAGCAACTCATAGCTACGGAAAGGGCAAGTCCTTACTGTATTCGTTATCAGAATAGAAACCTTAGTTAGAGTGGATAGACCTTTCCCTCCTACTATGCTTCCCCTTGGGAAGAGATTCCTTGCTAAGCGTTATGTACATATAAGGGGTAGAGTTTCCTCCTGTTAAAAGAGAGCTCTAACTCTGAAGGAACTACTCGTTCCTAACTCATTCGAATCCCCCACCCTTGGTATTCTCACTCGGAGCAAATAACTCAAAGAAGAATTCCTTGGTTAGCCTACGGTCAATACAAGGAGTAGAGCTTATTGCTCATGTGGGCCTCTCCCATTAGGTCATTCGTTCTGATGTGAAAAGGAAAAAGAAAATAAGAAAATTTGTTATTAATTTTGTATTGTTATTTAGAAATAAATATTGGACTAATAGTAAATTATTAATGTAATTATTTAGTAAGATATTCTAGGGGAGTTTTATTTTAATTAGAAGAGTTTTATTATGGTAGTAGATTTTAATTAGGAGATTGTTTCCTTTTTTAAATTAGGATTTTTACTTAGTTCCTAAGTATTGGATTTTCGATTTAAACATTGTAATACTTCATTATTTGACAGATTATGCAATATTGATTTGAGATTAAAAAAAAAAAAGAAGAAAAAAAGATGCTACAGTACTCCGTTTCTGGTAAATTATAGTTTGGTACCCCTAAGTTTCTAAATTTTTTAATTCATCCCCCTTAAGTTTCTGAAATTTTCAATTCAGTCCCCTAAGTTTCTAAAATTTTCAATGCAACCCCTGAAGTTTAAGAAAAGTTCAAATTAGTCTTTGCACTTAATTTCTACAATTTCATTATTTTTCAGTTTAGTCCCTGTGGAAAAAAGAAAAGAAAAGAAAATGTCTTCAAAGTTTGATGATCTAGATTTTCTTTGGGCTAAGATAGGGCAACTTGAGTATCGAGTTTTTGTCACATGCAAGTACTTTAAAAAGTCTTGTGTTCCGTATAGTACTGAGTACTGGGAATTATGCGATGAGCTTGTAATAGCGTTAACAAGTCTTGCAAATTTCAAATCACATTACGAGTACATAACTGCATGCTATCGTCCATATTTTGTTCAAACACAAGGGAATGTTCATCCTAATTGTGTTCGTGCAACTACGACGACGCATTCACAAGAGGAGACCCGTAAAGCAAATTCTCACAAGGTAATTGATGAATGTACCACAACATTTGAGTCTAAAGAAGAGCATGTACTCTCACATATTGATACTTGTGAGAAACATGAAGTGGAAGTGAAAGATAGGTTTGTTGAACACATTGCCCACATAGAAGAAATTGAAGTTAAGTTTGGCCTCAAATGCGAAAAGATCAAGGAAGATAAAATTGAGGTCAACCATGTTGATTTTTTGTTTCCGATTGATATATTATAGTCTCAAGTTATTTCAAATTTCTATGTTATATTGGTGTTGTTTCCAAAAATTGTGCTAATGACATTGAACGTTCGGATGCGCATGTTTTATTAGAACGTATCTTATGGGTTATGGTTTATTATTCTTCGATACTTCAAAATTCGTGGACCAGTTTTTTTCAAAAGAGAGGAGAATAATGCGAAAATGAAGAAGAAAATAAGAAATTTTGTTATTAATTTTGCATTGTTATTTAGGAATAAATATAGGATTAATAGTGAATTATTAATGTAATTATTCAGTAGGATATACTAGAAGAGTTTTATTATAATAGTAGATTTTAATTAGGAGATTGTTTCCTTTTTTAAATTAGGGTTTTTACTTAGACCCCAAATATTGGGTTTTCTATTTAAACTGTAATACTTCATTATTTGACAGATTATGAAATATTGATTTGAGATTAAAACTTTGTACTTTTGTGTGTTTCTTTATCGATTCTTTGCGGGGATAGGTTTCTTATTTCTTCTTTCCACCTTGTCCTACATCACGTTCACTGCCTCAGATGTACGCCTTCCTTAACGCTTTTGGGCTAACAAGAAAGCTACACGGAATCAGCTCCTCATTCCCAGTATAAATAAAATCAATGAAGACCTTCGCTTGGTCGTCCATTTATGACTCCCTTCACTCTTTTACTACTCTTTTAGTATCTTTTAATTAGAGTTGTAGTAGTCTTAATTGCCGAGAGCTGGTACGTCCTTAAGACTAACAGGATCACGTTCATATCCCACATCCGTAGTCTCCTCAATCATTTCAGATTCTATTATTATTGTGTAATTGATCACTGAACCTATATATTTGACCTACAACTATATAGGTTCAAATCACACAACCCATATTAAAAATAAATTATATGGTTTTAGTTATTAATAAACCCATAACCATATTGTGTAACCCAAAATCAAATCAAATCTATATTTTGCCATGTCTAAACATGGCTATAATTTGGAACAGGTATTTCTTACAATGGGAATGTAAGAATAGCAGTATCAAATTGGAAAAAACATCAAAACCTGACAACGGGCCAAAAAAAATCTTGAGACCCCTTAGATATATTATACAAGACAGTAAGATGTAACTAAAATATGGTAAAATAATTTGGACTATTAGATGCATTTTGTACAGCTATGATCTACGCACAGAAACAGTTATCTTTATAATAAGTAAAGTAAGACAGTAAGATCAAAACCTGACAACGGGCCAAAAAAAATCTCGAGACCCCTTAGATATATTATACAAGACAGTAAGATGTAACTAAAATATGGTAAAATAATTTGGACTATTTGATGCATTTTTTACAGCTATGATCTACACACAAAAACAGTTATCTTTATAATAAGTAAATTAAGAATTAAACTGTTTCTTAAATTATTTTTTTAAAAAGTCGCATTAGTGTTATGCCTAGATCATACCTGTAAAGGACTGAGTGAAGGAGGCAAGATAAATTTTAAGGTTGGTCCACTTTGACTGGTAGAAGGGAAAGGCAGAAGTTGTCCAATAAGTGATCCTGATCCAAGGAGCATATTTGCTACAAAAATTAAGAAGGTAAAATTAAATCTCAGGTGAATGTAGTTAACGAGGGAATATTGCACACAGCCAACACCGCATATAGTGGTTTAATCCTACTTGTGAAAAATATCAGTAGAATTTATACGATATTGCAACAAAATAAAAGGTGCTCAGAGTAAACAATGAACTTGTCATCAAATCAGAATAGCACCTAAGGTGTCACGGCTCAATTAAGTGTCCAAGGAGTTTAAACTCCAACATACAAAGTAACACATTTTAGAGCAGATTTTTTTTTTTTGAATACCTCGTTACCAGATAAAGTTTCCAAAAGTAACATAAATTAGTGTCAAATTCTTTGATCACAGGTAAAGTAGACAATATAAACATTTAAAACACAAAAGATAATACTTACCAAACCATTGTGCCCATTGTGTAATTAGGTTTGAAAAAAGAAGCGTCCAATGCAAGCGTTCTTTATTCTGTTCATCATCCCTAATATCTTCAAATGTGTCACCCTATAACGCCGATAAATTTACGTTATTATTTGCCAAACCAGCATCCCCCACATTATAATTTACAAATATATAGGCCTATATTTGAGCAACTCGAAATATCAATTAAGTGACACAAAAAGAGACCTAAATAACAACCACCTCTGCGTGCTTATCTTCATAGTCATTTTTCCCAAGTAAAGGTTCATTTAAACTATCCATTCCCGATGATTCCAAATGCTCATGCTTTTTCCCGTCAACATCCCCATGGTGGAGTCTTCTCCTTAGTGTTCTTGATGTCATGAATTTCAGTTGTTTAATTGACCTCAGCCTGTTTAATTAACATAAGAAATCAGTCACTCGCATTTCTAAATTGCAAACGAAATTGATGACACATGAAGAATGTACTCCTACCGTTCCAAGATTAGAAATACATTTTGAGGTCCTAAAATTCAAATCGAAACCAACTTATTCAATTTTAATATAAACAAATATAATTAGCATATACTAGCTAAATAGTGCTACTTAATTGCAAAACTTAAAAGGAATTCATATGGACATTTTGATTTCAAAAAGTATAGCTAATTGAACATAATTCAGAACTATTTAAATTCAGCTGCAACAAAATATCATTTAAAAAACGAATAACAAGATTTGGGAAATAATCTCACCATAATCGCATTCTAATAGTTGATATGATTATAATCGCAGACAAAGAAACATAGTATTTGAAAAAATTCCAACATATATATACATACAAAGAGAGGGAATGGATGAGAGAGATGAGGAAGATCTGTGTTTGAAGATTGAGCAGATTCTTCTGACCTGTCTTTCAACTTTCAAAATATAAATAAACCAGAAAGAGGGAAAGTGACGGGGATACGAAGAAACTCGGTATTTTTTAGTATTCAGATTTCTTGAAGGAAGGGAGGGAGGGTTTTAGATCTACTGCTGGCTGGCCTTTTTGGGGGTTTCTTTCAATTTGGAGGAAACCCAATCTACTTTATTGATTATTCTGAGATTTGAAACCCCCTTCACCTTTGCCCGTAGTCGCGGGCAAATAACAGACGCAACGTAAACGGTCTTAATTAACAATATTCGCCGAATTTTATTGTTGATAAAAATTAAATTTAAAAAAAGAAGAAGAGGAAGTTTAGACCCTGTTTGGACAGCACTTCGGATAAAACCCGGATGCAACATTATTAGTTTTCTTAGGCAAAAAGTTATATACGGGGGATTATATAAAAATAGTTAATTTTTCACATATGCAACACTTTTTATAATAAACATTAAAAAAAAAATAGAGTGCATCTTGGACTTTTTTCGGTGTCTATAAAATATTTTATAGTTTTAAAATTACTTTTACTTAAAAAAATATATGAAATAATATCGTGCCGAGACCACATAACAATTTGGTTAAATTCTTGTCACATAACCATTGGGTTAAATTCTTTTTTATATAACTAGTCTTTGTTGTGGAACTTTCTGATGCTAACATGGGATACTGAATGATTATTTCGACCACTTCAGAACTGCTTTAGAACTTGGTTGATTACATCGAAGTGTTAACAATTATGAATATTCTGTTCAATCTCAAAAACACTACTCATTATAAAATTTATCTTTAATAAATCACGAGTTTTACAAAGATCTTATAATTTAAAACTGAGCGACTACTGAGTAATATTATAACTCATCTCAACGACTTTCATCCCAAAGTACTTAGGGTAGGCTATTTAGTAATATTCGTCGAATACACGTGGATGATTTTATTTTATTGAATTTCAAGCACTTGGCGGGTCTGTGCTAGGTTTTTCAGGGATGAACCACCTGCTAATGCGTTGTTGAACAATGTCTACCTGCCAATATATTTATAGCATATTAGAATCGATTAGCATACATTATGACGAGCAACAGCTCGAAACAGCCAAAAAGAAAAGTACAAGAACAATGGCATTACCTGTTTCTCCCAGTCAGTTTTGTAAGTAATGATAATTAGTACAATAGTTTGTGCAAGCGTACCAATCAACATCCCAACCCATACACCCTACAAAACAGAGGAGTTACGGAAACAGCAATGTGAAAACAACTTTCTTTTCATACATAACATTAGGAGGCTTAAAGGGGAGTCGTTAAATTGTCCGCAATGTATATCTAAAACTGACTTGAGATTGAGGGACATAGCTAATGCTTTCAGCTCTTATACCATGCATGCGGGGAAAAAAATAGGCATTGTTGGATTGCGTTTTTAAATACAGTGTTTTATAAAAATTATATTTGTCTATATCTTTATATTCAGTCTTGGGAAATAAATTTATTTCAATATTTTGAGATTGGTTCTTTAAAATTAATAGTACTCAAGTAGGCCCAACAGTAACGTGACAAATATTAAAATAATGTATTTTTTTTATTTTATTTTTTGATAGTGGAAACCTACGGTCTGCGGCCCCTGTGTTGCTGCTTTCAGTGGGATTCGAACTCAGGATCTCCGGATTTACGGCTGATCCTGTGCTCTTCCTTAACCACTGATGCAAGCATTGGGGTTAAAATACTGTATTTAAAAGAAAAAAAATTAGAACACTGCTCAAATAAAGCCTACAGGTTTTCTAGTACTGTTTATTTCAAATTTTTTTCTTCTTAAATTTAAGCAACTTGGGGATGCGAACACTCACTTTGACGTGCATTTGAAGACCATAACCAAGCACAACTCCGATGGGAATCCCTACCAAGTAATAGCATCCAATGTTCACATATGCCACGATGCTCTGCCAACCAGCCCCGACGGCAACACCTATAAAACAAATAATAGAGTATTACGTTCATCAATATATTGAACTAATTATTCTATACAAACAGATACGAGATGATTAATGATCTTACTCCAAACTACTAAAAACTAAGAAAAAAAATCACATAAAACTTACCCGAAAGAACTGGTTGAATGCTGTTCAGCAGTATGGAACATGCCAATAGAGGTGATAGATCAGCTACTGCAGCGGCAACTTCACTACTTTCGGTGAATATGTAAGCTAGCCGCCCCCGAAAAAACAGAAAAAATATAAATAGGACAAATCCTATAGCACATGATGTTGATACTATCAGCCCAATTGAGAATTTTGCAGCTTTGGAGCTTCCCCTTCCAAGCTCATTTGAGACTCGTACACTAGAAGTTTTAAACATCCATAAATTTGCAGAGTTAGTACAATCTAACATCAAGGGGTGTTGGATGATTCTCTTTAAAAGGGAAGTGAAGGAAAAGGTTATGGGGACCCTCTGCCCGATCAATCAAACTCTTTATTTTTGTGTTTTGTATATTAAGCCCAAAAATAAAACTCAAAGGAAATGAGGTAGGACTAAACAACAAAGGTAATACCTTGCTGCAGCCAAGAAACCAAGGGATATCATCATTTCCCAACCATTGATATTAAGGCTGCCAAAAAGAAGAAAAATCTCATCAGTTGGGTGACTATAAAACCATATATATAGAAATAAATTGGGAACTAGTGGATAGAAAAGAGTTACCAGATAGAAAGAGCGTCAATGGCAACCTCAGCATTCTTCAGGTTTCCAGTTAAAAGAACTAGTACAGTGTTGTACCATAGTTCAAGACTGCCAAGGAAATCCCAGTTTAAAATGTTAACACTCAGATTTGTAGAAAAAAGTACAGTAATTGATATGGTCCGTTAATATCCCTATACAGTACAATATCATCTTTCTAATTGAATGCAATATTCAGGTGTACTTTTGCTTCAAAAGTAAAACCTTTTGGAATGGTCCATATCGGTGAGACCTTAAAAAAAGGAATACCAACTCATTTCAGGTGGTGACCATTGTCCCTGGCTTGCTAATATACGTGGCTTGGAACCCGGAGGTGGTTGCATGCCTCCAGAATGAGTATATTAACCAAGAGTTTAAACAACCCAAAAATTGGTTAATTGTCCCTTCCAAGAGAAACGCCCCATTTCTTCAACCATTTTATGTAGTTGGGATACATAGACTGACAAAAATTTGATAAGGATGACCTTTTCTATATTTGCTAGTATATTTATCTAACAAATCCATAGCCTAGCACAGTGATCTCAGTGGAAGAAATTCAAAATGTACTGCGAATCTTGCAAAGTTATGCACTTAAAAAAGTTCCCGAGTGCACCAATTTTGTTCCTACAACAGCAATACCTGGTCTACTTGTAATCCAGTATCAAATTTCCTAACATAATAAATGGTTAGATACAACACAATTGAAATAACTTGCAAAACATTTGAAAAAGCCTTACCAGAGCATAGCACCAGATGACAGCGAGAGCTTGATGATTGGCCATAGATCCTTGAAAGCCAACAATGAAAAACCTTTCCATGTCTCTGGGCACCATCCACCAAAAACATAAAAAAGTTGACCTATATTTGGAATCCAAAATGCCAATGCTGTAGATACCATAGCCCCAGGAAGTCCAAACTTGTATTTCACTGTCAAAAGCCACGAGAGGAAAACATGGATTGAAAGTGAAAACGCTGCCAAGTATGCAATAATCATGTTCTTGCTCTGTGCTTGGAGAAACATTTGGCAGGTGAAGGATACAATGAAGGAAAACACCACAGGGATTAGCCAGAGAGAAATGGTTCCAGCCACTTTTGCAATAGATTCCTCCTGGCCTAGAGCTATTAGAATTGGGGTTGTGAAGATAAATACTGGTAAAAGACAAAATGAGCATAGCAACAAGATGAGCCATGATCTTTGAAGATATACTCCAAGCATGTTATATTGTTTTGCACCATATGCTTGGCCACATAGTGTTTCCAATGCACTAGCCATACCCAACTGCATTTTCAAAATAAAATCAACTGAGACTTGAGACTTAGGATTAAAATTATAGATCTCTAAATTAAATGGATCTTCATCACAGTCTACAAAATTTAAACAAAGCAAAAGCTTCGGCTGATATTATTGACTACGAACCAATAGAATATTCCTCTAACAACCTGGATTTGGTTACTAGAACAAGATCGCTGATAATCAATGGCTAAGCAAATAAATAAAGTTGCTTGGAGAAGGCACTAAAGTTGGCAGAAACCCAGATTATTTGAAGACGCCACTCTGCAATCAATGGAAGAGGTCTCATGTAATACCACCTTTACCTTATGGACAACAATTATAATATGTTGGTGCAAATGATTTTAAGTAGGAAATTCCATGTATACCTATTTATTTGTGTAACCAATTATTAAGCTGTGAACCTCAATTCAAAATACCAATTGCTCTCCAAAATTTCAATTTATTCAAGGTTCCTTCAGTCATGAGGACAACTGCCAAAGTTGATCAACAATGACATATTTATTGCTCCTAGGTGAAGTTTGAATATTTAGAAAAGGCTGAAAGGAAAAGCTCTTTCATTAGTACACACTGAGTTTGTTGGTTGTAATCCATTGATTCCAATCAATCAGTATCTAAAGAAAATACACTAGAAAAGGCGTGGCGAAATCATACCAGTATGCCATTTGCAAATCTCAGCAAAACAGTTTGCACTAGAGCATAGGCAGCAAGCTCCGTGGCTCCAATATGGCCAATAAAAGCCTGACTAATGACGCTAACTCCAAACGTTGAGAATCTGGTGAATATTGCAGGACCAGCCACAATCCACATTTTCTTGCTCTCGATCCATACTCTGTCCTTGAGTTTCTCTTCCTCATCAACACCCTCTTCTGCTGTTTGAACTCTTCTCAGCAGCTTTTCATTAATACTACCCTCCATGGTAGCTATAGCGAGCTGCAAATAAAACCTTCTTTTTCTGTTAACACATAGACAATTAAAGATGCATACAGAACTACAAATGCCTGCAACCCAGTTTCAGTTATTGCACGGCATTATGACTCTTTTAGTCTTTTATCTATTGGCAGATATTATAACAAGTAGAAATGACCATAGCTCTTCCCATTTTTGAGCTTGTTAATGTACAAATCAAAAGATACCTATCAATGAAAGAGACAGAATTTAAGTTTCCTCAGTATAAAAAAAGCCAACCGATGATGTTTGATACTGAAGAAAAAAAAGTGAAAATACATAGTGAAGTGCCCAATAAACACCAGTTCCAAGTAAGCATAAGCGACCAAAATCATCCACAGATCCCATTAGGATTAGGCATGGAGTAATGTAGAAATTAACCACCTTCAATTTTTTTGTTACATATACAAAACATGAATCCGTATATATATATATTCAAAGGGTATCTATAAATTTAATCGCTAGATAGTAGTCCATTTTAGAAACACCAAAAAAGAGACTGTGTGAGAAGGGGACGAAATAAAGTTGATGGCCTTACACAGTGAACCAATTAAGAGAGAGAGTAAAGATAATTTGGTCGTTCGTTGCTGGATTGAGAAATCAAGAATCCCAAAAAAATACCTGGAGGATGTATGTATCTATTGCATAATATTTGGTTCTATTCTTTCAACTAATAAGTTCAGTATATACTACTAGCCTAGCCGGCGCATATCTTTTCTTTCCTTTTCTTTTCTCTTCTCCTAATCTCTGTCTCTTTCAGACTTTCACTATGCTACCGAGTTTTAAAATGAACTAAAAGGGGGAAAATTAGACCAAAAAACTTAAATTTTTATCTCTAATTCTTTTAATATTGAGTTTTTTTAAAGAACGAACAAAAATGGATTAAAAAATTGACCTTTTTTTGTTAAATTTTTTTATCTAAAAATAAATAAATTTAAGAGAAAAACTAAATAACATGAGATTATATTTTATAATTCATATTATACTCTCTAAATTATAAATATAATCAAATTAATATAAAGCTAACTTAGTAATTTAAATATAAAATATAATTTTTTTATTATACTCAATAACAATATGAAAAAATATATACCAATTTTCTACTCTTCTCTTCTTCTTCTTCTTTTTTTTTTTTAATCGTAAATTAAGTTTTTTATTTTATTCTTCGTTTCAAATTCGGAACAAAATGTTTATCTTTAATGAATGATCCGACGTTTAGTACATGTCGAAGCATATGGTTATTTGATTGCCAAGTGCACGAAGGAATCAAATATTATTTTCTGAAAATTAATATTTTTATAAATTTCAGTCATATAAATAATAAATAAAACTTAATTTTATATAAATAAAATTTTACAAAAATATCAATTCTATGTTTCTTTTAATTATTTCGCTGGCGCGGCTGGGGCATTGTTAGCTGTGTAAATATGGGTAATTGGCTAATTGCACATGTGTAACATGCTGTCCACATTGGGATGGACCCCACCTTTTTTCCTCTAATTGGTTCGGAATCCGTGACCTACAAAAGTGCTAATTTCAACCCCAAATATTTTCTGAGAAATGTATATTTTTAAAAATAGAAATAATAATTTTATAAAATTCTCCCATATAAATAGTAATTGAATTCACATTTATATAAAAAATATCTTACAAAAATATTAATTTTTATTAATAAAAAATATATATATTTTCAGAGACTAATATATGTACCAAATTGGACAATTAATTATTGAGGAAAGTTGTATACTTTTAATTACAATAATTTTAATAGTAGTCTTATTGTCTCGAGATGTTATTTCATATTTCACGAGCATGACTATTGTATACTTTATTTTTTTTATATGAAGATGAATTCTACACGAATTTCATTATGTGTAAATTCTATTCTTATATGAGAAAATAAAACATACCGTAATCATGTCTAAAAAATATAACATAATTTTATCACCGTCTCCCAAAGACTAAAGTTCAAGATGTGTAATAATAAAATTAAATACACTTTATAAAAGTAAAATTAGATGTATCCATAGCCTTTCTTTTGGAGGATGGGGGGACTATTATTAAAATAATTTTAATTTAGAGGGATTAACTTTCTCGAATAATTAATTGTTTAATTTGGTATTTTACTTTTATAACGTGTATTGAATTTTATTATTATACATCCAGAGCCTTTAGACTTTTGGGGACGGTGGGAGTGTGGGACCATCATTAAAATAAATTTAATTAAAAGTGACCGACTTTCTCCAATAATTAATTGTGCAATTTGGTGCATGTATAGTATAGGTCTTTGAAAATAGGGAATTATTATTTTTATAAATAAAAATTAATATTTTTATAAAATTTCTTTTATACAAGTGTAAGATTTATTTATTATTCATGTAAGTTTTTATATATAAAAGTAATATTTTTATTTTAAAAAATATTAATTTTTTAAAAAAATTAATCATTATCATCCTCCCGTTAATTTGCATTTACTCTATTTTTGCTTATATTATTACGTCGGTGCCTGTGGTTGGTAGCATTTAAAAATTTGACCAAAATTAACATAGAAAGATGAATGATTAAACTTGCCATAGGCATCATGCAAGTTTATCAAATAATCAAGTAAAAACCGTCAAGTCAATTGATGAGAATCAGATTCTATACAAATAAGAATATATATATATATATATATATATATATATATATATATATATATATATATATATAACTCTCAAGTCTCATCGCACTCAAAACCTACCACCATATGCTTTCAAGTTTCAACATATGGCAAAGTTTCAAGAAAGATTTTTTTTTATTGAAATTTAATACTCTTAAGCTTCAAATAATAAGATCAGTATTAATTTTTTAAAAATTAATTTAAAATTTAAAATAGATATAATTTATTTAAATTTAAAAAATAATAAATTTTATAACTAATATTTATATTTAGATAATTTATTATATTTATAATTATATTGACATAAATTAAATAAATTATTTAAAATTAATTTTTAAAAAATCAATAATAATTTTATTATTAAGAACGAAAGAAAATAGAAAATATAACCTCATGATATTTAATCTCTTATTTTGTTGAATTTCAAGCATTTTGCGGGAATTTTCAAGGATAAACGTTGCAGAGCAATCTCTACCTGCTAATACAACGCGCGCGGGGGCACATATATATATATATATATATTATGACAAGCAACAGCTCGAAACAGCCGAAAAGAAAAAATAAAAGAACAATGGCATTCCCTGTAATTAATTATAAGAAGTACAATAGTTTGTGTTAGCGTACCAATCAACATCAAAACCCATACACCCTTCAAAAAACAGGGGACTTGCGAAAACAGCAATGTGAAAACAAAAATATTTCTACAGTATTT
This sequence comes from Hedera helix, assembly GCA_947179155.2. Classification (NCBI taxonomy): domain Eukaryota; kingdom Viridiplantae; phylum Streptophyta; class Magnoliopsida; order Apiales; family Araliaceae; genus Hedera; species Hedera helix. The sequence goes on along the minus strand of OX359266.1, from coordinate 48,771,021 downwards.
TTAGATATTTTTACATAAAAATTATTGTTATAGTTCTGTAATATTGATTTTAACCGTCTTTATAAGTTTATAATAACGATTTTCATATAAAAATATCAAAAAATATTGTGAAAATATCAATTTCTATTTTCTTTTCATACACAACATTAGGAGGCTTAAGGGGGAGTCATTAGATTAATATAATTTTATTTGTCTAGATCTCTTTATTTATATTTAGTGTTGGGAAATCAATTAATTTCAATATATTGAGATTGGTTCTTTAAAATTAATAGTAAGTTGGCCAAACAGTAATGTGACAAATATTAAAATACTGTAGTTGAAAGAAAGAATTTTAGAACACTTGCTCAAGTAGTCAAGTATAAGGCCTAGAGCTTTTCTAGTTCTGTTTATTTCGACTTTTTCTACTCCTTAAATTTAAGCAAGTGAACGTATGGGGATGAAAACACTCTCTTTGACGTGCATTCGAAGAACATAACCAAGCACAACTCCGATGGGAATCCCTACCAAGTAATAGCATCCAATGTTCACATTTGCCACGATGCTCTGCAACCAACCCCAACGGCAATTACACCTATAAAAAAACAAATAATAACGTCTGACATTCATCAATATATTGAACTAATTATTCTAAACTAAGAAAAAAATTCACATAAACTTTACCCGAAAGAACTGGTTGAATGCTGTTCGGCAGTATGAAACATGCCATTAGAGGTGATAGATCAGCTATGGCAGTGGCAACTTCACTACGTTAAGTGAATATGTAAGTTAGCCGCCCCCGAAAAAACAGGAAAAATATAAATAGCACAAATCCTATAGCAAATGATGTTGATGCTATCAGCCCTATCGAGAATTTTGCAGCTTTGGAGCTTCCCCTTCCAAGCTCATTTGAGACTCGCACACTTGAAGTTTTAAACATCCATAAATTTGCAGAGTTGGTGCAATCTAACATCAAGGGGCTTTGGATGATTCTCTTTAAAAGGGGAAGTGAAGGAAAAGGCTATGGGGACCCTCTGCCCGATCAATCAAACTCTTTATTTTTGTGTTTTGTATATTAAGCCCAGAAATAAAACTCAAAGGAAATCAGGTAGGACTCAACAACAAAGGTAGTGAAGTTGGAAGGGGATATCATCATTTCCCAACCATTGATATTAAGGCTGCCAAAAAGAAGAAAAATCTCATCAGTTGGGTGACTATAAAACCATATATATAGAAATAAATTGGGAACTAGTGGATAGAAAAGAGTTAACAGATAGAAAGAGCGTCAATGGCAACCTCAGCATTCTTCAGGTTTCCAGTTTAAAAGAACTAGTACAGTGTTGTACCATAGTTCAAGACTGCCAAGGAAATCCCAGTTTAAAATGTTAACACCCAGATTTGTAGAAAAAAGTAAAGTATTTGATATGGTCCGTTAATATCCCTATACAGTTCAATATCATCTTTCTTATTGAATGCAATATTCAGGTGTACTTTTGCTTCAAAATTAAAACCTTTTGGAATGGTCCATATTGGTGAGACCATAAAACAAGGAAAACCAACCCATTTCAGGGGTGACCATTGCCCTTGGCTTGCCAATATATGTGGCTTGGGGCTCCGAGGTGGTCGCTGCATGCCTCCAGAATGAGCATATTAACCAAGAGCTTAAACAACCCAAAAATTGGCTAATTGTCTCTTCCAAGAGGAATACTCTATTTCTTCAACCATTTCATGTAGTTGGGATACATAGAATTTTTTTATGCCACGATGAAAATTTGATAAGGATTACCTTTTCCATATTTGGTAGTATATTTATCTAACAAATCCATAACCTACTAAAGTGATCCCAACAGAAGAAATTCAAAATGTAATCCGAATCATGGCAAAGTTATGTAGTTAAAAAAGTTCCAGAGTGCACCAAACTTTGTTCCTACAACAGCAATACCTGGTCTCCTTGTAATCCATTACCAAAATTTGGTGAAACTGGGTAACTTTGTGTGTTCTTTATTTTTCCGTCCTCTAATTTCTGTGTGATTGCTATGTGGTTCGATCTTTAAATTTAACAACAACACAATTGATATAATTTACAAAAGATATGAAAAAGCCTTACCAGAGCATAACACCAGATGACAAAGAGAGCTTGATGACTGGCCATAGATCCTTGAAAACCAACTAAGAAAAACCTTTCCATGTCTCTGGGCACCATCCACCAAAAACATAAACAAGTTCACCTATATTTGGAATCCAAAATGGCAATATTGTAGATATTATGGCCCTAAGAAGTCCAAACTTGTATTTCACTGTTAAAAGCCACAGAGGAAAATATGGATTGAAAGTGAAAGCGCTGCCAAGTATGTAATAATCATGTTCTTGCTCTGAGCTTGTAGGAAAACACCGCAGGTATTAGCCATAGAGAAATGGTTCCTGTCACTTCTGCAATATTCTCCTGGCCTAGAGCTATTAGAATTGGGGTTGCGAAGATAAATACTGGTAAAAGAAAAATTGAGCACAGCAACAAGATAAGCATCTTTGAAGATATGCTCCAAATTGTTTTGCAGCATATGCATGGCCACTCTGCAATCAATGGAAGAGGTCTCATGAGATCCTATGCTTTACCTTATGCAAAACAATTATAATATGTTGGTTCATATGATTATAAGTCTGAAATTCCACGTGAAACTGTTAATTTGTGTAACTAAATATTAAGCTACGAACCTAACTCAAGATATCAAATGCTCTCCAAAATTTCAATTATTCAAGCTTCCTTCAGTCACAAGGACTACTGCCAAAGCTGATCAACAATGTCATATTTATTGCTCCCTAGGTTAAGTTTGAATCTTTAAGAAATGGCTGGAAGGAAAATCTATTTTATTGGTACACATTGTTTTTTGGCAGCTAGCCATTGATTCCGATCAACAGTATCTAAAGAAACACACTAGAAATAAAAGGCATGACGAAATCATACCAGTATGCCATTTGCAAATCTCAGTAAAACAGTTTGCACTATAGCATAGGCAGCAAGCTCTGTGGTTCCAATATGGCCAATAAATGCCTGACTAATGACTCGAGACTCTGGGGAATATTGCAGGACCGGCCACAATCCGCATTTTCTTGCTCGCCATCCATACTCTGTCCTCGAGTTTCTCTTCCTCATCAACACCCTCTTCTACTGTTTGAACTCTTCTCAGCAGCTTTTCATTAATACTACCCTCCATGGTTGCTATAGTGAGCTGCAAATAAAACCTTCTTCTTCTGTTAATAAATAGACAATTAAAGATGCATACAGAACTACAAATGCCTGCACCCCAGTTTCAGTTATTGCACGGCATTATGACTCCTTTAGTCTTTTATCTATTCGCAGATATTATAACAAGTAGAAATGACCATAGCTCTTCCCATTTTTGAGCTTAACATGTACAAATCAAAAGATACCTATCAATGTAGAGTTTCAATAATAATTATTTTTCTAATGAGTGTAAAGTTAAGAGCCAATGAATCAGCTCATATCGAAGTGCCCAATAAACACCAGTTTGAAAGTAAGCATAAGCGACCCAAATCGGATCCATGTCTCATTAGGATTAGGCTGGGAGTAATGTAGAAATTAACCCCCTTCAATTTATTCTTGCATTTATAAAACATGAATCTGTATATAAACATATGATTATTCAAAGGGTATCTACAAATTCGTTGCTGGATTGTTTGTTGATGGGTCGTAGTGAGAGATGTAATGAATACCTTGTCCCACATCGGCAGGGAGTAAGAAATGATCGGCGAAAATGAGTATATAAATGATAGAAGGGGCAACATACTGGCTTCGGCCCGGCTTGATTTCCATTTGTCCGTGGAATAAAGCCGGATTTTTCATGTGTATGTTCAATCATGACGGGCTATTAACCAAATGAAGCCGGAGTTTTGTATTGAAAAGCTGACGTTTAGTATATACTAGCCTAGCCGAGATGCTTACCTCTTCTTTTCTTTTATCTCCTTTTTTCTTTTTGTTTATTATATTTTTGATATCTTAATGTATTAAAAAATTTATAATAATAAAATTATTCCGCGCAAGATTTGTTAAAATATATTATTTTTCATAAATTTGGATAATATATATTTAATCATTATAAATTTGTATAATATTTATATTAATTTGAATAAAAAAGAAAAAAATCATCTTCTTTTTTTGTTCATTTAAATAATATTTCATTGATATAAATTTGAATAAATTTTTTGTTAATATGAATAAAAAATTTGAACAAAATTTTTTTAAAATAAAATAAAATATATATTTTTAATTATATAATTGATTCATATGAATTGAATTGAGAAACATGTGGACTCGCGACTTTTTGTTGTCACACTAATATTAACCTCAACTCGTTATATAAATATGCAAGAAAAATATAACCTTAAATTTTTGAAACGGAGGTATAATTAAATATAAAAAATAAAAAAAAAGACGATTAAGTAGAATTATTAATACTATATTTAAATTAAGAGAATGAAATAAAAAACAGTGTATTAGATAATCATTTTAAAGAATAAACCATTCTAATAAAATAAAAATTCATTTCATCCCTTTGATTTTTATTCCATATGAGAAATGATAAAATAAAATTTATTTCAATAAAATATATATGTATGATAATTTTTTACCATCATATTATACCAGTCACTTCCACCAACAATTAAACATATATTTTGAATATCTTAAAATCATTTAATTCCTTCATCTATTCCATTCCTTCAATCCAAACGTAACATAAGAAAACCAAACAATCCCCAAGCCAAGTTAACTTTTCTTAATATTTTTTGGGATTGTAATTTTTTCTAGTCCTTCAGTTATTTTATTAGGTTTTTCACCCAACTGAGCTAAATACTTGATTCAAATAAAAAAATGCAGAAACTCAGAAAATGGTACATGTTAACATATTAGCTATCAAATATCTTGTAATCATCGTAGAGCCCCCAAAGGAAAAGGAGAGGGGGTAGGGGAGTTTCGGGGATGGAAGAATGGCAGACAAGGGATTTAGGTGATGAGAAAAGATTATACTTGGAAAGTATATTCCTAAGTCTAGAACATGCCTATTAATATACAAATGTCACAACCCCTGCACTACCAGAGGAATTCTCACTGCCGCGGCACAGGTGGTGGTGTTGGCTGATGGCTTTGACCATAGAATCCAATACCTGGAGGCCGATAATAACCACCACTGGAGGTCTGCGGCTGAGTTTGAGATGACTGCGGCAGCTGAGGTGGTGGTGGCCTTGGTAATCCCATTGCAATATGTGAAGGCAAAGGAGGCGGCAGTGGTAGGGTGCTAGAACCATATCCGTAGGGCATGAGACCAGCAGATTGAACAAATTGATTTGTAGGAGAATTGGAAGGAGGTCCAGGTGGTGGAGGAGGTGGCGCAGATGGCGGAAATGGAGCTTGCATCTGGTTGGCTTGAGACATGGACTGCATACTTGCTGATAGTGCAACTGGCACATTACCCATCGATTGCTGTTGTAGAGAAGTAAAATACACTGAACTGCCAACCTCAGAATTGTTGACGTCAGAAACAGACGGTGGCTTCTCCAATTTAGGTCTCTTTTCTGGAGGGAACATGGATAAACCAGAAGAGAATCCAGCTGATTTTGAGCCACCACTCATAGAGGCAACCTCTTCAGCAACAAGGGAAGAGAGAACAGAAGTAAGCATCTGAGCAGAGGATGTAGAAGCAGCAAGCTTTGCAGCAACTGCAGCTGCTGCCGCTTTCTTGTTCTCCTCTTCAATAGTTTTGGAAGTTGCCAACGACATCACAGTCTGAGCTGGTGGAGGCAGATTGTGTAACCGAGTCAAAGGCAAGTTTGCGTCAGGACCCCCTGTGGCTTCCAGTTGTTGGTTATGAGTTATAGTTGGCAGTGATGTCAATCTCCCCCTTAAATTTACCACTTGGTCAAGCTGACCTCTAGCTACCTGCATACACCCAGAATCTGACTGTTCATTCAAGACAACAAGTGCAGAACATATATTGTATCATAATACATTATACCCAGTATATCCTTAAGATACATAAGATCAAACAAATGTGATGTGATGTTTAAAGAGAAATCACAATAATGTACGGCATCAAAAGCAGTGGCATGGCCAAAAATTTGTTCTAGTGAGAGCTAAAATTTAAATAAATAAACAATCAATAAAAAAAATTGCCAAGCAAATTATTCATAATTATAATTCCTGCTGCATTTTCTTAATAATTATTTATTTTTATTAATTTAATAATTATCTTTTACAACAATGTCACAATAAATTAAAATCAAATTACGAAAAAGAAAAAAAATCATAAAAGAACACAAGGCACATCAATAATACATGAACATGGATATTGGAGAGTACAGATAAGAAGAAACAAATATTGAATACTTGTACAAAGATTAGGAGAAAAGAGAGAATAGAGAAGAAAAATGGGCTTAGGAGGCTCATTTGATTTGGGTTTCAAGACATAAAATAAATCTATTATGGAGTGTGTATTTATTACAGTGGGTGCTGCCATATACACACTCGCTTGAGCGTAGTTCCACCCCTGATCAAAAGTTGCCGGAGGAGAAGAGAGAAAACATCGTTAACTCTCATTCTTACACATGTTATAATGCTTTTGTTACATGAGGATCATGAAGAAAAAATGAAAAAGGACGCTATGTTCTGGACGCTATGTTCTGGATACGAGTTTTTCTTTTCTTCTTTTTTTTTTTTTTGGAGTCTACTGCACAATTAGGAGGGTTTTAACACCCAACCTCATGCTACACAAGTAAACTACATGAATTACAAAAAATACAATACAGGCTAGTTCTAAGCATACTAGATAATCATGGCTGAACAAGAAATACTAAACATAAACATAATATTACACAAACATGCTGATGTGATAATGTAGGACAAGGTGAATGAAGGAATAAAGGGAAATAGAAAGAAGATAACAAAACGCGTAACTTAAAATCAATATATCAATCAAATGAATGGCATGATAGTTTGCATCAGTTTATATAAACTATATACAACCCTAAACTTGGAAAATCCTAATACTATTTAGTTACCTGATTTAAAAAGGAAGCAAATTGATGTAGAACAGAATTGCTTGTGTATTTGGTAGGAAATAATTGAAAAAAAAACCTAGGATTTAGCTCTGTGCGTAAATCACTAGGGGTCTAGGGCCTCAACTCTACGTCTATTTACCCTAAAAAGAACAAAATTATCTTTGCGATAATTGAAGCCAAAAGGAATCTCAATAATCAATAATGTAATCTCCATAATCTGACAGTACATCAACCTTTAAATAGGAAACAAATCCTAATTCAATTAGGACATGAACCCTAATTGACCTAAAAATATTAAAAGACAAAATTACACTAACTAATAAAATACTATCTATCGCCTAAAATTACAACAATTACATAAATAATTATATACACCAAATCTATAAATAAATAAATAAATATATTTGTGATCACCATCATTTTTTCCCTTATTAGAGAAAAATCGACCTCGAGTTTTATAGCACGACAGAATAATCTATAAACTTCTCTTCATCGGAAGAACATTTTGACACATTGTTGAAAACATCTACGCATAAGGCTCCAAAAATTTTGGGAAGAAAATTGTTGAGCATCACTTTTGCTATCTTAAGCGATTGAAATAGACTGTCCGGAATAATGTATTCAACGTGATCAACTTGAACTGGACCAATTTCTCGAACTATCTTTTCTTCTGAACTCAAAAGCAACTTCAAAATTTCCCACAGTTTGTTGTTCATACACAATCTCGGGTTCAACTTGTGGAACTTCATGAATCTCCATATGCACGTCAAAACTGTATGTAGTCTCAAGTGGTTTAAACACAATTGTTGGTTCCACCTTTGGATATTCAAGAATTTCTTCCACTTTTGGAGCTTCAATAATTTCTTTGGACACAACACAATTGTCTGTAGTCTAGAAATTTCCATCATCCTGTTTATCTTCTTCTTGTTCGTTCTCTTGCTTTCCTTCTTGCTCTTTCTCTTCCCTTTACTCTCTCTTGTGCTTTCACTTGCTCTTCCTTCCATCTAAAAATAACTTTATGTGCAGCCTCTCGAAGTTCTTTTGATTTAGCTTGTAGACGTTTCATTGCCTCAGCCCTTTTTTGTTCATCTTGCTACTGACCTTGCAATTCTACAAGTTTGTCCTCCGCATCAATAATATCTGATGTAGGACAAGGTAAAAAGATGGAAAACGAGTACCTATCCCCACAAAGAATCGGTAAAGGAACACACACAAGCACACAACTTTAATGTCAAATCAATTCATTCCATAATCTCTCCAATAATGAAGTATTACAATGTTTTATATAGAAAACTCAATACTTGAGAAATAAGTAAAAAACCTCATTTAAAAAAAGAAACAATTTCCTAATAAAAATCTACTACTATAATAATACAATCCTAATTAAAATAAAACTCTCCTAGTATATCCTACTAAATAATTACTATAATCCAATATTTATTCATAAATAAAAATACAAAATTAATACTAAAGAATTTCTTTTTCCTTTTTGCATTATTCTCATCTCGCTTGAAAAAAACTTGTCCACGAGTTTTGAAATATCGAAGAATAACAAACCATACTTTATGAGACACGTTCCAACAAAACTTGCGCAACTGGTGTTTCTTTAGCACAATCTTTTGGAACGACATAATATAAAAATTGGAAGCACCTTGAGACGCTAATGTATCAATCGAAAAAATGAAATCAGCATAGTTGATCTCAAACTTATCTTCATTGATCTTTTCGCATTTGGGGCCAAACTTAACATCAATTTCTTCCATGCAAATCATCTCTAAATCGGCAATGTGTTCAACACATTTATCTTCTGCTTCATGTTTCGATTCATGTTGCTTGCCAGCATCAATATGGGAGAGTACGTGCTCTTCTTTGTAATCACCAAATTTATATTGGTTATCGACACGATAGTGTTGTGACACATTCATCAATTGTCTTGAAAGAATGAATTTACTTTGCAGGTTTCCTCTTGTGAATACTTAGTTGTAGTTGCGCAAATACGATTAAGATGAACATTCCCTTGCGCTTGAATAAAATATGGACGATAGCATGCAATTATGTACTCGTAATGTGATTTAAAATTGGCAAGACTTATTTCAGTTGATGCAAGCTCATCACATAATTCTCAATACTATATGGAAAAGACATTTTAAGGTACTCGCATGTGACAAAAACTCGAGACTCAAGTTGCTCTATCTTAGCCCAAAGAAAATTTGGATCATCAAACTTTGAAGACATTTTTTTTTTGGGATAGATGAAGACTACGGCGAGGACGATTCCTGCTAGAGATCGTGCTTTCGTCTCGAAAAATTGTTATCGATTCTCTAACAAACTTCGACAATTTAATGAAGGCCAGAAAAATAGGGTAGGAAGAAATTGGGTGAAATAAAAAATATCAGAAATTTTGACTCTTGACACTAAATGATGTAAGACAAGGTGGAAAGAAGGAATAAGATTACTTATCCTCACAGAGAATCGATAAAGGAACATACACAAGCACACAACTTTAATGTCAAATCAATTCATTCCATAATCTCTCCAATAATGAAGTATTACAGTGTTTTAAATAGAAAACTCAATACTTGGGGACCAAGTAAAAATCCTAATTTAAAAAATGAAACAATCTCCTAATTAAAATCTACTACTATAATAAACAATCCTAACTAAAATAAAATTCTCCTAGTATATCCTACTAAATAATTACTACAATCCAATATTTATTCCCAAATAAAAATACAAAATTAATACAAAAATTATTCTCTCTCCTTTCCGCATCAATATCCCATCTAATATCTTCTTGCTCAATTTTCAGACGTGGAGTAAACCCCTATCACTCCACCCCCGTCAATTGATAAGATAGCGTACTCGGTTACTTTCTTTATAAAGAAACCACATATAATCTTTTTGTCGTTCAATGAACTCTCGTGTGACTTGAGACATTGGTACAATAACTTAAAACTAAAAATAAATAAATAAACGAATAAATTTGTTTCCAATTTTTTCTTTTCTTTTTATGCCAACAGGACTAAAATGCAGAAAGCTACAAGTACAGGGACTAAATTAGGAAATAGCAAGGGTTAAACTAAAAAACTTCAAGGTGCAGGGGCTAAATCAAAAAATAATAGGGGCTATACAGAAAAAAATTCATAGTGCAAGGGGTATTTTAAAAACTTCATGAAATATTGAGGTACCAAACTATAATTTGGCAAGAGAAATAAAAATCAATTGGCGATCGGAGATGCAAGAGGCGGCGACGTTGACGACACAGAAGCGACGATGCGGTAGCAAGTGTGTTTTCTTCTCCACCATCTTCTTTCTACTCGTCTTCTTCTTCTCTCTGTTCGTCTTCTCTGAATCGTCTTTTCCCTCTTCTTCTTCTTTTTTTGTTTGCTTTGGCTCTGTGGTTGTTTGGGATGTGAAAATCTGGTGATGGATGTTGACATATCCGACGGAAATGACGACTCGGTGAGGATTACTGTGATTGATGGCTGATGAATAAGGGCAACACGATGAAATCAATGGGCTTTAAAATAGTGGCAGTGCAATGGAAAAGCACGAGTAGCAGAGTCGACTAGGGTTCCGATGCTGACGACTTTTTTAGCAATGAACATCGGCCAGGTACGAACTTGCTCTGATACCAAAACTGATGTAGGACAGAATTGCTTGTAGTTGGTAGGAAATAATTGAAACAAAAACCTAAGATTTAGCTCTGTGCATAAATCACTAAAGGTCTAGGGTCTCAACTCTACGTCTATTAACTTTAGGAAAAACAAAATTATCTATGCGATAATTGTAAACCAAAAAAAATATCTATAATTAATAATGTAATCTCCGTAATCTGAGTACATCAGCCATTAAATAGGAAACAAATCCTAATTCAATTAGGACAAACCCTAATTGACCTAAAAATATTAAAAGAAAAAATTACCCTAACTAATAAAATACTATCTCCTAAAATTACAACAATCACATAAATAATTAAATACACCAAATCTATATATAAATAAATCCATAAATAAATATATATATTTGTGATTCCCATCACAAATCCTTAGTAATAATCTACCATAGTAAAGAGTACTAGAATAATCAACCTAATATAATAATTCTACTTCTATTCAACAAGAAAAGTCTCATTTGCCAATTTTGTCTTTGTTCCACAAAAAGAGTACACTTTTAGGGATGGTAGAATAAAATTACACAATATCCTTAAGTTATAATTTCATAATTATACCACAACAATATTAATAACTTACTGTTTTTTAGGGGTATATGTGGAACAAGAGATACTTAATATTCTCAAATTATGCAAATTGAAACTTTTTTTGGAACAGAGGGAGTAAAAGGCCATTACAATCACTTTATCTCTAAATAATAACAAAAATATTTATCAAGTAAAAAAAAACTAAACTAAATATTTATCAAGTAAAAAAAAAAAAACTAAACTAAACTCTTCTTCCCATCCTCTCATCACTCCCCCTCTACTGGAAAATCTCGTTCTCGAGTTTTGAAGTGTTTTCAAGAAAATCCATGATTGACAAGATACTGAAGGTCGAATCCATTTTCCAATTTTACAAACAGTCTCAAAAAACATTTGTCACATCAACAAGGACTTCATAGCAGCTTGAGAATCAATTATACCAAAGTCAACATGTTCCACCTTGATAAGCTCTTCGAATTTCTTCAACGAGAGGCTTCAAAAATCCCCGAGTTACCAAATTTTTCCCCTGATGATCTCATTAAGTGGTTCTTCAACAAGTTCATTAACAACAACATTCTCACGATCCCCGAGTTTGAATTACGGAGGTTGAAACTTCGAAGTTTTTCCCATGAAGAAGGGACTTGATTGTTGCATTCATAGAGTCTACTGTCATGATCAAAAGCATCCATTCTCGAACACAGCTCCGAACTAGTAACCGCAATGAATGAAGGATAAGACTATTTTCAACTTTTCGTTTTGACAATTTCTTTTTTACTAGAGGGGCCTAACAGAAAGGAAAACTAAAGCAGGGTAAATTTTGTAACAAATGAAAGTTCAAGCTGGATATGTGAAAGTTTAAAATTTTAAGGGTAATTTTGAAGTACTAGCAAACTACAAGAATTGAATAAGAGGTGTGAGTTAACATTGATCGCACAATGAGATACCAGGGAAATAAGACTCGATTGACGGCAAGGTTGGAGGGTGTCTTGTCTGCATCAACGATGAAGGGGCCAACGCCTGAAGTCGACAACATGAGATCAGAGAGGCAATGGCGCTGGAGTAGTCCACATTTTCTTCCTCTTTTTTTCTAGGTGTGGTTGTAGTGATACTAATGCACCAAAATACAGTGAGCTTCTTTTATTTTTTAATAGTTGACTACAACAGTTGTCGGTGATGATGTTGCAAGGTAGGCAGGTAGGGTTTCTATAATATTGCAGTTGTGGTGCAAAAATAGTAATGATGATCAATGTTTTGGGACATTGATTTTGGGATATTAATGTTAGACAAAAAAATTGGGTTAAAAGAAATTCAACTAATATAAAATCATTATTGACTTTTGAAATTCAATTGAGACAGTTTCAAACTCAAAATTCATATAGATTCATTTATTTTCAGTTAATACAAAGAGAAATTAAAAAATACTACTAATTATATGATTTATTATTATATAATTTCAAATGAATCAAGTAAATTTGAAATTTATTAATTTCGAAATTGAATAAATTTCACATTTACTTTAAAAGTCAAATATGATGTTATATTTAAATTTGATAACAACTGATGAACAACTGATGTAGGACAAGGTGAACAAAGAACAAAGGGTGATAAAAAGAATAATAACAAGGCAAGCTTAAAATTAATATATCAACTCAACCAATAAAAATGATGGTTTGCATCAGTTTATATCGACTAAATGCAACCCAAAACTTGGACGCAAATAAAACCTGGAAAGGAAACAAATCACTAATAATAATCTACTATATGATGGAGACCACAAGCCCAAAGCAAAGAAGAAATTATTTTATCTATTTTTGGGGATTTAATTGTGTCCAACTGGGTAGTAATTGAAGTAATTAAGATTTTTATTTAATATTTAAAGATTTCAGGCAATTTACGAAATATTATTATTTAGTTAGGATATTTTAATCTTTTATTGTTCCCCAAGTAATGTTAAGGTTTTAAGTCTACATAAATAGTGATGTAGTCTGACCCAAACCCACTCAAGTAGGTGTCTACATATAAAACACCTACAGTTAGCAGGCCCATATCCTCACTCTTACTAATCACAGCCTCACTCTTACTAATCAATTTACTTGATACATCTACCACAAGACTAAAAAGAGGAGATAAAGGATGCCCTAAGGCAAGCCCCTAGAACTTACTTTAAAAAATGACCATCTCCCACCGACCACTTCCGCTCCAACACCCTATTATCTAGGAAATCCCAACACACATCATCTTCAAAAACCCTATTGTAACCAATCAAGGTTAAAATTTCAAAATTAGGGGAACACACATAACAATTTATTTAAAGGAATATACTACAACTCTCACTAAGACTATATTTCACAATAAGAAACTTGGTCAAATTCTTAAACCAGCATGACTAGGCAGAATTACGAAAGACACTTCCTTGTGGTCCAAAAAAGGAAATACACCGTCCATACATGAGACCAATCAGCTTGTAGGTATCTCTTTACAAAAATTAAGTTTGCCTAGGAGACAATTCCTTATTTTTATAAGCTTTTGTTTTTTCAAAATATTGACAACAATTTGTTATTGGGAATAAAATTTTAGGAAATCATGTCCTAGGCAAACCTTGATATCCCTAGAAAAAGTGAACAAATATAATAGGACTCTCATGGGATATGAAATTTGAACCCAAAGGTAGCTGGATCAACTGCTCATGCCATTGGGCATGAGTGCAAATTTCCCACCCCCACCCCTTATAACCCACCGCACCCCACCCCACAACCCCCCTTCGACCATGCAGTAATGTTGAAATGTTTAATGGTACCCAAGAAACAAGAAACAAAAGGACTTCATTCATTTCCGAACGTAGGGAGTATCTAAATCATGTATCACCAAAGTTCTTATTCTTAAGCTTCAAAGTAGATGGTCATCTCGAAAATTGATACAGGGCAGCAATCTTAAAAGAATGAATAGGTAGAATATCGCTATAACAACAGAATAGTAACTAGGGTTTAGCCTCCGCATTTGAACTAATAGACTCTCTTGATTCAAAAAATATAATTCAATCACATGAACAATCAAATTTATAATATTTCTCGATATCAATAGTAATAAAAATCTATTTTGAATTTTTGAGGCTTACATCGCTAGTTAAAGGGATAGAAAACCCTTATTTGAGGAATAATAAAAACTAAAACAAAAAAAACAAGAAATGGAAATTAGAAAACATTCTCAACAAGTTCAATAAGCGGAAGAGAAGCATTTACGTTATGGCAAGCCTCAACAACTAATTCCTCACAAGATTTGTAATATTTTCATTTGGGATATTAACATGATGGAACAATGAAAAGCTTGCTAGAAAAATCCATAATAAGTTAAATAAGAGTATTTTAGTATTTATGTCATGAGAAACAAGATGTTAGGAATCATGTTGTCATATGTTCAATCTATCAAGGCAAAATGAACTGAACCATCAAAATGAAGAATGTTTTCAAAGCGGGATTTCAATCTATATATCATTGTTTCAAGGCAAATGATTTATGATGAAGTTAGAATGCGAATAACATGGAACTATAAGCGACACGATTGAAAATTAGTGTCGACCCCTTCTTAATTCCCTCCTTCCTATCCCAAGTATCTACATGTCGGTATTTACTATTGACAAAAATTTAGCGTCATATGTAGCAAGACTCTTGTTTTAAAAATCAGTCTAGGCACCTGCGTACAGGATTGACCATAAAACTAAGGCATTTGGCTTTACTTGCTGCAAAACTCGTTCAGGACCTAGGTGTAACACATGCAGTTGAATTGAACAATTGGCAACCAAGTAAGGTTTTAAATAGTGGTTTAAATAAGAGGGTGTGGGTCATATCACTTCTGTTTAACGTGAAGATCTATTTTCTTTAATTTCACAATATGCAGAACTTCAACACGAGTGTATATTAATGAATTTGACCAACCTGATGATACCCATCTTAGGAATGTATAATGCCAAAGTCACTGAATGGGCAAATCACAAATCCATAAAACATACCGCGTCATGTACTTTATTTGTTGGGTTACCAGCATGCAATTTACCGAATGTTTCTTAACCCCTATGTGATTCCTATTAAAGTATATACTCGAGGGTGGATTCAAGGCTCTGTGCTATGTGAATTGACTTTTAATGAACTTAATAATTTGATTTTGATGAAGATGGACTTTGAGTTCTATGAAAGGTGGTTGTGATTCCCACCCAAATTAATATATTTTTCACGCAACAAAATGGAATGTTGAACAAAACGACAATGATGACCATGACATTTTCCTCTTTCCCCTTCTCCACTTTTCTCTTCTTTTCCTTACTGTTTGGTCGCTGGTGAAAATGACAGATGGTGGCACAGTTATTGCGATGAACAAGTGAGATCTTGCTTTTTTCCCTCGATCTATTGACATGGTGGAAAAATGTATTGAGGCTATGATTTGACAAATATGGTGTTGGCACCGTGTTGGCGGTGCCAGAGTTGAGTTTTAATGATGTATAAAACAATATTCTTTAAAATATTTTTTACAAAGACTTGGTGTTCTAAAAATCTCCACCCAGGCCTTCCCAATCCCCACATCGGATCAAGATTTAGCATGGGCGAGAAGTCAGAATCAGCCTTCTATCAAATCGATTTAATAAAGTCTTTAGAACTCTAAAATGCTTGAAATAAATTTGTTACGACTTATAATATTGTGCTTTCTTGGGTAAATTTTCCCATACAAATTATAATCTTTACACCTACTATATGCTTCACAATATATAAACTAGAAAGATAAATGAGACCTCCTAAAAAATTCCCCGACGCCACCTTTGTCGCCTACCAATTTTTAGAATATTCTAAAAATTAGAAGTAGCTATAATACCAACATGCGATGCAATTTGAAAAGGACAAACACAGAATAGCCAGAACAACGTAAAAGTAACTAGCGTTTAGATTCTGCACCCTAACCACTAAGATCTCTTGATCGCAACCAAGATAATATGATAACAACCGAACATTCATATTTATAAATTTGTAAGCTATTATGAGGATTACATTGCTATTTAGATAAAAACAACCCTAATTTAACTTCGTGACCAATAAAATGACTAAATCCCTCACCAAATATTAAAATTTCCTAATAACTAAAAAAAATACCCAGGTACATCAATTATTCGATTTGACTCAAGATTTTGACTCACATATGGTATCAGAGCTAGAGCCAGGTTACTGGAGGTGGGACACGAAGAGTGTTGGCATTAACCCCCAATGGCTAGATAGATAAAGTTTATGGGTGATGCATGGTTATGTGTTCGACCTGACAAGGACTACGTATTTAGAAAAGGAGCTTGAAATACCTCAGTACCGCATCAAAACATGTGGGACACTTCGATATATATATATATATATATAAAGAATTGATTCAGGTCCAAAGTTGGTTGGGAGGCTATACCCTTCCAACCCATCTTGGACCATTAAGATTATAAATAAATGACTAAGAAAAAACTAATTCACATAATAGTAATTAGGACGACCGCAAATTGTTATGCGGACAATGGTCCTCCTGCCAATTTTTAAAAAAGTTCTTCCATAAAGAATACTCCCATCCACATAATAGTCATGCGGACAATTCAAAACTAGGAGATTGCGTCTTCTTCTGTAGTCTCCCATACTTTCTCTCTTTAGATCCGCGCGATCTCTATATTAGTCTCCCATGACTGCTCTAAACATTGACATGTTTTATTCTTTTAAGAATAAGCACACTTTATATTTGATGGAGAGATTTCTATTTTTGTGCATTAAAATTATAAACAATCCCAACTAAATTTACATATAAAAAAATCAATTAGCTACCCAAATATCATAGTAAAAGTAAAAAAATTCATAACCAAAACTCAATTCTTCTCATTTGCTAGCACTCAAAGATTGGTCTAGTTCTCTCCAAATTTGGAGAACTCGTAGAGAAGACGAATGGAAATTTACACCATGATTTTAATAATTATAGAAAATAACAAAAGTAAATCACCTGATTATGAATTTATATGTAATCGATCAAAAACCATAGTTGGGATTCAAGGAATTACTAAGTGTCGTCCACACAATAGAATAGGGTAGTATTGAATGGCTTGACAACAAAAAAATTGGGAAGGATCATGCATCCCAGAAATAAAAGTGCAGATGAAAAGACTAAAACTATGATATAAATTAGGAATAAAATGGTAATTTTCGCCCCCAAGTCTTTACCTTCCATCCCTTAGAGTCAAAATATAATTTTTCCAGCCTTTAGATCTTCCATTGGACAATCCAAAATGCACTAGTTGAAATAGTGTCCATAGCTAATACAAAGTATGAATCACTGCCCCCTACCCCCCACACACACACTCATATATATATATATATATATATATATATATATATATATATATATATTACTTTTAATAATACTTTCAGTCATGACCTTTTGAGCGAACCTACGAAGGGATAAGATAATCCAAAATGATACTATTTAGACAGTGGATTGAGGATTGGTATGTTATAATTTGATTTGGACTCGAGATTGACCCAAAATGTTACATTGACCCAAAAAAAAAATATATATATATATATATATATTACTTTTAATAATACTTTCAGTCATAACCTTTTGAGCGAACCTATGAAGGGATAAGATGATCCAAAATGATACTATTTAGACAATGGATTGGGGATTGGTATGTTATAATTTGATTCGGACTCGAGATTGACCCAAAATGTTACATTGACCCAAAAATATATATATATATATATATTACTTTTAATAATACTTTCAGTCATAACCTTTTGAGCGAACCTATGAAGGGATAAGATGATCCAAAATGATACTATTTAGACAATGGATTGGGAATTGGTATGTTATAATTTGATTCGGACTCGAGATTGACCCAAAATGTTACATTGACCCAAAAAAACTGTCAAGAAGTCATACTTCCATGCTAAAGTTAACTTTGAAATCAAAGGAAGACTTGTCGGTAAAAAATAGAAATTAAAAAAAAAAAACTTTGGAATCACAAAAATACCTCTTAGAAATTTGTTAATAGCAAATTAACATCACATCAACGTTAGCTTACGACAGTTTCCTAACAATTTATAGTCAATATGTTTATAGACATATCAAATTCTCCGAATGTTTTCAAAATAGCATCTCATATCATCATGGAAAAACAAACAGACGATATGCACTTCTCATGAAATCTATAAGTGTCTGTTAGCATTATGCAAGACAATTGGCTGGACACAGCAAATACAGAATTTTTAACCGGAACTCTTTTTAAAAAAGATAAAGAGTTTTCAACCAAATATAAAATCTAACAACTAGAAAAACCACTGCACATAAATTTACCAAAACTACATGAAAGTAAGCGAAATTTCCTAGTCCGGTCTGACAACTTCTAAATACTTGTTCATTTGATCTCCTATCCAATGCCATAGCAAATGAAAGTATAAGGGAGGGTTAATAAAAATACGTAATTCACCATTATCTCAAACAACTAATTTCTAATACATGAAGAGTGAGAGAAACAGAGAGAGAGTCAGCCCTACCTTCAACTGAGTGCGTATAATTTCCAGCAATGGCTCCTGAAAAAATATAAGATAGTACGCAATCATAATTGATGCCGAACACCGAAATGAATGCTCAGATTACAATAACAGAAAAGTACTTGATCACGAAGTGCATCTTTAAGCTGGGAAACCAAGGCAGCCCTAGCTGCTTCAGCATTTTCAAGCTGGTTGACACATTGCTGGAGTACATTTTCCTGCTCCTGAATATTATCTAAAAATGGAGATCCCTGAAGATTTCCTGATCAACAAATAAAATAGCAAGTTTAACAATAGAATTACAAAATGTAAATTATACTTCGAGTGGTTTGTAAAAATATTATACATTAGTTATCTTTTAGAATAGTCATAGAAGCCCACCTCAAAACAGGAAACCTCTCACATCTATTAGAGAACTCTTCTATTTCTATCTAGGGAAGAAAAAACCAAAGTAAAGACCCCTTTTCTGATAAGCAAAGAGTACATATACATAATGTGAAGACCTGGTTATGGTCTTGAATCTTAACAGAAATAGAGGAGACCAAGATAATCAGAAGAAAGGAAGTAGAATAGAGATGAGAGCTCAAAGCTTCTCAGATTTCATTCATAATTTGTAGTATGAAAATATCATGGCTCACTACTCTTTATCCTACATATGCTAACTACTTCCCATTTCTGCCCCCAGCCTGAGGCATAACGTTACCAAGGAAAAAAAAGGGCTACCTGCAGTAAGGGTGTTCAAAAAATTCGGTACAAGCGGTATTTTACCTGTAACGATCGGTTCGATATGATTAATTTGGTAAAATTTAAAATTGGTACAATATCGGTATCGGTATTTTTTTTTTCAAACGGTATTATACCATATCGTATTGGTATCGGTATATACCAGTTATATTATATATACTATAAATATTCAAATTTATTCATCAAGAAGTATAATAGGAATTAAGAGACGATATAATTGATGAAATAAGAATTGCAAACTAACCTCACTAATAGACTAATACTAATAAAGATATTTTACGAGTAGCAATAACTTTAACATAAAGAGCAAAAAATAAAAAATAAAAAATCATATAGTGGCACCATAGGAGCTTACTGTTGCTTAACAAAAAAAAAATGAACCTTGTTGGCTCTAATTCTTGTTTCAATAATGTCATTGTATACATATATTATTATGGTCACATAAATACAATAAAATTATTTTGAAAAATTAACAAAACAAAACCAATACACCCTTAACCTGACGTGTATGAATAGAATTGATAGGGCATGTAGATACCCCATTTTTGGAGATTAGTCTTTAATCTTTTCGAATAATTTTTCTATGATCATTTTAAATGAGTATTTCCTATGCATTTGTTTTAATGGTCAGTACATTTGAAAATGGTATACTAGCATACCTATTATTAGATAAAATGTAAGATCGCATGCATTAAATGTTAAAACAATGTTAACAACATTTATTTGATGCATTAATTGGAATAATATTGAAGAAAAAAATTCGAAAAAAAAATCAGTTTATATCAGTAGGACACATTTTAGTTCATCAAACTCGTTATAAACTTAAGAATCAAGAGTTCATAGAACTTATCAAGGTCGACCTAGTTTGATTGTCTTACGAGTGTTTCTAATGTAAATAATCAAAAAATACACTGCACTATATCCATCTTAGTTATTAAGGCATCGACGATTAGTCGTCCGATCACTACTGGAAATGCAAGTCAAAAGCTCGACTTGGTTGTCATCGTTAAGTCGTGAGACTTGAGCAATTAGTCTTTGCCTAGTCAGTTCAAGTAGACGATTACTTGGTATCTAGTCGGACGATTTGGGAACAAACCCAAATTTAAATTTACCCAACTTAATTCCAAATTCCAATTAACCTATAACCAAGTAACCCGCTCAATTAAAGATCCAAACAAATGAACTCAAACAAGTATGCGACCAAGGTTTACTTCGGCTAAATGAAACAATGGCAGCAAAGAAGAAAAGGGAACTTACAAGATCTAAACGTCGATAGCAAAAAGCATCGGACAACAGCTTAATTGTGTTATTGTGTTTTGTAGATATCTAAAGGACGGATAGTTAAGGAGTCTAAAGTTATGATATGAGCAAAGATCCTATAGGGTATCCACGACTAGTGTTTTAAATAATTGGTCGCTTTATCCAAGACTAGCCGACTTAACTTGACAACTATGGTATCCATTTCTCAAGCTGGCGGGTATGCTCTTACAAGTGACTTTTCCATTATTCTGATTTATCATGCCTCTTATTTGCATAATAACACTTAATTTGATAATATTAGAAAATGATCAACTTAGTTGCTTCTCTTTGGGCTTTTTGTGGATTGCTTTTAAAGGGATAGCAGCTTATGATGTCCACAGGGTTAAGGGAGCTGTTCTTTCTTTATTTTGTTTCTTCTCCATTGTTCATTTTGAAATTTCACTTTGAAGGACTCTTTGCCCTCCTCCTCTTCCATATTTGTCCCTCTTATCTAATAAATCTTCTGTTATCCAAAAAAAAATATTAAACCAAGATGGATCATGGAAAGAATATACAAATTGATGGAGAACTTATGAACCAGTCTGAAGAACACATGCAACTACATAACAAGAAGTTATCAAGTGTCGACACAATAGCCTTAGGCGAAGGTATTGAGGAAACAAACAAATTTTTTTGATAATAAAATAAACTGATCAAAATGCAACAAGGCTTCCTAATCACACTAAAGTTCTGAAAATGCAACACCTCAAAATCCTCCATGGAAAAAACACAACTTTCTGCTGCCAGAGTCTAGGGAGAAGAAGAGGATAAATGATAACGAAAAAGGGCCTAATGAATCTATCTTATAGTACTAGTACGATCTTCAGACTTGATCACTATAAGGACTTTAAGAAGGCACAATCAAGAATAAACCGAGAATCCACCATATGCAAGATGAGCCCGTCGTAAAAGTTGGTTGGACCAATATAAAAGACTTCGGAAGCCCTCTCGCTCGGATGTAAGACTCCCGCCGCCGACAGATGTCCCATGCCACGTTTCATGAACAACTATGTCCGAGAATGAATTGTGATATAGCGCCGAATAAGCCACAGCTCTATTCCCGACTCAAAATCCATAAAGGACTTTAAGAAGTTGTATTTTAATTAGTTTATTTAATTTGTTTTTATCTTATTTAATTTGTAATTATCTTAGTAGAGTCCAATTTAGGGTAGAAAAATTGTCTAAGAGTATTATAAATAAGGATGCACTTCATTATTTTTGACACATTGAATTATAGTATTAATTGATTTCTTTGTGTGAGAAATTTCCTTTGTTCCCTTCCCATTCCCCACCACCACCCTTCTTATCCACCCTCAAGACAAAACTAGTTTCTCCTTGTCCCGAAGTAGGTAGCTACGACAACTACAAAAGGAGGTAAAACATACGTCCAAATCACAAAGGAGGTGCATAAGAAAGCTTTTATCCTAAAGATTCTATCAATTTTTCAGTACAGACAACCTACATGACCACAAGAGCTTAGGATCTAACCTTAAAACCTCAAGCACAAAACACACTCCAAGTTGGAAGGGCAAACTTATGATTTTCCTGCAATACGACGATACCAATAAAGCCTATTCCACAAACTCCACTCAAGCGAAAAAAGTAATAAAAGCTAAGAATGTCTCATTATGAGATTGCATAACACACAAGATAGAGTCTGCAATAGGTCATTTGGTGCTTAGTCTCTAGAGAATCATAGAAAACAAAAATATCTTAATCCTAGAGAAAAAATTTTGCTTATTAAAGAATCCGGAGAGAATGAAAAAGAATTTCACAGTGCGTGAGAAAAGATAAGAAACATGCCCAAAAAAACACTGTTGAATTCTGTGAAGTCCAAAGCCTCTTAAAAGGAGACGAATAAGGGGAAAAATGACAATGAGGTTTGGTAAAATCAGAATGCATTCCACATGAATTATTACTTGGTTCGATGAAAGCAGATTTCTGGGCTTATGATGTATATGCAAGTGTGCTGGGTTTAAGGATATGGGCTAAGACCCAGGTCCGAGCATCAGCCGTATCTGGATAGGGTGCTACTTGGCAAGATAGTAGAATCAGATCTTCGACGATCTTCAGCTTGATTGCTGTCTTGGTTCTTAATTTGAGAATGCAAAAACATAAAATCAATTCTCTGCGTTTGCATGTGTAAAAATATATGCAAGTAGAGCTGCAAACGAACCAAACTATTCGCGAACCGGTTCGGTTCGATTCAAGTTCGACTATCTGATTTTTTCGAGCCGAACTCACACATGGTATCGAGTTCGATTGCTCGATCGAACATGTTCGCGAACTATGTAGTTCGATTCGACTGTGTTCGTGAACGGTTTTGTTCAGTTCGAGTTCAGTTCGACTATGCTAGTGTTCGGCATAGTTCGATTCGGTTCGTTAGCTGCTCCAATTTGAATTGTATTTCTTACATGTTTAATATTTTTAAATTTTAAATACAAATAATTAGTTATTTCATATTAAATTTTAAAATTTGTCTTATCAATAATTGTTAATTTTTTAGTAATTTTCTTTTTTTATTACTTAAACATCTTTTTGTTTTTTTAATAATTGATTAGAAGTACACATTTTTATTAAATAATTAATAAATAATGTGTACTTCTTCACCTGTAATTTAATTAAAATAATTGTAATATTTTCATAAATTTTGTAACAATGATTGTTAGATTATTACAATTTATATCACTGATAATTTAATAAATTATAACCCATGTCATAAATCACATAAATAATGTGATTAATCTTTATGCAATGACAATTTGACATTAATTAAAGAATGATACAATACAATTGCTTACATTTACTTGAGTTATTGAAATTGCCAAATCAAGATAGAGTATAGAGAAATCAAGTTATCAATGTATCGAGACTTCATTAATAGAGTAATAAGTAATAATATCATTGTTTACATCAACCTATCGTCCATCAACCATATAATTAAAAGTGCAAACTTGATTTTAAAATTTTTGAATTTTTCAGTGTTACAGACTTACAGTGTATATGTGAGATGGTGAGAAAAAATAATTGACTAACTTTGTTTTATGCAATTAAGTAATCATATTTAGTATAAAACATAGTGTTTAAAAAGTTTAATAATCCAATAAAGCAATGTCACGGTACCGTTTGCATGAAATTAAAATGAGTTAATAATTAAAATTAAAATAAGCAAAAAGGTGAAAGAAAAAAAAAACACAAAAAAGTCTCTAAATTACTTTGAGCCTTTGATATTAGAATTATAGTTAATTTACAAAATTGTAAAATTTAATATATTACTTTAGTTTTTTATAAAAAAAATATTTAGTTTTAAACAATATAATTATGAAAATTATAAACTTTTATTAAAATAATTCTCAAGATTTATGTTATTCAAAAATTAATTACCACATCCCTTTTGAATTAAAAATTCATACTTGAGCAGTTATCTTATTTCTTATATTTCAGAACGGAAGAAGTATCTAGTAGTAATACATTTCATAGTTAACAAGTTAACAATATTAGTTTATTAGATATTGAATTAATCTAAATCAACTAAATTCACATTATTTTAAATTTTAGAATTTTATAATTTCATTATAAAAAAATCTCAAATAAGACTCTTTTTATGAAATAGATAGAGTATTTTTTTCTTTTGTTTTACCTAAAAGTAAAAAATACAAAAATATGCAAATAATTAATTAATTGAGGAAGTAGTAATATTGCTCTTTTTTTGGGTTAATTGAACGTAGTAATATTTATTTATTCTAGACTAATTAAGTAATTAACAATAATATTGACCACCACTACTAATTTAATATATATGAATATATTATAATATGATATTATGATATATTATATCTTATTTGGCTATTCCTAATTCCTAAATAAGTTCGAGTATCTGAGTTCCCTTAGCTTTGTAATTAAATTTTAAATTTTTCAACAAAAAAAAATTATTTGGCATAATTTTTGCGAACTCGAGCATAATAGACGAACTCGAGCATTATAGGTGAACTCGAGCATTATAGTCGAACTCGAGCATTATAGTCGAACTCGATCTGCTCGCGAACTCGAACATGTTCACGAACTGTTCGCGAACACTAACGAACCGAACTCACACAAGTGCGTTGGTTCGATAATGCTACTCGAACATGTTCGAGTTCGACTAATGAGGTTCGAGTTCGGTGTGAGTTCAATTCGAGTTCGACAATGTTCGGTTCGGTTCGGATCGTTTGCAATCCTATATGCAAGTATATATTTGTATTCCCTTTTGCGTCTCTTGTTCTAGAGAAAACGTGCAACATACTGGTTAATGGACGTCAAATCCCTCCAAAAAATAATTTGCAATCCATTGATTTGCAATCATTTCTCAAATTCAAGTTTTGATTCTCAAATGCAATCCTAGTGATAAAAGCATTGAATTATTGGTTTATCGATGTTAATAATGGTAAAATCCAAAACTAGCTAAACCAAAAAAGAAAAATGGCCCATACCATTGAATAGATATGTGTCACCGAGGCTTGTCATGATTAAATAAAATTTAATATTGGACACTCTCCGCTATACCTTAAGACAACCAAATCCTATGGAGCATCATTAATAGGGAGAAAAAAGATCTTATAACATTGCAATCAGAACATGTAAATCCCCAGTTTACCGCTGCAATGAACTTTTAATGTCAAGAATATGTAAGCATAGGACATACCTTGAGAGGAGATGCCTTCAACATCTCTCTCTATTTCCCCAACACACAGAATTGCACCTTTAAACTTGTTTATCACCGCTTCTTCATCGATATTCTGATCATGCACTGACTGGAAGGATGTTATTATTTTCTCTGGCATAGCCCCAACAGCCAATTTCTGAATTTAAGATAACCAAGAACACACACATGATCCCAGGTCACAAATACTTGAGTAAACCTAATTAACCCATACCAAATTTGCCACTTACAATTCTTAATGACTGAGCATCCCTCTTCACTATTTTAATAGGATTTGAACTCTTTCCGTTGCTGACCAGTGTTGGAGTGGGAGGATTTTTACCAAGCATTTCATCTTTAAGATTCTGTCCTCGAGATCCAAAAACCTTCCGTTCTTCCCAAATGTCAACCTAATAAGTAATTGCAACCAACAGCCAAAACGAAAGAGCATGCTAGTTAAAAAAAAATAAAAAGGTGGAAAATGGATACATAATTACTACAGTAGAACTTCCCTTGTATGCATATGTATATGCACTTCAACAAAGTAACTGTGCATATCAAGAACCTGAATATTCTTTTACTTTTGTAGTGTGGTCTCAGGTCTGACACAAAAAGAAGATATAGATCTAAAATGAATAAAAGATATATATAGCAAAAAAAAATAATAAGAGATATACCAGTCTGGAGGCTGCTTTCTTTCCGTGTTCATCACCAGTACCATAGACATTCTTGAGAGCTGAAGGAAGAACCTTCCAAAATTCATTAACAAACTCACTGCCCTTTCGCCTACTATTTTGTAAAATGTCATTGGCCAAATAAAGAAATGAAACACGCTGTTCTCGCTGAGCAGACTTGAACAACTTATCCCATGATTCAACAATTTGCTTGGCCTTCTTCCGATGAGAAATGCACCAGCGGGATAAAGCTGATTAAATGTTAAAAGAAATTCATACTATATTGTACAAATCACGAAATTAATGAAGAAAAGCACCTATACCGGAGAAAACAAGATGTAGAGGTGGACAGCCTCAAATATAAATAAAGTGCTAAAAAGTTGCTGTAAAAGAAAAGAAGAAGAAAAAAAGAGTCTTCCAACGCTTTCTAACTAAATGGCTTCTATGTTGACCAAAGATTTTTTTATGGGCTGCCAGTAAATTCCACACTTACTATATACCTTTTCAAAACCATTAAAAGCTTACATGAAGGAGAAGTTGGTCAGCTACAAAATTCTAAATAAATTAACCATCTCAAAAGGCAGGCATATAATCTAATTTGAGTTTATGCTTGAATCAAGCAAATTAAGGTGTACGATATTTGGCTAATAGGAAAAGAAAAGGGACAGAAGATTTAATAATATACTCCAAAGTATCAGCAAAAAAGAAAGCAAGTGCAGAACCCGTAAAAACTGAAGAAAACTATACAGATGATCTAGATTTACTTCTCTTTCGTTTTCTTTTTCTTTGGAATAAATTCAATTCTTCTTTATTTCGTAATTGATATCTAGTAATTAACGCTAACAAAAATTATTACCTGATTAAACAAACTTATTGAACAAAAATACTGACTAACCAAATAAGTTATATGAATGAATCTACAAGGTAATGGACAAGGTTTAGGCCCTTAGGGGGAAGGCTGCTAACCGTAAGCAGGTTCAGCTGGTGAAATAAATTGGTACAAGTAACAATTCTCATTTATGTATCCAGGCATTTCTTTAATCAGCTAAACAATAATAAAGTAATCCCTCCCTCCCAATTTAGGTGACCATATGGGAAGCAAATATAAGGCCTTGTCCAGCACACCAAGTAAAACAGGTCACTTAATATAGGGACAGAGAGAGCATTCAAAATGAAGGTTCACGTAAAATTATCACAGATAGCATAGAATATGAGTATTTGCTAATTAAACTGTAAGTGCACGTTGGCGTGGCTCATCACATTATTCTGTAAGTCATAAAGTAATGGGACTTTACTATTCAATTATTTTCAACAATAACCTTGACACATTAGCAGGTGCACAATTTAGTGCCTTGTTTAAGTGTGTTTACCTCCCCTCCCCATTCTCTCTTCGTATACACAAAAAACACTATTTTTCTCTCCTTCCCCTGCTAATACTACATTGCCAGACCCTCCACAATACTTTTTCTAGTTAAATTGAAGGAAGAATACATACAAATTCCATTAATCATCTCTACACTTTTATCAACTAGATTACCTTTTCAGCAAAAAGAAATATATTATGTTTCTCTTTTTTCAAATTAGACTCCCATTATATATTCCATACTTTTAAACATTTTAAAAATTATTGCCAATGACGTACACGATGGACTTCAAATGTAATCGTCATTTACAATGTTCAATATTCTCTTAATTGTTCATGACAATTATAAACGCTATTTATTAGGACGAAAAGAAGAATATTATTGTTAAATAGTATGTAATATTATTTAGAGATAAATATAAACGTAATTAATTATTATACTATATTCCGTACAGTATTCTAGAAAACCTAGTATATTACCTGCATTAAGTCTAGGGTTTTCTGGTTTTCTTTAGTCTTGTATAAACATTTTTTAAATAAAAAAATAAATTTTATTAATAGAAAGAAATGATACAATAAATGGGGGAATAAGAAGTCAGCCCTCAACAACTAAAGAAAACAAAATCAAAAGAAAACTTACAAAAGTGCATCCCTCTATTCTCTACACAAAACATTCACATGAATACCTCTGAGAAGCACAAAGAGCTGAAAGAGAAAAAACCCTATCACTCAACGACTTAGAAGATAAGCAACTTCCTCTAAACAGTCTAGCAATACATTCATTCCAAAATTCCCATAAAATACAAAAGAAGTCGCACTTTCGTAAAATTTTGGCATCCCCCTTGTTTCTAAATCCTTAATAACTAATTAGCATCATATCTTCCAACTATGTAGGGAACACCCATTCCTTTTGTAGCACTCCTATAAGTTTATTCATAGATCGAGTGATATTACTAACTTTAAGTTTTGTGCATTTTTTGGGCTTTTGTGGCCAATATCCTTCCTTTAAATCCCTTTATTCTTTCATCCATACTTGTCCTACATCAATTGGCATCCAAGCCAAACATGTTGATTTAACCAATTTTCTTCCTACTCAATTTTCACCTCCTTCATCTGTTAAATTTTGCTGAAGAATCAACATAGTATCCCATACGAGAGTGCTATTAATGTTAGTATTAACAATCCCAAATTTATCATCTCAGTTAAACTATTCATCAGTATCACCACACCAACCAAACCCAACCACTACCAAGCAATTATCTTAATTCATTGTAACAAAACCTTCGCAACCCATCATCTCGTTCCAAACCCAAAAAATAAACATAGGACAAGCCGAGCTAATTGATGAAATCAAGTCCTTAAGAAGATCGATTATCTTCTTATTCATCATTACAACATTGCAAACTCTACATCTCAAAATCAAGAGAACAAAATGGAGAATGAATTTGAAGAAGGATAACTTGACAAAGAAATGGAGTCACTTGTAGAGATTATGAAACATAGGGAAAAAGTTGTTGAAAAATAAGTGAACTAGGTGATAAATTGGTTCGGATACCTCCCATTGAAGAAGTTAGAGTCCAAGAGCTAATCAAGGTAGAACATGTTGAGTTTCTTTTCGAGAATCAAGATGGTACATTTGATTCTCACCCTAACCATGGGAAGTCCTATATGCTGTCACAGATGTTTGGGAAGACTTTGTTCATAAAAGTAGAACCTGAGATTCTAAATCTTTGCTTGAGGACATCTTACTAATTGTGGTTTCTCATTCTCCAATACTTCCAAACTCGAGAACTAGTTCTTTTTTAGGGGAAAATGACGAAAAAAAGAAGAGTAAAGAGATCATCTTTATTATTGAATCTTATATATTATTATTTAGAGAAAAAAATAAATATAAGTAAGAATTATAAAAAAATTAATAAACCATAATTTATAATTATCTTAAGTAGAGTATTCTAATTAGATTGTTTCCTTTTTAAAATTAGGTAACAAAGTATTTTAATCGGTCATTAAATTTAGGGTTTTTATTAGTCCTATATAAAGCATTGAAATCCCTACAAGTTTATTCATTTATTATTGGACTTTCGTTGCCTAATTACTTTCTTTTAAATCCCATTATTCTTTCCTCCATCATTGTCCTGTATTTGTCCCATCATTTTATTTACATTGAATTGATTATTACATAATTAAGCTTTGAGGGGTTGGGCTTTCAACACCTAATGATACTTCTTCTTGTCATCCCCTTTATTACTTCCTCCACACTTGTCCTGCATCAGATCACATGCAGGTTAACTCTGAGAGTTGGAAAAATAAGATCCTATTGTATCACAGCAAAACTTATTTCTGCTATAACAGAAAATGTAGACAGAAAAAACACATTCAATTTAAATCACATAAATATGTAAGCATCAAAAATTCCCCAAAAAGTAATTGAAATAAGAGCACACTATGATTTGGCTGCCACAGACAAAAAAAATTATAGGAAAAGAAATATGTTCACTTGGAGTAAAATAAATAAATAAATTTTAAAAAATATGAAAACAGCTTCGCCTGAAAATCCAGTGCTATGCTTTGGATGTAACAATAATTACATCAATCTAAATTTCTATATGTGAATAAGTATGTCTCAGTAACATCACTAATGGGGTCAGTAAAGAAAAGTCATTTTCCAACCACCTATATTAATATAATACAGAGGTACTTTGAAATATTTTGGGCTACAATAAAATAGTTTTAAATTATAGTCCAACCTTAATAAATAATACAGAACCAACCAAAAACACGTGAAAGCATTAGTCACAACAAAATTTAAAACAAAAACTATATCATATCTGAAGACCTCTTTTCCACTCAATAAGGATACATTCTATACTTTGTTGCGAGCTGTTGAGTTTAGACAATTTGTCAGCCAATATCTGTCCGTCAAAAACGTCGTCACTCATTCTGCTGTTTTGGGATCTCTTGCATTCAAAATCCCTGTAGAGCATACATACAAGTGAAAGGTCAAATATAAACATAATGTATGACACAATCTCAAAGCCTCCAACGAAAAACAAGGATACAAATGTAACCACATACCATTTTTTATATTAGAATAAAAAGATAAATGTAGATAGAAAAGAGAACACAAAAGAGTGACTTCAAGGAGTCCTTTCAACTATGTCGGGAAAAAACACAAAAAATAGCAATGTGAACTAGTTATGTGCTTTTCCATTCATAGGATAATTGGATTATCAATGTTAATATAACAGTTTATGAGATTAAATATCAAAATAATGATAAAAAAAAAAAAAATAGTATATAAAAATAAACAAAAAACACAAGAGGATCAGTCAACTAAAAAGCTAAGCTCCTACAGAATACATCAACCTAATAAAGGAAAGAGAAGACTCCACATCACAACCTTAATTACTTATCTATACTTCCTTTTTTTAATAAGCAATAAGAAGTGCATTTCATTAAAATAAGAAAATGAAGATAAAAGAAAGTTGGGGCACTGACCAACTTGGTGATGCACGTTTCACCAACTTGCCTTTGTAGACAGAAGCTGAGAAGCTAAAAATAAGATGCCTTAGCATCCAGCTTGCCTATAGAATCTAAACACACAATAGCAACCAAACTATCCGATAAGACAACAGTTATTAACAATAAGAAATCCTAACCAGCTCTAAAAAAACAATTGGCCTAACTTAAGCAAAAACCTAACACAACCTAAAGCATTGAAATTCGATCCAACGCTAACAACCAAAACACCTAAGCTTTAAGTTCAAGCCAAACTCAATGCTGCTAGATACGCACAAGCCCACCTCGCCACTAAGTTCAAATTGCCTAAAGAATCTTAACCATACTACTATCAACTCTGTCACCAACATGACTAATCCTATGATCATTATGGATGGGTACCAAGATCGAGTCCTAGGCAAATCAACCTCATTTTAACAGCAGGCCAATCTAGAAAAGAACCTTGAATCTCAAGAATCTTCTGATCGGTAGAATAACTCCACTTACCCACTATGTGCCATACCCATACATGTCTTCATTAATAGTCCGTCCAGACACATTGCTGCAACCGATCAACTTTCCATTGCTTATCAAAATAATAGTTATAACATGTCCAAATCCAAAAAAATGAAAATGAAAATTTGTAATGCATTTGAACTTAAAAGTTAGTTAAGTATCTTTTATAGTGCTTTTAAAATTATTTAGCAAATAAGGGTACCATTTAACATTTCTTTTAACAATATTTTTTCTATAAAATGAGATCTTTTACCTCACGCATCTGTCAAACGAACATTATATGTAAACTTTCTCCCTACCAAAAGTGGAAATTATACACACATACACATTAGAAAAGCTAATTTGTTTTACTTAATTTATTTCATGTCATACCAAAAGAAAAGACGGGTATACTATTAGCCCTTCGCACATTGTACATGCATATGTCGATTGCAGTCTAATTCTTTACAAAATGGTTAAATCTCTACAAATAGTTATTCAACAAAACCTAATTTAAAGTCAAAATCCAATTAACCAACTCTCAAGAAAGAACCTTTATGTTTTATAATTTTATTTTTAAAAAAATATGAACGAGGGACAAGTGCTTGCCTAGCCTATGAGGTGGCCTCTTTCTTATATGCATTGAAAGATACAACACTACCAAATCCAAACTTACACCCTTGAATGTTTCCTCAAGATCACAACCAAACCTTATGCCAATGTACACCCAAATTGGCTATTCCATCAACCAACCCCGGCTAAACCTACAAAGCTTCCGTACCAGCTCCAATATAACAAGACCCCAGCCGACCAAAACCAGTAACATCAATCCACGACGCTCTCTGCTAAAGGCCACATTATCAAAGAACCTGGCAGAGAAGCCCACCGAAACCAATTAAATTCACCACGTTGGGAGTAGACCACCGTGCAAGTGAAAAAAAATAATAAAAAGCTAGCAAGTAACTATAACTTCTAAACAAAATACCAATTGAACAGAAGAACTGAAGAAGTAAGCAACTATGCCCCTAGATGAACCAGCATCGCAACCAAACCCCAAACCCATAAAAAAAGATATAAATTTCGTAAAACCCTACTAGAGAAAAACAAAAGAACCATAAACGTAGGTAGAGAACAAGACCGATTAGAAAGAGAAAGGACTGAACAAATAAGCGGGTTACTCCAAAGGGGCTCCGGTCGGTGGTCTAAACCACCGTCGGATAAAGGTTTCTGGAGATGATATATCAGAACGAGATAAAGAAGAGTAATTTATGATATACATACATAATACATAAAAATGTATTGCTGTAGCAATTGAAACCGAGTAAGCAATTAACCACGTAATGATATAAATAAAGTCGTGAGCCGTCGTACCTGCGGCTGCGGTATGCGGTAATGGAATTTTGTTGTCGCCGTGCCGGTGTGAACAAATTCGCAGATCAGAGACGGAGGAATTGAAGTGTCTCTTGCTCACAGCTTGTATTAGGTTTAGATATCGGGGATTTTGGGTAAAAGACCCGCAGGATATTTATTTTTCCATAACAACTCTATACTTTCAAAATATTACATTGTGAGCCTAATTATTATTTAGACATGTGATATTTGCTCTCTAAAGTTTTTAATTGGAATTTTACTGTAAAACAAATTTGTATTATTTGATTTTCGAATGGGCCACGTACAAATAAATTAAAGCAAAAATATCATTCTTATATATATATATATATGTGTGTGTGTGTGTGTGTGTGTGTTTGTATGTGGTATCTAAAGTATGTATTTTAAATAGCATACATTTATCAAAACGACGTTATTTTGAAAATTCTTTTTTTTTAAATAATATTAAAATAAGATTTAACATTACGCGGCCCTACTTGTTTTCTTTTTATTTACCAAAATATAATTAAAAAATATTTAAAACGACATCATTTTAATAAAATTTTGCTATTTAAGGAAGTATGTTATTTAAGAAGTATATTTTTGAACCGTTGTCTCTCTCTCTCTATATATATATATATATAAAAGAATGATCTATAGCAAACACTAATTATATCTACTATTTCAACAAAACGCATCCAATTTTGACGTAATCGTCAATTAGCTTTTGGATATTTCCTTCATGGCCATGAACTTAATGGAGTGAGAGTACTATGCACATGTATGTTTGTGATTAGCTTCTATACCTAGGTTCCATTGTGTTTGGTGTTAATTGTTTCACACTATAAAGCAAAAATGTGTGAAAATGCCAAACGACATAAAATTTCTTTACTCCCTATATTAATTGATGTTCAATATTTGTAAGATCCAGATGGAACCCTCTTTGCTTGCCTGGTTGATATTGCTGAAATATTTTGTATTAAAATTTTATAATAAATGAAATTTTAACTACGTAATAAGAATTTAGGCTATATTTATTTGTAAGAAAATATAATTGAGATTGAACTATTTACTTTAATTTAATATAATTTGCATTATTTAATCATTTGATAAGGGATTATTAATCCCTTAATGTTGGACTCTTGGTCCCATAAAACCATTTAATAGCTTAAAATGAAGGGTACTATTAATCCCAATATTTTTTATGGGATTATATAATCTTACATATATTGCCTTAGGAATGCTAAAAAAAAAAAATAGTTCATAGGACTATTTAAAGGAATATTAATCTCCCATCATGGAACCTTATTTATATTTCGTCTCTTGGTAGAATTGTCTGATCTTTAAGAACCTTATTTATATTTCATTCTCGTACAGCAGTAGTTCTTGACCTTTAGATCTTGTGTGCATACACAAATCTAAAGATAAACGATTTATAGCGGCAAACTCAAATGGTTAATACTCGTTCGGTTATAAGCCTACAAAAGCAAAGAAAGCAGAATGCATAACATTTAAAACGTCTATAATAAAATTGAATTGAAATGAACTAATATTAAAATAACTTTTAACACAGTTCCCTGACAACGACGCCAAAAACTTGTTGGTCACTTTATATAACGACTAAAATACGCAAGTGCAAGCAGACAACAAGTAATACAATGGTAAACAGGATGTCGAACCCACAAAGAACTGTACTAAATAATGTATAAAATATTAGCCTTGGCTCAATTCAACTTTTCAATAACGATCACAATTTTGACTGAGATAAATGTTAATATGAAATTTAACACTAAAATTATAATAAAACAAGACTTAACAGATTTTAACAAGATTGGGATCACAACTTCCCCTATTATATCACATGAACCACCTTACCCTACTTTCAGTAAATTAATTTGATGAATTGTTGACTGGGAATTTACAAAATTTTAATGAACCTTTTCCAATGATTACATAAACGTATTCATCTCTCTTAACTTGCTATATTCCTATGCAAGCTAAATGAAACAAACTCGTTGAGAACCAATTCCCATTACAGTCGCTTGTAGTGCATAGATATATGCCTATTCCATACACGAATCCAATTAATCAATCAACCATGATAAATTAAAATACATGCTATCTTACTTGGACCTAACCTTATATTTCATTTTCCAAATCCATTTAGGGTGTCAAATCAATTGCTGGCCAAACAATCTCACAATTAATACAGAGTATGATAGACAATTCAAACTAAATCAACAACTGAAAATATAAGCAAATCGATTCATGCTAATAATAGGTTCCGTTGTAACACCAAATAACCACTTAGTTCATAATTATCCTATTGGAACTCATAATTGTTAAAATAATCATAAACCCAAAAGTATCAAATACAAAAGAATAAAAAGAAAAGAAGAACTCTGAAATCTCTACTATTCTGATGCTTTGATCTTCTTGTTGCGGATTACTTGGAATCCTAGTTTCCCCTCACCAAAGTTGAACCTCTCTCTCTCTCTCTTCTGAATCCTCCTCCAATGTCACCTCCCTTTGGCCCCCCTCGACTTGTATACACCAGTTAGGGATTGAAAATTGCAACTAACCCACGATCTGGCCAACTGCTGTTGGGACTCAGCGCCAACTGCGCTGAGACAGTACTAGGTTCAGCGCCAACTGCGTTGAACTTGCAGATATTTACAAAATTACCACTCATGCCCATAATTTCCTGTTTTGCCCCTCTTCCACTTATTCTTGCAAAATAAACATAAAACTCAATAAAAAGGAACTAAAACCACTCAAAATCAACAAAGTAATAAGTTTCAAGACATTCAATTCATAGGCATAAGACCCACTCATCACCCATGTTAGCTGTCTCCCAAAAGATTAACAATCTCTTCCATGTCATTGATGCGGATGTTGTTTCTGGTGCAAAAGATGAAAGGAGCTGTCAAACAAGAATTTGATATTCTCTTCCATGCCATAGATGCCAATGTAGTTACAGGTGGCCTGTAAAAAATGAAAGGAGCTGTAAGACTTTAATTTTGTATTTGCTTGTTAAGACACTTAATCTAGTCTTTTTGTATGATGTTTTTTGTATGATGTTGCAGCTACTGTTATCTTGTCAACTATCGATTTCTTATTGTGAAGTTTGTTAAAGGTCTCTCCGTCTTCCTCTCTCAGCGTGTGTAGGGTGTTTGTGTCTATGCCCACCTTTATCCTAATGTTTGGCAACTCAATTTGAAGTCTTGAAATACGAATTGAGCGCCAAATTCTAACTAAATTTTAGTTTTACAAAATTGCAAATGTGTGTGTTTTCACTACCGATTCCAAAGCTTGGAATTGTCATACCATGCCTTCATTTCTCCCTCTTTTTAGAACTGCCATGATACGGTCGGAAGCCGCTTCTTGGCACCAAGTAATGCATGCATGCCAATTTAATACTTAGTGTTACACCTTTGTTGCAACCAGAGTGATAAACAAAATTTGTCAACCAACCCGAGAATATTTTTACCATTGCCTTCCTGCAGTCAAAGTGATCAGAGTGTAGCACCCGCCGGCTAGTTTGGTGAGGGTAAATATTTTTCATGCTGAGCAAAGATTAATTATATCCCTCCATATGAAAATGATAGTTTTACTTTCACAATGTTGAAGCTTGATTTTGACATACTTAATTTGTAAAATAAATTTCTTTTTCAATACTAAACTTTAAAGAATAAAATTTATCAGAATATATAAATTAAAAATCAATTATGTTTAAATGTGTCAGAAGTAGTATATGATAAAGAAAAGCTGCTTTACATTGAAGAACAGTTGTTATCCAAGTATAACACCGGTACATTTCCGAGCAATCCGAGCGTAGAACTCCCAAGCACCATAAATTTCCTATCAAGAACTGGGTAAAAATGGATAATTGGTCGCCTGGATAGAAGAAAGTTAATTATAGTCGAAGTCCATAAGTTGTTCTTGGGTTGCATGAAGAGTAGGAAGTTTTACTCGTGGTCGATTGCTGGCGGCATTATAAGATCCCACTTCTGGACAGAATACAATGTATAAGACGTTCTCATTGGCATCAGTTTCCAAACAATATAGGCGCTGCCCAGCAGCATAGCCACCAAGAAGTTTGTATGACGTCTCTGATTGATCCAGTGCAAGACAAAAATCATCAATGCCTACAAAACCCACCCGCAAGATATAAAAGCAACCATTTCTCAAATTCTATATATTTCCTTCCTTTCCTTTTCTGCTAAATTAATTTAGGAAATAAGACGGTAAAATATATATTTAAATAAATAAAAAATTAACTCACAGGCTGCAAGCTCTAATTGGGTGTGATAAATGAAATCAAGGACAGCAGAAATCTCAATTTCAAACTGATAAAAGGGCCCACCTTCCAAATTCATCTTTCGCAGCTTACACAACCCTTCTCCCAACTCCATCATTGCTCCTTTATGATTCTAACAAACAAACAAACAAAGATAATTTTGATAAATTACGAATATTATGATTCTAACAACCAACCAAACAAAGAATTACGTAGGTAGGTACCTGGTTGAAGAGGTGATGAAAGCCTACGGCGCACTGTAGAATGCCGTGAACTAGGGTGCGGGTCGGGTCTTGGGATTTGTTCCATAGGGATTCCAGAAAGTCATGGCACTTGTAATAATCCCTTTCGTTGAATAGCGCAACCGCTTCTTCGAAGCTAGCGGCGTCGTTCTCCTCTTCGTCGTCATCACCGGCGGAGGAGAATCGATACGACGCCCTTAATTTGTGATCGTACTGTTGGGGATTCTGAGATGACAGAGAAGAAGAGAAATTTAATGGAGGGTAATTCATGAATGCCATAGGTGATTTCAGGATGATGGATGAAAGAGGAGAACTGAGCATAGAAGCGGAGCTATGTCGGAAATGAGTGGTTGATGAGCGAATTCCAGCTGCCATTTTTCTTTCTTTCGTTCTGTCCAAACTGAAGAAGACAGAAAGAAAGAAAGAAAAGCTCTCGCTCCAATTTTGTTCCATCACTTCTTTTCTGTGGTGGACGTTATGTTTGAATTTTTTGTTTTTATAACTAGTATTTTCCATTTGAGCCTAATAATCTAGAGCCGGCTGATTCTTAGAGTTTTAGTATATTATTATTATTATTTTCGCATCAATAATTAAATAGTTCTTATATTTACGTGACAATAATTTAATAAATATATTGATATTTATTTATAAAGATAAAAAAGACAATATTAGATGTTTGAAATTTTGATTTTAAATGATATGTCGTTATAATATTTAAATAGTGTCATGTCAAATTAAAAATTTAAGACTTTTAATATTACTTAAATAAAAATTCTTTAAAATATCACTCTTTGTATAAAATTTATGACATTTGTTTTAAAACAATTTATATAAGAAAAGTTCATAACAATAATCCTACTACTACCTAATCGGAGTAGAAAAGAATCAAGGATAAATAAAAGAATGTAAGAGAGAGAGTGGCGCCAGCGGAGGAGTCTTTGTTGGACAAATAATTTTTATTTTTATTTTTATTTTTAAAAAGAATAAATCGTAAAAGACAAAATAAAAATAAAATGGAAAGAATGTCGGTAATTGGGCTTTCACGAACAGTTTGACAGCCTACCTGTCATAATATAAAAGACTATTTCGTATTTTTTAGCTGAAGAAAGGGCTTTCCGTAAGACCAAAACCCAGAGAGGGAGAGATGAGTCTTCTTGTGTTGAGGAGTAGTATTACTCCCACTCCTCCTTTGCTGTCTCTTTCATCGTCGTCTTCCTCTTCGACTTTGACCGTCTCTACAAATACATGTAAGAACATGACTCAATCTTCTACTTTGGCGGTCTCTACAAATACATGTAAGAGCATTGCTCAATCCCTCTTTTTTTTCTTGCACCATTATACTCTTTTCGTTATTGCGTGTTACACATTACACATCAAATTAATTTCACATGTTCTTCAGGTTCTGATTCTTTTCTGTAATCCCCTGATTGATTTTTCACTTGTGAACTTTGTAATCAGTTTTGGGGTTTCCTTTATTTGTAATAGTTTTTTCCCCTGATGGTTGAATAGGTCATAATTTCTGCGCTATGATTGTTGGCTTGATAAGAAGTATCCCCGTCTCTTTTTTTTCTTTTTGCTATGGGGTAACAGTTTAATACATTGGAGTATTGTAGGCAGTGTGTCGAAACCAATTCTATGTTCTTGTTTGTTTTTCTGGGGACATCTGCCAATCTTACGGTGCTGGCGTTATTTCGAACAGCTTGTTTACATTCCATTCCATCTGCATTGCATCGCTCAATTCAGATTCGTTTGTAGTATTTTACTTTGACAAACCATGATCCAGTTTATGGGGCCTGTTGTAGTAAATAATTGGTTTTCTTCCCACTTTGTTGATAAAATTAAAAATCATAATCAATCTGAATTTTGGACTTTCAGCCTCGAAGTTGGATAACAAATTTTTTAATTTGAACTCAAAACTTTTCAATGGACTTGGAACTCGTACACCCTTAATGGTCAAAGAAAGGCGTTCCATGATTCTTAAGGCATCCGGAGATGTCAGTGGTATGGGTTCAGATACTCCTGAGGCTTCCTCCGAGAGTGAGGATGAAAATGCTCTAGTTGAGAACCTTCCTTTGGAGTCCAAGCTTCAGTTGAAGCTTGAGCAGAAGATGAAGATGAAGTTGACAAAGAAAATCAGACTTCGAAGAAAGAAACTTGTCAGGAAGCGTCGTCTGAGGAAGAAGGGCAGGTGGCCACCTTCGAAGATGAAGAAGAACAAGAATGTATAATCTTTTGCCCGACTTGTCTTGCAGGCTTAGTGCTGACCTTTTTGCTTTCTTTTGGCCATTGCAATTTCAATATTACTTTTCTGTATTCAGCTGGACCTGGAAATGTAGTTGAAAGTTTAATACAATTGAATGACTACATATCAACTTCCAGCACTTGAGAGAAAACAAAATACAGAAGAAAGGCTTTTAGTAGTTGTACTTTTAATTGCTTATGGGTGTTATACTATATGTTGGTCAAGATTCTTGAACTACAAACTAATCACTTTTGCAACATGGTGCTGTCTCCCCTTTTTCGTCAAATTATTCACATATTGAAGAAGAGTATCAGAATTCAAATTCCAAGTGGTCAACTGTCGAAGGATTTTCTTGCCACCAAGATCGTTTTATCATCTGTATAGTAGTTCTAGTTATACATGATCATCCTAAAATGCAGTACGCAGCCTTACAGATGCAGTTCCTATATGTAAAGGTTTTGCTATGTACATGCATCATATCATGTGTTTTAAGGAGTGTTTAGAATTCGAGTCTTTTGTCCTCTCTTCAATGGTAAACCTGGGAAGAAATAGGCAAGATATAACATTTCAACCACATTGGCTAAAATACCAGCTCTGTAGAATATACATACTAAAGTCATATAATCGTTGATTTTCAACACGAGCTTGACTACAAATTTATGAGCGAGAGGGACCAACAACAACATTGCCTTACAGATTGGAATCATTCAAGAATTTTGTCATGTACATATGTATGTACAAGCAGACGAGGAAGAAATTACCCAGATTTTCCCTACTCTCATTATCTGCCGAACTAGAAATAACTAGCCCAAAAAATCTCGTGAATGCCCAACATGGAGATGGAGTCTATCAATCAGACCGACATTTCACCTCCGAATAAATTGAGTTTGCAGAGAGGGCATGTTGCGTTGATCTGCAGCCATTTGCTGATGCATTCATGGTGGAAATGGTTATTGCATGGAAGGGTTCACAGCTCCACACCGTTCTACATATGGATGAAGCCCGTGAAGGCATATGCAGCACTCCTACAAATTATGAACATCATGTAACATGTTAGAACACATCCAACCCCAAGTCCATAATGTCTGTATTTTTTTTGTTATTTCTAAATTACTTTAGAATTATTCATAATTTTTTGGATAAGCATGCTTACGATATCGAAAGGGCATGCATGCGACTTCTCGAACTGAGAGGCTGGTAAGTAATGAACCAACTGACAGGAGGGAACTTCTCACAACCCAAGAGGTGACAGATTCAAATAATTAATTAAGTAAAAACTCAAACACAAAAAGGGTTCAGTATTACTAATTAGACATGCTATTGGTTATTTGGTTAGATTTCAAAATCTCATAGTCAAAAGAAAAGGTTAACGTCTTAGACTTCTTAGCAAGTAGTAACTAATTTTGTTTATAATGTAAGCATTTGTTTATTGCATTGTAAATAACATCATCCTGATCAGGATGTCTTAATTCATGTTCTTTATAATCAACTTAAAAGACTGAAGCTGTTATATAACTTGCTGATTGCTCCGCAAAAACTATAGATAATGGAAAGGAGTGTTGGAATGAAATCATATGATGATTAATACCATAGATGGAATTAGATATTCGAAACTAAAAGAGTCATGACATCGATGCTTACAAATGAATAGCTGGCTTTGTTTGAGTTATTACAGGGAGCTCATCTATATTATATATAATAAGGAGAACAACAATGAAAAAAGATGGCCGAATTATTTGGATTTTTTTGGTTGGTCTGACTCGTAAAATGGATATTCTTTTTTTTTTGGAGTTATTAATAAAAATAAAATTTTATCCAAAACCCGAAGCATAAAATCAATAATAATCTTATATATTGGAACGGGGAGAGTACTATATACGATATTGATAGATTTTGGCAAAGATATATAATAATTCTCAAAAAAATTAAGTATAAAATCGTGTTATTATAAATTAATTTTGTACATTATATATGATAATTTTTTAATAAAATAAATGAACAAATAAGGAAGGAAAAAAAAAAGTACCAGTAAAGATGGGGAGAATCTTGCATAAGTGCTTGATCACCCGCAACAATCCAATAAAATCCACTACATAAACAGCTTTCAAAATTCAAAATATAATTCCCTTTAGCCAAACCAGCAGCAATTATTAAAAAAAATAGCAAAATTAAGACAAACCCATCTAGTTCTTTTGAAAATAGAAAACCCAGTAAAGTTACTTTTCCCCATATTCCCACCATTTTTAATACCCAAATTTTTTGATTTTAGGAGGGAGGGAGGGAGGGAGGCGTAACATCAATAGCAGTAGAACTAGGGAATTGATATTTTTATAAGAAAAATTGATATTTTAATAAGACTTTCCTCATATGAAAAGTAAGTGAGACCCATCTCATGTGAGTAAGACCTTGTGAAAATATTATTTTTTTTTGTAAAAATATTAATTTCTATAACTAAATTAACCACACTATTGATACTAAATTTAGGGTACTCAATAGTTTTAGGTTTCACATATAGAATAGAATACTAGTATTTTCTTAAAAAACAAACTATATGTTTCGTTTAATGTGAGAATATAATGACTTATTTTTATAGAATGAATAAAAAATTATGTTTGATTGCTCTATTAAAATGAAATTACATTTTTATTCATCTTATATTTATGAATTTTATTCTTTGGCAGAGGTTGAGATAGTATGAAATGACTTATTTCACCTAAATTAAAATAAAGCATTTCACTTTTCATTTAATTCTCTTTTTTATTCTATTTTTTTAATTTAAAGGTAATATTAATGATTATTTAATTCCGTTAATTAAAACACCGTGTATTCCTAGGTAGTGTTGCCTTTTTCAATGCAAAATAAATACAACCCGACAGCGGTCAACAAATAGAAATGGTTTTTCTGGTTGGTTAAGCCAAAATTATAATTTTCTATATTGATCCCCTTTTAATTCACCACAGGAGGTAATGCATAACAGATATTTTACATATTTATAATAATTTTTATGTGTTTATTTTGAATTAAATAAGTTGGAAAAGAACAAATTGCAAGACACCTGCTAAGAAATTTCACCGCCGGAATTATGCATAATTAAATAAGTTGAAAAATATGCTGCACAATCATTACACTTTATTTGTCGTGCAATGGAGTTCAATTTCATTCCTTACATATGCTTGGGCACCATTGATTTTCATCACCAAGAAATAACAGCA
Organism: Hedera helix; assembly: GCA_947179155.2. Taxonomy (NCBI): domain Eukaryota; kingdom Viridiplantae; phylum Streptophyta; class Magnoliopsida; order Apiales; family Araliaceae; genus Hedera; species Hedera helix. Next base: position 48,728,108 of record OX359266.1, on the reverse strand, counting down.
TGTACATCTTCAGATACAATAAATAATACTATACCAGAGAGAGGCACATCAATTATTTGGCCTATAACTTTTGTTCTTATGAAGATGTATAGAAAGCACGAGCTCCAGAAATCCGTGGACTAATGTCTGATAATAACAACAAATCAATTGAAGTAAAAGAATGCTGAGAAAGTTTAACATCCATGTCTTTGGCTGCAAATTCAAGATTAGTTTTTCTCGGCGCCACCTGCACAAAAAAACGATATTATCAGATAGGAAAAGTGTTAACCAGCATATATAATCTACTATTTTTCCACAATAGCTCTGGTAATGCAGGGAACATTTGTGAAATTAGAGTATTAAGATTCAAATGAATGGATGCTATGATTCAATTTTTTGATACATGCACTACACCACCTTTATTCTGAATCATAATATTATAGATCCATTTCATCTAGCATTGTACTAGGTGGAGGGTATACGAAAGTCACATGTACATATTTCGATATTTATGCAGATGTCATTAAACCAAAGGGATTTTTTCTTTTTCTTTTTTCCCGTTTGAATGGTGTGTCAATTTTATCTGCCCGCTAAATAAAATATGGATGGTATAAAAGAAATATAAACAATAGTGTTTATATACTCCACTAAATAAGTTATGGAGTATGTGTGATATTATGAAAACCAAGGATCTGTCAGAGATACCTTCTTTGGCTCGTTAAAGGAATTCTCATCCATCAAATTACTAGATGTAAGTACAGTCATTGACCCGAATGTTGGTTTTGAGTTGAGCTCCAAACCATCAATAGAAATCTTCAAATTCACTGTGTTGCTCCCAAAGTTCACAAGCTGGAAGATAATACAAGAAAAAAAATTATGTTAAGGAATAGCAATCACCAAATGTCAGTTTTCCACTACAAGGCCCAATGAAGATCAAATTTCTGGGGTTTAAGTCTGCATCTTTTCCCTAAAGAAGCTTAATACATTTACTTCAATGAATTCTCAATGAGCATTGAACTGTCTGTTTATGCCCTTCATAAAACGCCTCTCTGTCCTGCTTTTATAGGTTTCATTTATCACCCTTTGGAATATAATGTATATATGAAGATTGAATAAACAATATGCAAAATGTAATACTTCAAAAAAACCAACATCATAGAGAGCATTCATGCAGTTCAGAGTTCAGAAAATGATGTAATGCAACAATTTGGCACAGTTTTTCAGGGAAGCTTTATGAATCATGATTCTCATCATTGTAGAAATCCCTAAGAGCACTATTTGTAGTCATAGATAATGTATTTAATAAGTAGTGAGACTGAAAGATTGGTAGGTTGAGTATGATCTCTATAAGCTTTATCAAGTGTTAGAAGACTCCAGACGGTATGGAGAAGTGCAAATACCTTTAATCTCAAATAATGCTCATTATCCTCCATGTTTTGCCAAATAATTGCAGAAGCAATAAGTGAAGCTGATGAATTGGCTTGGAGTGTTGAATTTAGAAGGGTTGCACCATTTGACTCCTTGAAAAAGTGCTGCATCCAGTAACTAGGAGTTCCATACAGCTGGGCAGAGTTAAAGACAATTGCATCCGGATTCCACCTTGACAAGACAAATTTTAATGATTATTAGGATACACAATGAAGGAAACAAAATATACAAAAATATCTAAGAGGAGTCTTTAGAGAATAAGAAAGAAAACATACCGTCTATCATTGACGTTTACAAACAGAGGTGCAGGAGTCTTTAGAGAATAAGAAAGAAAACATACCGTCTATCATTGACGTTTACAAACAGAGGTGCATAGCTTGCCATTTCAACAACATCACTGCATTTGATAACCCAATAAAAATCCTTATTATAAAAAAAAAAACAAATATATTAAAAATTAATAATAAAAAAAAACAGCTACACTGAAGTTGCAGGGGGGAAATGAAGAGAAGATTGTCAAGAAGAATGTTTTGTGTGAACGTGAAAACAGTGTCGAGCTCAATATTTTGATGCTTTATTTGTTAACATAATCAAAACTTTGTTGAATTGATCCTCTTGGTTGTTGTATGTAAATATGGTGATTAGTGTCGCAAAACATTAGTTTACAGTTATGCTTTGCAAAAGAAATTTGAGTGAAAATAAAAATAAAATGTGATAAGCACGCACAATTGCAAATTTGAGCAAATATTAAGCACACAAAAACTTGGGAAACCAATATACCTGTTCCTTTCGAGCCCAATAAGGAATCCAGCTTCAGCCAGTGCTGCCCAAAGACTTCCCTTGCCAGCATCGTTTCCAGTTACAGCGTACTCACTCACAAAAGCCTGCAGTCATTCAATGGTAGGAGTGTTCTGGGCATTACTCAAACTGAATTCAGAAATCACAGAAGGAAAATCAGGCGCACCTTTGGGCCACTACGTGATGAATGATCAAAAGCATGAGCCCGTGAAAACACAGATTTTGCGTCACTATAAATCTGATTGTGAATCCAAAGTACAAGGAAAAGATTATTACCATATCTTGATACAGTGCATCAATATATTAATAGCTAGATATAACAGATTAATAATTTAATACATTTAGGAAAACACTTTGAAGTTGAGTATCTCACATGATAATCATACATATCAGCCGGGTGATCCAATTTCTGAGAAGACCCATCACAGTTGGAAATTAATTTGATGTCTGGATATGAACGTTTTATAGCATCGTAGAATTTGAGGTAATTCCCTGATCAGGAAAAATGAAAAAAGCGTCTTAATCACACATATAATCTCTTATAAACTTCCCGCTTATAAACCATGTCGTGTGTATAATTAATTGGTAAATTCTGGCTTTAGCACTAAGATGCTGTATCCAGTTGACTTGGTGTTCATAATAATTCCGACTATTTATGGAAATAAAAATAACCATATGCAAATACTTCAACATGAATGATGGAAATAAAATTAAAAACAGTACATTGTAAGGATATATAGACAGAGAGAGAGAGCATACATACCACGGTAATTTTTCTTCCCACAATCCTCATTTCCAATAGCAACATATCTCAGGTCAAAAGGTTCTGGATGTCCCATTGCAGCTCGGACAGAACCCCATGTTGAATTAGCATCACCTCTAGCAAACTCGAGACCATCAAGTATTTCCTACAATAAAAATGAACAATAAGAAAGAATGAACTATACTGTGGTTAAGACTGCTACATATTACACCATATGTAGATGACAACTTTGCAAGATATGAGTGGTTTAACAGTTTTGGCTCAAGATATCTGCTAGTAAAATCAGTTCTGGAACAGGATATACAGCCGCTTAAACAAGAACAGTTTTACAAATAACAAACAGAATCAAACAGTCATATGACCTTCACAAAATATGAAATATACAGAAACTCCTTTGTGCTCAAATAATAAAGGAACAAATAAAATAGATACAGGTGACAAGAAGTAACACCTCATTTCAGAGAGTTAATAAAAATTAAGAGTTTACCATCACAACAATCGATTTCAGACTATGTATGACCTTGTCGAAGTCAACGCACAAGCTTTTGTATCACAGTATTATATTAGAATGTGAAACAGGCCATTTGATTAAGTATATTGGAAGGATAAGCCAAGAGACATACTCCGATAAAAGGTAAAATGTTGGCAGTATCAACTTGATCAGTATGACTGATTCCTGCAGTTATAAAAGGTAAAAATAAATTATTATTTCTTTAAAAAAAGAAAAAAAAAAGGAGAGAATTCAATTAAAGTTTAAAAGTCTTAAGACAGAATCAATTGAACACACGTCGTATTTTTTGGATTACCGTTGTTGAATACCCATATTGGCACTGCACCCAAGTCTTCCGCCAGCTGCAAAAACAATATAGTGTCAACAATGACATTAAACACATAGAAATTCTTCAACTAACCAACACTAAGGATTCGCAAAAGGGAAACATATGATGTAACCTGGAAAAACTCAAAGTGGCCTAGTCCATCATCTGTCCAGTACTTCCAAACATCACCAAAATGTCCAGGCCTCTCTTCCCATGGACCAATAGTTTCTTTCCAGCGAAACGCATTTCTTAACCATTCACCTTCAACGAAACAACCACCTGGAAATACGCAGTGAAGACAAATAGTGAGGCTCCCGTCAAAGAAGACAAACCTTGATGTTACTATATTATTAAAGTTGTTCTTATTCTTCTTCAACATAATTTCTATTTATCAATTTAAATATATTTGTAGCTATTTCTCATTCTTTTTCTCTTGTCAATATTTCGGTAATTAATCTCACTTCAGCATCTATCTCTCGGGTAGTCCAGATATAGGGCACCTGTACAAAGGAATTAGACACTAACCATTTTTAAGATAGAGTTATCTGTTAATATGTATAGTCACCTCTTTGAAACTACAAAGTTTTCGTGTACTATCTCATAAAACATATCTACTGTAAATCATGAACTGCTCCTCTTAATTGTTCAGTTTACCATTCAAATATCTATTATTAAGGAAATAGGTAGGAATATAGCAGTTATCAGAGTACTAATTTAAGTAATCTATGCATATTTTTGAAAAGTAACTTAGTGGTGCAGCCTACATTAAAAAATAAACTGATGACACTAAGGCAAGATGGGCATGGGCTTTACTACGACAGTGCTATTGAGGATGAGATGAAGGTAGCAGCTTGAGAATCTCCTCCTTGGTATTCAAAAATATATCAAACACATTGGATAGATGTATTTTTCTTCATTCTTGCTCCTTTATTTGTTAATTTTCATATTTCAAGATGGGCCTCTCATCTTGAAATACAAAAATTCAATAATGCTCTGTAACAATGCTCTACCATGTGTTTCAGCCTTCCCCCAAAACCCACCACTGACACAATATAAATGTTTTAGAAGAACCCTTCAATAACTCAAATTAAATGATACATGATATAATCAAAGTTGCAAAGTGTCTTCAAAATAAACATATAATCACCTGGAAATCTGATAAATCCTGGTTTTATATCTGCTAACATTTTGAAAAGATCATTTCGAAAACCATGTCCCTGTGCCAAAATGAAAATGTTAAAAGATTTATGTTTAATCAAGAAGGTGAATTTTTCCAAATTTCAAGTGATATCCCCAGCCCATACTTTTGAAAATTGCTAAATTTGAAAAGAATCATTGACTTAAGGAACCATTTAATATTTCATAATTAATTAAAAGAATAACCAACTACAGGCAGATTAGGATCAATCATATTTAAAAAGTTATTCAAATAAGGAATGAAAATTTATGCATACAAAAAAGAGTTAGGAATGTGTGTAAAAAATAATTACATACCTTGTACGTGTCCAGTGGCATTAATGACACTTGATCAAACCATATAACTCCTTTCTGGGTTGTTGTCAACTGCAGTCTTGAATTAGGATTGGTTGCTTTTGCTTCCAACAAAACCTCCACCTTTGTCCAATTTGAAACATCAGAAGCTCTGCAAGGAAAATTGTAATTCAGATCATGGCTAAAAGTTGATCAAATCTATGGATTGGATAACTGTATTAATTCACAAATGGTACTCACACAATATTAGCAGTCGCCAATGTTTGCAATCCAGTTGAGTCAGACAGAGATGCAGATAAATTAATTGGATCTAATGAACGAACATATAGAACCAGTTTATAGCTTTTCCCTTGTTCAATATTCTGCAAGAAAAATGGGACCAAATGGCAAAGAATTTAATTAGTTTGCCAAAATAAGCTGTTGGGACTTGAACAACTAATTTTGAAGAACCTATGATAGTAAATTTGCTAAATGCAGACTATCTAAATGGTGTATCTGATCAAATAACATTTGATAACAGACTATCGAAAACATGTTTATCAAGAACATGGATCGATTTAGTACAAAAAAAGAAATCAGGTACGGTGAATTCCAAATTGTTACAAGACGGGTGAAAGGAGAGTCGAGCCAATACAGATATGGCTACTATTGAACTACTTAAAGTGTTTTTTCTAATATGGAACACCAGAATGAGAGTTAATGGCAGTTGTCTAAATTGGAGAGTAAATACTTACCATGCCCCAGAATCCAGGGTTATAAATACCAACCCCTCCTGCTGGACAGATCTTGGGACCTTGGCTGTCACAAAGGACCTCCAAACGAAGTGCAATTTTATTACGATCAAAGCATGAGGAACGATCAGTTGAGACAACTACTGATGATTCATCCCCAAGTATAGACCAAGGATTAATATTTGAGGGAGTGTTCTGGCCCCCAGCTTCAAAACCTGGGATACAAATTTCATGAGAAATTATAATAAAAACATGCAAAAAAATAATAATATTACTTCTGAATACACCTGTATTCTCTAGCAAGCAACTCATTCTAAGTGATACTTGTTATTAAGCACAAGCACTTAGACCGAATATTAAATTCCAAAAGTTATAGCATATATTAGGAATATAACTCAAAATAGGGTTCTAAAAGCAAATGGCAAGTGCACAGTCTCTGAATTGTCTTATAAATTGAATCAAATTTAATCAACCATTCAATACTTCTGCATGCTTGATCATGTGTGGCTAATATGCAACTAAATTAAGTACACATTTAGCATGCAGTGTCTTCGCATAATGTGAGCAGATTCTCTTGAATTTGGAGGCAACCTCTATTGGTTACAAGCTCTGCCCACAAGCCACCAGCCCCAGCATGGTTGATCTCCTGCAGGGTAAACATATCAGAGCATTGTCATTCTCCATTATCAACTATATGTGGGGCCAACTTATACACACATATATGTGTATAGATATTTTTGTGCATCTGATATGAGCAATTATAGAACTAGTGTCAGAATCGTAAATTAACTTACACCTAATGAATCAAATTTAAATATTTGCACGCTTCTTGTAGATTAGCCATTTGTAGGACTACATATCCATACTATGACTGTAAATAGATTGGTATGGGTAGCTATCTTATCAATAATTGTGGGTAGCTATCTAATCTGTAATCACACTCCTAAAAAGAATATAATATAAAGGTCTATTGTGAAACTCTGACATTAATGAAGTAGCTCCCACCATCCCATCAAATGGGTTAGTGCACTCATGAACTGTATGAAAGGGACCAGAAGGGTATTTGATCCATATCCAGGACAGAAATAAATAAATCATACAAAAAAGCAATCTAGCAGTCCACAAAAAATTATGTGTCAGTTTTTATACCAAATACCGAAAGCATAGAATAATTTGCATTAGAAGACCAAAAATTAGGAAACAATCATAAAAACTATAGTATAAAGAGCAGAAGCTAAAGAAAACTTGTTGGAACTGAAGAAAAGTTCATCATAATGAGCTGAAAAATTCACCTCAAAGAATATGCCAAAGAGACTTTCCGGCATCTTCCTTAAAGACACTTTAGAAGCATTTACAAATAATTGTGCAGTCTGGTCTGCATCAATCGCAATTCCAGAACATTGATAGAAGGCACACAACCCAATGAGAATACAAAGTAGAACATTACAAGGGGCATGGCTGTTAGAACCCATCTCTTCCTCACAGCATTCAGTGGTTCCGCGGGCTATAAAAGCACAAAGGATTAAGCAAATTTTCAGTTATATTATGATCAAATTTTGAAAAAGCAGAAAAGCATAAACAGAACTACAACCTTCCATAACAACCTAAGTCATAAGCATTATGGCCACTATTAGATGGTTGGGGCTACTTGCAAGGTTGATGCCAGAATGGTAAATTGCGGAGGCTAATAAATTTAACTAGACAATAGCAGCTATACTTAAAATGCTGACAAATAGAATTAGTTAAATGAGCGGGGAGTGAGATACTGGAAATTACTGAATTACTTCAATTACACTCAAAGTGCAAAAAAGTTGCATTGTAACTATGGCTTGAAAATGGGTTACTTCAATGAAAAGAATAAGAAATGGGGGTGGGTAAAAAATCAAAATTGTGAATTACTAACTACTGAGGTAAAACTCTTTACTTCCAATTACAACATGAAATTTAAATATGTTCATGATCACATTCATAAACATAAAGAAAGAGATAGCAAGAAGAGACCTAGATATGATTGAAGGAATAATCTGGATACTAAGCAATGAAAGAAAATGCAATTAAAAGAGCATATTTTTCAGAATTTCACAGACTGATATTAGCGATCAAAGTGAAGCATTTGAACAAACATCGAGTTCATTGGTCAAGAATTCACCTGAAATCAAAGAGCAAATGAAAATTTCTTCCTTTTTAGAATTCTAATTTAGTGTGTGTGAGAAAGAAAGATTTACAGAGGTAATATATACGAGTCTATATAGAGAGAAGGGGTTATACAATGAAAATGGTGAATATGGGTTTGTGAATATATAGACAGAGATTTAACGTATTGGACTCTTTGGGTGTGAAAAAACAAATACTTGAATTAGGAGAGGGGCAAAGGTTGGTGGGGTTTGCACTAAACTCTTCTTTCTGTTCATCTTCTTCTTCTTCTTCATCTTCATCTTCTTATCTTTGCTTCCACGTCTGCAGCATTGTTCCTTTTTCCCTTGCGAAAATTTATTAAATGCTCTTGAAACATGCCCCACGCCATTTACATTTATTTGCTCCCTTGTTGCTGCAAATATTTTAGGAACTACTAATTTAGTCAAATTGGACCCCACATGTCATGCTCTACTTTTGTTTTCGATATTCAATCTTTTACCATAGTTAATTTTGTAACATATATTTTAATATTAATTATAAATATATTCCTAATATAGATTAAAGTATATTATTATAACATGATAGTAAGGTCATACATAGCATGATTATACTATAGTTTTTATTTTTTTTTGAGAATTATTCAATTTATTTAAAGAGAATATAAAATAATATTTTAAGTTCTTGTATAAGATATCATTTATAATAAAAATATTTAAAAAAATTATAAAATATTTATTTATACAAAACACAATAGATGTATTAAATTATACAAAACGATATCATTTTTATATAATAGTTCATGCAATTTTATACAATATCTTTCACCTCTTTTTTTCTTAATTTAAATCTTTTTTTATTAATTTAAATATAAGTAAGACTCTTTTATTTTATAAAAAGAATTTTATTTTTTATTTTTTTAATCTATAAAAAAAAATCTTTATTTCTATAGTGGTATAATATACCACAACTTTATCATCCTAATTTCTTAGCATATCACACTATATATGTATATATTATTTTTAGCCGTAACCGTGCACTCTTAAATTTTATAAATAACATTTATTTTATGAAGAAGAGGGGGCAACATATTAAGATGTATTTTAATTTTAAAACAAGTTAAAAAAAAAGTGTATTAGTAATTTTGGAACTAACGAAGTATATGATATTACTGCTTCTTCTCTTCCATAAAAAGAATTTGCTTACTGTTTCTCTCTAATTTCGTAATAAAAGTCTCATTTTTATTAATAGCAATATAAAAACTTATTTAATTTTTTAAAATATAATATCACAATTTTATTAATATATCAATTTTAGACATTAAATAATTATTTTATTTAAAAATAAATCTAACAAAAACTTATAAACGAGTGAATAGATAGAATACTTATAGTATGATTATACTATATTTTTTTATGTAGTAGTACGAATTTTCTTCAAATTAATGAACACAATGCGTGAAATGGGACGCAAGCTAGCTTTTATTATACTAACTAGCCGATAAGATGAGAACAACAATTACTATTAAGTTAATGGTTGTCTTTTTCCTTGTACGATGCTTAGCTTGCAGCCTAAAACTAACGACACGTTATCAAGTGGATCCTAAGAATAATACTACTAATATCATTTTTTTTTCTTGCTTTTGATATTTGAATGATTTTTTACAAATATCTTTAATTTCTAGAATAAAAGGGAGAAATGTTTGTCATGGTTCTTATTTCTTATTACAATAAATGAAATAATCCAAATAAAATAAAAAACAAACACCCATTACATTAAGAACCCATTTTTCTGTTACAACATTATTTGAAAAAATAATATATCTTGCGATATTATATGTCCGACTCTTTTGTTACGAGTTATGTGAATAATTAAAATTGGTAATATTTTAACGATATATTTGACAGAACAAGTATACACACATAATAATTAAATATTACATCTATCTATATTATTAAAAAGTATGACTTGACACAAATTTTAATATTACGTCTCACTTTTTAATAGTATAAATAAATATAATATTTAATTGCTATGTATTTATATTTATCCTATTTGATATAATAAGAGAATTTTATAATTTTATATATTAATATACATCGTAATTGTATTATCATATTAAATTTTTTCTTTATTTAGAGTCACTTGGCAAGCAATTTCTCTTAAATCAGTATAGAAGCAAAATAGATGTACAACCAGACAACCACTATTAAGCCTGGATTGCTTCAAAGGAATTGTAAACCAACTGTTGAACTACTAATTTATAACAAAGTACGCTTAAATGGGGAAAAGAACAGGTAAGGATGATAGGATTATTATTATTATTATTGCCTCGCGTTGACTCCATACAGAGAGTGGAAACTTTTTGTCCGTCGGACTAATCTATACGATATATGAATAATGATTGTTTGTAGAAGTCTTGTTATTATCCCCTCGTTACTTAAAGAGTTATTATTTTTTAGACTAATTATTAAGAAAGCATCAAAATACAATTATAGTATTTAACATAAAAATAAAATGACTAATCTTTTTTTCCGAGTGCTGAACCTATATATATATATATATATATATATATATATATATAGCTAGTTATTTTTTGTAAGATACATATTTTTACATGAGTTTTACAAATATAATTATCCTATATTTTATAACGAAAAAAGTATTTTTGTTTAGTCAATAATTTAGTAGGATGTGAAGTGTATTTATTTTATTGATGTAAAATTTGATTAATTATTATTATTATAATAATATAATTTATATTTGATAATGAGATTATATCATACATCTTATAATATTATTTAATTTTATATTATTACCCACAAAAATAAAATCTTCTTTCACTCAATGAAAAAAGAATGATAATTAAGGAATGAAATAATAAGTTGAGTAAGTAGAATATAAAAAAGGAATCCAAAATGGCAATTGTAGTTAATACGTGCAACGCTCGTAATAATTTATAAAGCCTCAACTCAGTCGCACACGTGACAAGATTATATGGCCCCACCAAGCCTTTTAAGAGGGTATTCAAAATTTTTATTAACTGGGTTATATAGATATGCACAAAAATTTTACGGGCCACAGGTCAATCTGTCCTGACCTGAGTCTGGCCTGATCAAAGTTCAACCCGGATTGGTCCCACCTACAGTCTTTGAACAAGTTGTTATTTTGACGTAAAAGCCCGGTTTAACCCCGCCTACGAAAAAGTCCGACCTGCCCCCGTTTGACTCAGCCTACGAAAAAGTTCGATTTGACCCGACCTGTGCAAAGGCCTGATCCAGTCTACACAGAGGATCAGCCCCGCTTAGTCCGCCGAATAGCCTATGTTGTTATTACCGTTGTGGCGTTGTCTGACTTTTTGAGTTATCAAAACTTGTAAAGTAGTCAAAACAAAAAAAACACGAAGAGCAATAAGAGTATTACATTTACCACGTAAATCAAAATTAATGAATTATTAATATTTGAATTGTATCATATATCTTACTTCTACAAATGCCTACATAGTACACGACTACACCCACTAGGCGCTACAGCAAGTCGTACTCCACCATTCCATCATCATTTATGTTACGTGTGTGTATATATATATATATATATATATATATATATATATATATATATATACAATTTTCGTTACGTGTCCACACACATATATATATATCTTGAAGTTGGAGTAAAAACTGACGAAATTGCACATCCATGAATATTAAAGATATATATATTTTTTGTGACGCCCCCAAATTTGGGCCCACACAGCCCAAACTTGAGTCGTCAAAAGACTACAACAAAATTATTACAACAAAACACAACGTACAACAATACAGTGTATAATAATACACAACTAAGTCTTCACTATTATTGCCACACTATTTTACAACACGTGAAGACTAGGATAGCTATTCCTCGGACTCTCACTCCATCCCCCGGCTAGACCCCGTTACGTTTTCATCTCCTGTTGAAAACAATGGAACAAAAGAAAGGGTGAGCTCAAATAGCCCAGTAAGAAATATCATGACTAAGATAATGACGAATAAATTATCATTAGCCTTCAACAGTTGAGTTCTTGATAGAATACAATAGACTACAAGGTTTATATCAAAAACTGTAGTTAAATTCTTAAACAATGTTCAGATCAATAATAGCAGCGGAATGAGCAATTTATTAGAAGAATAATGCAGACTATAGTGTCCACTCGCTTCTCTTTTTAGTAAAAATATCATCAACTTTTATCATCTGGAATACCATTAGTCAAGATAATACAACTTCACAGTTCCTGGTCATAATCATGCAGATCAACAGTTCGTCTTTGCACTACGGGCCAAAGACATTCAATATAACACCAACGGTCATGATTATACCAGATTCAGCCTTTGGTCATAATCATACCAACCAACAGTTCATCTTTGCACTACGGGCCAAAGAGAACATTCACCACGTGTCATAAAAGACACCGAACAGATGTATCGCCTTTAACCTAGTATATCGCCTTTAACCTATCATCTGTTCAACAATTATATCACATCTGTGCCCCCGGCCACAGATATTCACAACAACTTGATTCTTGATGATTAATACAAATAACAGTGATACAAATGATGAACAGAAGAACAGGATAAACAATAAGTATCGGAAGTTTACTTTGTGCAGATTCAAATAATGTCCAAATTGCCAACATGATGTGGAGTGAAATTTAAAAATGATATTCAAGATCCACAGTTCAGAATAACGATTACAGTTCAATAGAAATGTTCAGAAAATAGGAAGGTTCAGTTGAACTAATGAAATTCAACTATTATGGAACATATAATATTTTCAGGAATTATAGAAGCAATATTTCCATAATAAGTTTCGATTTAGGTGTATGGAAGAAAATAATATCCCTTACCGTAGCAGGTTTGATTAACAAAAGGTGAAGGGAATTAATATCCCTTACCATAGTAAGTTTGAATAATGGAAGATGAAAAAGATGGTATCCCTTATGAGTATAAAGGAAAATGATATCACTTACGAATATGGAATAAAAGTGTCATGTGATAATTCGTGTAGACAAATTATTTCCACACGAGACAAATAACAAGGGTTATTCACCAACAGGCGATAATCCGCACCGTAAGGTTATTCCCATCAATTTGAATACGAATAGTTATTCACCAAACAGGCGTAATCCGCACCGTATGGTTATTCCCACAATTTAATAGAATTTGAACACGAAGAGTTATTCACCAAACAGGCGTAATCCGCACCGTAAGGTTATTCTCAAAGATTAATAAGGAATGAATACATAAGGTTATTCACCAACAGGCGGTAAACCGCGCCGTAAGGTTATTCCCACAATTTAATACATGGAAATAAATGGCACAAGAAAGAAACGATATTATTTTCGAGAATCAAAGAATGATAATCCCTTCAAGTAAGAAAGAAAATAATATCCATTTATGATGATGAAAAGAGTGATACCCCTTACCGTAATAAATTTAAGAGTGTGAAAAGAATGATATTCCTTACCTTAACACGTGACTGGATATTGATTTAAATGAGGTTGATCAACCTATATTTTTATAATAAAATTAGTAATTTCCACATATAAATTTCAAAGTGTATGATAACTCGTATAATATGAATTATCAAAATTATATATATTTAACATAATTTTTGTAGTATAATATAACTACTTTTAAATAGTTTTAAAAATAATATTCCAAAATAAATCTTCCAAAGAAAGCTTTTAAAAATGAATCTTCTTAAAGAAGAGTCTTCTAAAGGAAGATTTGTGAATACCGTGAAAAATAGGAATTTATAAAATTACTACTCTTTAATAAAAGACTTACTTGAAAAATTCCTGCACTCCTTTTGGCTTTCAAACTCTCAAAATAACCTTACTATTCTCAGATAAAACTCATAAAATTCTTATAGAAAATTTTTATGTTTTAGGTGTGATTTTTCTATTCAGTTGAGTAAGCTATTTATAGGAGAAAATAAGTTACTATGCGCATGGTAGGTGAGCACGCCAGTGCTGAAAAATTTTTCAGCAGCCGCACCTCACCAACCCAGGAAATACTCACATTTTTCATACTTCATGTGGGCCCCACAATGGGTCCCACATGTTTTTTACTATTCACGTCACTATTCACGTTACTATTTCAAATAGTAAAATTAATTTTTTTTTTATTTTTATTTTTTATTTATTTATTTATTCTTCCTGTGAGTCCAACATATAAAATAATGTTACCATAATAATGTAAGAAACACGTTACATATTTTTATTAATTTAATAATATAAATTACAGTATATTTGCTACTGTGACAATTATTAGATTCAATAATTTTAAACTACAGTGCACCAACAATTATTGACTCGATGATATGAAATACAGTGTAATGACAATTATTGAATCAATAATGCAAAATACTGTGTAGCAACAATAATTGAATTGATAATATAAAATATTATGCAGTGACAATTATTGATGAAATGATGCGTAACAGTTACGGTGTCAATAATATGAGACACTGTGCAATACCGTGTGCTACTGTAGAATACCGTGTGCCACAATAAAATACCATAAATTACCGTATGCTACTATTCTTTTATCACCGGTATTTTAACAGTTAACACCGTTGACTATTTTTATTTAAAAAGGTTACTTCTGTCGTTTTCTATATCCGACAATTATTCCGTTGTGGGCTCCACCAATAATTAGTTATTTCGGCGCCGTCGTACGGCCCGAATATTCCCCGACAAAACGAATATTGTCCGACAAAATAAAATTTACACATAACATCCTTAACTTTCAATTTTGTCAATTTAACCATTTACTGTTTCAGGAAAAATATATATGAAGAAAAATTAAATTTTGTATTTCATAAATTCGGGGTCTTACAACCTCCCCTCCTTATGAAATTTCGTCCCCGAAATTGACGTACCTGGCATTTCGAAGAGGTATGGATACCTAGACTTCATCTCAGATTCTAGCTCCCAGGTCATTTTCCCAATATCTTGGTTCCTCCATAAAACCTTAACTTGAGGTATAACCTTTGAGCGTAAGATCTGCTCCTTCTTATCTAGGATCTTAACAGGTACCTCCTCATACGTTAAATCTTCTGCTATAACGTCTGGTTCTAACTCAATGACGTGGTTTGGGTCCTTCACATATTTACGTAACATAGATATGTGAAAAACGTTATGGATGCGAGACATACTTGGTGGTAGGGCTAGTCTGTAGGCTACGGATCCTACTCGATTGAGGATTTCAAATGGGCCAATAAATCGAGGGTTGAGCTTTCCTCTCTTTCCGAATCTCGTAACTCCTTTCCATGGAGAAACACGTAAGAATACATAATCTCCGACGTTGAATCTCTCATCTCTCCGATGAAGATCGGCATAACTCTTTTGTCGTTCTTGTGCTGTCTGTATTCGTTGTCGGATCATTTGGATCTTTTCAGTCGTCAAGCGTACCAACTCGGGTCCCAACAGTTTTGCTTCTCCTACCTCATTCCAACATACTGGAGAGCGACACTTGCGTCCATATAAAGCCTCGAATGGAGCCATACCTATACTTGCTTGGTAACTGTTGTTGTAGGAAAATTCCACTAATGGCAAGTACTTATCCCAACTTCCTTTGAAATCTAGTACGCAAAGTCTCAAAAGATCTTCGAGGGTCTGGATCGTCCTTTCCGATTGTCCGTCCGTTTGAGGATGGTATGCAGAACTAAAACGTAGTTCAGTGCCCATAGCTTTTTGTAGACTGATCCAAAAGCGTGAAGTGAATCTAGGATCTCGATCAGAAACTATGGAAACTGGCATGCCATGCAGTCTCACGATTTCATTTATGTACATACCGGCAAGACGTTCAAGTGAAAAGTTTTCTCGTATAGGCAAGAAATGAGCGGATTTGGTCAATCTATCTACGATAACCCAAATTGCATCTAAGCCTTGAGAAACTTTGGGAAGACCCGTCACGAAATCCATATTGATGTGTTCCCACTTCCATTCGGGAACTTCAAGTGGTTGTAAAGGACCCTTAGGTACTTGATGCTCTGCCTTGACACGTTGACAAGTTAAGCACCTTGAGATAAACTCTGCAATCTCCCTTTTCATATTGTTCCACCAAAATGTATGTCGAAGATCTCGATACATCTTGGTACCTCCTGAGTGGATTGCAAATGGCGTGTTGTGTGCCTCCATCATGATTTTATGCTTTAATTCAGGATCGTTAGGAACACAGAGTCGAGAGTTGACTCGAAGTATTCCTTTCTCGTCGATTCTTGCTTCGGGAATGGTACCTTCTTGTACTTTCTTTATCATGTTTATCAGTTCCGGATCGGTAGCTTGAGCAGCTTTAATTTTATCGATTAAAGCTGGTTCTACTCGCACGTGAGCAATCTTCGAGTGGGTCCCTGGTGTCTTTAGCTCTATCTCCATCTTTTGCAAGTCGTACAAAATACGCTTTTGTGTTGTCAGCAGTGCACTTGTACTTGCATAAGATTTTCTGCTCAAAGCGTCAGCTACAATGTTCGCCTTTCCCGGGTGATACTGGATTGTGTGGTCGTAATCCTTCAACAGCTCAAGCCAACGTCGTTGTCGCATGTTGAGTTCCTTTTGGGTGAAGAAATACTTGAGACTTTTATGATCCGTATAGATATCCACTTTTTCTCCGTACAAATAGTGTCTCCAGATCTTCAACGCGAAAACGACTGCTGCCAACTCTAGATCATGAGTAGGATAATTTTTCTCATAATCTTTGAGTTGTCGAGAGGCATAAGCTATAACATTTCCATGTTGCATAAGGACACAACCTAGACCTTTGCCTGAAGCATCGCTATATATGACGAATTCTCCTAATCTTGATGGAATGGTCAGAACAGGAGCTGAAACAAGTCTCCTCTTGAGTTCTTGAAAACTCTTCTCGCATTCCTCGCTGGAATGATACCGATATCTAATAATCAAACTTTCATCTCTTGGCGTTCTATGGGAGCCATTTGGTATTGAGCTTTGGAAAAGGGTTTAGTATCGGGTTCAAGATCGATACAGAATTCAATTTCTCGGTTTGGGGATAAGCTAGGAAGTTCCTCAGGAAAAACGTCAGGAACTCATTAACAATAAGAATATCATTCAAGTTCGACGTGTTTTTGTTCAAATCAATGACATGTGCTAAAAAGGCTTGACATCCGTTTTTCAATAAACGAATGACTTTATTATGGCTAGAAATAATAGTTATAGATTTCAATGGTTTAGTTGCTTGAATTTGCATGACAGGTTGATTAGGAATATGAAAACTAATAATCTTATGAAAACAATCAATTTTAGCATGATGGGTAGTCAACCAATCAATTCCTAAAATCACATCAAATTCATGCATCTCCAAATAAATAAGGTCAACAGGTAATGTGAGGTTGTTGATTTAAACTAGGCAAGATTTATAGATAGTAAATGTAATAGGTATTTCTCCCAATGAGATTTCAACTGATAAGACAAGATTTAAGTTTTCAATAGGCAAATTTAAACGTTGAGTACATATAGGTGAGATAAAAGAGTGGATAGAGCCAATATCTAACATGGCATAGACTTCTCGAGAATTGATGAATAGCTTACCGATCATCACCTCATTCGATTTCTTGATCATCAAGGCTGTCATCATCAAATCGAGTCCCATATACTTCATCCGGATCTTCACGTATTTCAACCATGGGGATACCACAAAATAGTTCTCTAACGAACTGTTTCTCAGATTCTTCAACTTCATCAGTAGTAGCGTACCAATGATTTCCATTAAAATAGTATTTTCGATAGACTACAGTTTCCACGATAGTGACTAACTTAACCTGAATTCCTCTAAATTGTAACGCCCAAAAGTATAGATACATCATTTTTAAATAATTTTGAAAATCATAGTTCGAACACCATAAATCCCAAAGACTTATATGAAACGTCCATATATTCTGATCCTTTGTTATCGAGCATAACCAGGTGATGATATGTTTCCAACTGTCGAGCAAATTAAAGGCAACAATTTCCGCAAGTTCCGGATATCCTTTAAAGAACGAATTTGGAAGAACGACGGTAGAACTTTCACCTTCTTCTTCTTTAGATCGGATACAAATAATTTTTGCTTTAGGCAAATTATTCAACTCTGAGTTTGTAGAAGAATTGTTTGTGGCCTCTACATTCACTTCGGGTACTCCGTGGTTAACCTCCTGATTTCCAGATGCCATACTTAACTGTGGTCACAAAATAAATGTTAGTTCAAATAAACTGACTCATCACTTCATGTCCCTATATTCAAATCCACTCATTAGATAATAAAATCTAATTTAGGTGGGACACACTAGTGACTGATTATATTCGTCTCTCCCCTCCTAGTTCTAACCCCAGATCTCCATTAAAGACCATATCCCTAAGCTCTGATACCAACTGTGACGCCCCCAAATTTGGGCCCACACAGCCCAAACTTGAGTCGTCAAAAGACTACAACAAAATTATTACAACAAAACACAACGTACAACAATACAGTGTATAATAATACACAACTAAGTCTTCACTATTATTGCCACACTATTTTACAACACGTGAAGACTAGGATAGCTATTCCTCGGACTCTCACTCCATCCCCCGGCTAGACCCCGTTACGTTTTCATCTCCTGTTGAAAACAATGGAACAAAAGAAAGGGTGAGCTCAAATAGCCCAGTAAGAAATATCATGACTAAGATAATGACGAATAAATTATCATTAGCCTTCAACAGTTGAGTTCTTGATAGAATACAATAGACTACAAGGTTTATATCAAAAACTGTAGTTAAATTCTTAAACAATGTTCAGATCAATAATAGCAGCGGAATGAGCAATTTATTAGAAGAATAATGCAGACTATAGTGTCCACTCGCTTCTCTTTTTAGTAAAAATATCATCAACTTTTATCATCTGGAATACCATTAGTCAAGATAATACAACTTCACAGTTCCTGGTCATAATCATGCAGATCAACAGTTCGT
Organism: Hedera helix; assembly: GCA_947179155.2. Lineage (NCBI taxonomy): Eukaryota > Viridiplantae > Streptophyta > Magnoliopsida > Apiales > Araliaceae > Hedera > Hedera helix. The sequence continues at coordinate 48,708,977 of OX359266.1, read as the reverse complement.
CTTTGCACTACGGGCCAAAGACATTCAATATAACACCAACGGTCATGATTATACCAGATTCAGCCTTTGGTCATAATCATACCAACCAACAGTTCATCTTTGCACTACGGGCCAAAGAGAACATTCACCACGTGTCATAAAAGACACCGAACAGATGTATCGCCTTTAACCTAGTATATCGCCTTTAACCTATCATCTGTTCAACAATTATATCACATTTGTGCCCCCGGCCACAGATATTCACAACAGCTTGATTCTTGATGATTAATACAAATAACAGTGATACAAATGATGAACAGAAGAACAGGATAAACAATAAGTATCGGAAGTTTACTTTGTGCAGATTCAAATAATGTCCAAATTGCCAACATGATGTGGAGTGAAATTTAAAAATGATATTCAAGATCCACAGTTCAGAATAACGATTACAGTTCAATAGAAATGTTCAGAAAATAGGAAGGTTCAGTTGAACTAATGAAATTCAACTATTATGGAACATATAATATTTTCAGGAATTATAGAAGCAATATTTCCATAATAAGTTTCGATTTAGGTGTATGGAAGAAAATAATATCCCTTACCGTAGCAGGTTTGATTAACAAAAGGTGAAGGGAATTAATATCCCTTACCATAGTAAGTTTGAATAATGGAAGATGAAAAAGATGGTATCCCTTATGAGTATAAAGGAAAATGATATCACTTACGAATATGGAATAAAAGTGTCATGTGATAATTCGTGTAGACAAATTATTTCCACACGAGACAAATAAAAAGGGTTATTCACCAACAGGCGATAATCCGCACCGTAAGGTTATTCCCATCAATTTGAATACGAATAGTTATTCACCAAACAGGCGTAATCCGCACCGTATGGTTATTCCCACAATTTAATAGAATTTGAACACGAAGAGTTATTCACCAAACAGGCGTAATCCGCACCGTAAGGTTATTCTCAAAGATTAATAAGGAATGAATACATAAGGTTATTCACCAACAGGCGGTAAACCGCGCCGTAAGGTTATTCCCACAATTTAATACATGGAAATAAATGGCACAAGAAAGAAACGATATTATTTTCGAGAATCAAAGAATGATAATCCCTTCAAGTAAGAAAGAAAATAATATCCATTTATGATGATGAAAAGAGTGATACCCCTTACCGTAATAAATTTAAGAGTGTGAAAAGAATGATATTCCTTACCTTAACACGTGACTGGATATTGATTTAAATGAGGTTGATCAACCTATATTTTTATAATAAAATTAGTAATTTCCACATATAAATTTCAAAGTGTATGATAACTCGTATAATATGAATTATCAAAATTATATATATTTAACATAATTTTTGTAGTATAATATAACTACTTTTAAATAGTTTTAAAAATAATATTCCAAAATAAATCTTCCAAAGAAAGCTTTTAAAAATGAATCTTCTTAAAGAAGAGTCTTCTAAAGGAAGATTTGTGAATACCGTGAAAAATAGGAATTTATAAAATTACTACTCTTTAATAAAAGACTTACTTGAAAAATTCCTGCACTCCTTTTGGCTTTCAAACTCTCAAAATAACCTTACTATTCTCAGATAAAACTCATAAAATTCTTATAGAAAATTTTTATGTTTTAGGTGTGATTTTTCTATTCAGTTGAGTAAGCTATTTATAGGAGAAAATAAGTTACTATGCGCATGGTAGGTGAGCACGCCAGTGCTGAAAAATTTTTCAGCAGCCGCACCTCACCAACCCAGGAAATACTCACATTTTTCATACTTCATGTGGGCCCCACAATGGGTCCCACATGTTTTTTACTATTCACGTCACTATTCACGTTACTATTTCAAATAGTAAAATTAATTTTTTTTTTATTTTTATTTTTTATTTATTTATTTATTCTTCCTGTGAGTCCAACATATAAAATAATGTTACCATAATAATGTAAGAAACACGTTACATATTTTTATTAATTTAATAATATAAATTACAGTATATTTGCTACTGTGACAATTATTAGATTCAATAATTTTAAACTACAGTGCACCAACAATTATTGACTCGATGATATGAAATACAGTGTAATGACAATTATTGAATCAATAATGCAAAATACTGTGTAGCAACAATAATTGAATTGATAATATAAAATATTATGCAGTGACAATTATTGATGAAATGATGCGTAACAGTTACGGTGTCAATAATATGAGACACTGTGCAATACCGTGTGCTACTGTAGAATACCGTGTGCCACAATAAAATACCATAAATTACCGTATGCTACTATTCTTTTATCACCGGTATTTTAACAGTTAACACCGTTGACTATTTTTATTTAAAAAGGTTACTTCTGTCGTTTTCTATATCCGACAATTATTCCGTTGTGGGCTCCACCAATAATTAGTTATTTCGGCGCCGTCGTACGGCCCGAATATTCCCCGACAAAACGAATATTGTCCGACAAAATAAAATTTACACATAACATCCTTAACTTTCAATTTTGTCAATTTAACCATTTACTGTTTCAGGAAAAATATATATGAAGAAAAATTAAATTTTGTATTTCATAAATTCGGGGTCTTACATTTTTGAATATTGAAAAGATATTTTTTGAATATATAACGAAAAGATATTTTTTGAAGATAGGGAGATACATTTTTTAAAGACATTTTAAAAATATTTTGAAGTAAAATATTTATAACCGACTCATTATTTATTATTGATTAGTTACTCCTTTTTAATTTTTTGTCAATACATTTAATTAATATAGTAGTTAGTTTATTTAATACTTATATTTCACATTAAAAATTAGTTGATTACATTTTTAGGCCTGTCCTGGCCCCGCCCGACCCAAGGACTGGACTGGCCTGCCCTGGCCTAGTCTACAGGTTTGGCCCGGCCTGACTTACAGGCCTCAAAAGGCCAAACTTTAATCGAGAAGTCCGGCTTGACCCTGCCTACAGGCCCAAAAGTCAAAGTCTGGTCCAACCTGATCAACGGTCAAAGTTTACCAAACCCAGACCGAACATGACCAATCTGACCTACTGTGCATGTCTAGGGTTGTGTTTATCCTTTCAAATTACATGGCCCCCGAGGCTTTTAAGAGGGTGTTTAAATGTTTGTTAACTGGTTTGTGATTTACGTGCCCCAACGCCCTCCATGTCAAATTTATGATTGTACCAATAAAATAAAATAATATATATTATTTGAGTTATTTTTTAGAATTAAAAATTTGATACACTTAAACTATGTTTATTTATAAAAAATATAATTAAAATTAAATTATTTACGTTAATTTAATACTATTTTATACTATTTAATCATTTGATGTAAAACTATTAATCCTATCAAGTCATTTAATAGTTTAAAATGAAGTGGATTATTAATTCCAAAATTTTCATGAAATTATATAATCTCGTATAAATAGCTTTAAAAATAATTAAAAAATAGTCTATAAGATTATTTAATCTCCTATTATGGGATAAAATAGTTCGAAATAATATTAAATTAATATAAATAATCTAATTTTAAATATTTTTTTTGTAAATAAATATAACCTTGAGGTTTAGAATAAGAAGACCTTGGTATAAAATTATAAGTATTAGTAATCTTTTTTGTCTTTTTTTTTTCTTTTCCGAAAAGCTAAGTACAATATCAAGGAAGATCAATCAGAAAAATATGATTTACATATGTAATAAAGTTGGGGAATTACCAATTTATACAAACATAAAATTAGAATTACAGAGTTTCATGCTTAAACAGAAAAAAATAAAATATGTCATATCCCGCACTCAATTAATATATTTGTAATCACTTATTATTACAAATAAAAACAGCTCTCTCTATGCATACTCCTATAAGAAGAAAAATATTTTCTATTAGTAGAAAAAGAACGTGAAATTTTACTCCAATTTAAAATAAAATAAAAGAAACTCCACGAAGGGATAAAACAACAATTAAATAGTAAATTAATGATAATAAAAACATGTAAGGCTATGTTGCTTCGATCCAATTCCATCCGTTCAAATATAGAACATTTTTAAAGTATATTAACATTTAGTGATACACGTGTTATGTGTGTAAATTATATAAGATAAAATATTTTTCTTATAAAATTTATAATACTAAATAGAAAAATTAATATGCAATACATCTATTAGAATATGCGTTACATCGATTAAAATAATATGCAATACATCTAATAGAATAATTTATTCTTAGATTAAGAGATAATTTAATGTCTTTAATATTTATCGTGTTCTCTTTTTTCATAATTTGTTATTAATAAAATTTAAACCCTAATTTTTTATATTAATAGAAGTTGGTTATACGAATGAATTAAATGACCATTCATGCACGATTCTTATTTTAATGCACAATTTTTTATGTATAAATTTTTGCACATGATATTATTCTTGTATAAACTACTCTGTACCCTTAAAAGTATGTAGAATACATTATTTTTAAAAATAAAATAAATATATTTTGTAAAATTTATTACAAATAAAATAAGAACTTATTTATATATTTTTTATTTTACTTTTTCAATTTATATGAACAAAAAATTAATATTTTTACAAAGTCTTTTATATAAATATAAAACCCATTTATTATTTATATACTTGAGATCTTGCGAAACTGTTCGTGGACATATCAATTTTAAAAAATAAAAATAAAAAAAATGTGGGACCGTAGGAGCATAATAATCTTGCTAAAACACAACCAGCGCGAAATTTCCGACACCCTCCCAGCCAACATTGATCAGAAAAAGATATGAGAGAGAAATCGGAGAACAGGAAAGAATGAGGAAAGAGAAAACAGAGAAATAAAAGTAATTGGGGACTGAATTTTGAAAAAAGATGATGATTAGGGATTAGCAGGGGCCGCTGCTGCTGGTTATTCAAAAAAACCAAGTTTACTTTCATCATTTATTGGTATTGTTTTTTGCATGATAATGTACGATACAAATACATAATCAATTATCATAAATTGGCTCCTTGAGCCATGGATACTCCTTCCAAATCCAAGGTCAGGCTCTATCAAGTTTGGAAGGGCCGCAATGTAAGCTTTCTTCTATTTTCTCGAAATCTATACTTACCCTTTTTGTTGTTTTTTTCTTGTGATTATTGCATTTTTTGCTATTAAATTTCAAGTTCTTTACTATGCATCTGTGGAGATATGACATCTTTATTTTTCTTAAATTGGGTATATATATTAGGATTTAATTTGTTGGATGATGGTGTCTCATGGCAAATGTTGAATTTTTTAAAAATGTTACACTTAATGTTATGTGAAGAGTATCTTAAAAGTTAAAAACATATAATTCTGTATGTATTTTTTTGTGGGATTTGCCATTTTTTTGGGTACAAAAACTATCAGTACTAATCATGTAATACTTCCTTGGACCCTAACTAATTTCTTACTTTCATCATTATATGGTAGGTTCTGCTAGTTTAAAGTTGTCATTGGATGGATTTTATTCGCACGTGGGGGAGAGAGTAAAATCGGTTAGATCAAATGCCATTTTAGGTTAAACATCAACGTGGAAGCATAATGTACCATTGTATAGTTGCCACCGGAGTCTCATATTTGGCTCAAATGTCATCTCAATTGTTAATATTATTGTATAATATTGAAGGTAAAGAAATGAAGAACAAAGTTGTGTAATAAACTAGTAGTAGTTTTAGAATTCCATCAAGTTGGTCTGTACATACAAAATGGGATGAAAGCCATTTTATAGGCTATTATAATGTGGGCACCAAGTTTGCTTGGTGACCAAAATCTATAGATAATAATTATAATAACACGCCCCCTCAAGCTGAAAGTCTCATAATGATAACTTTCAGCTTGTTACAAATTAAATTTACCTAAATAGTAATAGTTGTATCAAGATAATAACATTTGTACCAAAACAGTGATTGGTGAAAGGCAGGTCACAAATCAGAGTCATTCGTAACATTTTTGTCATTCGTAACATTCGTAGCATTTGTGTCGTTCGAATTGCATGTTTCCAAGTGCTGACAACACAGAGGCAATATGTTAATTGTTGACTTATAATGACAATAACATGAGGGTATGGAAACTGGTACCGAAGCTGAAACGGAAATCAAAATGAATCGAAGCCGAAACCAACGACTTGACAAAAAACTGAAACTGAAGATGAATATAAAATCAAAAACAAAACAAAACTTTTGGAGTTAACATATCGAAAGGAAAAAATTATCCCGACGACGGCTATTCACCACCGGTGGCAAATATATATCTATTAGGACTTAACCTATAACTCTGATACCATGTTAATATTATTGTATAATATTGAAGGTAAAGAAATGAAGAACAAAGTTGTGTAATAAACTAGTAGTAGTATTAGAATTCCATCAAGTTGGTCCATACATAAAAAATGGGATAAAAGCCATTTTATAGCCTATTATAATGTGGGCACCAAGTTTACTTGGTGTGGGTACCAAGTTTGCTTGGTGACCAATATCTATAGATAATTAAATATATAATAATAATAATAATATATTCTAACATTAATCGCTCTGAGTGAATCAGCATATGATATACCTTAAGTTAATTTTTTTTTGTCTGTTCAAGTCAGATCTAGCACTGCAACTATAGTGGATGCTTACTCAATATCATAATAAAGTTCCCACAAAATGCTACATTTTGTTTGTACAGAATAGTAAACTGATTTATGTTTTCTTGTTTTATCACTTCTAATTACTATTGCAGACATTTTTCTGTGGTGGCAGGTTGATCTTTGGTCCTGATGCGGCATCAGTAGCTTTATCTACATTCCTGATAGGGACTCCAGCAATGACATTTTGCTTTAAAATGCTTGGAAGGATACACAAAACGGATCCCTCATATGGGTATGGCTTGCTGATTACTGGAGTTATCCTCCTAGTTTTGGTAGGTTAATGAAATCTTTGGAAAATTTAGGAAACAGGGCCAGTGAACTATGGAACTGAATTTGACCATGTGAGAAATATGCAGGATTTAACTTTTCTCTTCATGACATCTGGAAGAAATCCGGGAATAGTACCAAGGAACTCAAGGCCTCCTGAGTCGGACGATTCATCCTCCACGGCATCTATGGAATGGATCAATAGTTCCATTGATGGTCTGAAATTACCAAGAACCAAGGATGTGACTGTCAATGGCCACATTATCAAAGTGAAGTACTGTGACACGTGTATGCTATACCGTCCACCACGTTCTTCTCATTGCTCAATATGCAACAACTGTGTGCAGAGGTTTGATCATCACTGTCCATGGGTGGGTCAATGCATTGGAATTGTAAGTTTCTCACATCAAGATCTTATGCTTAAGGATTGTGAAGTCAACCCAGTACAGTACGTTTTCTGTAGTACTTTTACATAAGCATGTTGTATTTTCGTCTATACATTTTAAAATAATGAATTGATTTACATTTTACATTGGTTATTCTGGCCAAGTTTTTAGACTATACTTACCTTACGGAAACGTGACACTTTGCATTTCTATTTCTGTTTCTCTTTGTTTTATATTTTTCTTCTTTTAGTTGTATGTTTCCTTTTTAATACATTAATTTATCACTTTCTATTGCCATACCGCATTCTGTTACTCCTTACAGCATTCTTTGTCTCACATGTCATGTTTAGGAGATAAGTGTTACTCAGAGTATCTCCTTATCTTAGGTCTTCTAAGTCAATACTTTGAAAGTGTCGCATCCAAAAATGTTCCACACATATGAAGCCCTAAGAACTCACTGTTGCCTTTCAATAACTGATTGAACAACTAGAAAAAGAATCTTTTCCAACTTGATATATTCTTCATTTGGTATTGTTTAGTCTCTTTTAGAATCTAGACTGTGGAAATGGTTCTGGAAAACTTCAATATTGTTTAAGAGCACCTTATGTGTTATTCTATTTTAAGGATTAATTATCAATACTGTCATTGAAGAAAATCGAATATTTTTTAGCTGAATTTATCATTTGAAAGTATATGTCTTGGATATAAATGCTTTATTAAGCTAGCAATAGCCATTTCTTGAGTGACACTGTATTCATCAATACCATCAGAGTCGCTCTCCTAATTCTTTTATACAAATCTTTCGTGATTCCATCTTTCTTTTTAACAACACACACCCTAATTGAAAATTTTGTTTTAGGTTGAACTGACTTTCCTCTTACTTTTATTTGGTTGCAGCGTAATTATCGGTTTTTCATCCTATTTATAACATCATCAACAATGTTGTGCATATACGTTTTCACGTTTTCATTGGTGAATATCCTTCAGCAGCAAGAAAACATTTGGATTTCTATGTCAAGAGATATCTCATCAGTCATTCTAATAGTGTATTGCTTTGTAGCTGTATGGTTCATTGGTGGGCTTAGTCTTTTCCATATATATCTGATGTGCACCAATCAGGTAGCCTCCTAACTCCTTAAAGTCAAATATTATACCACCCCCGTTTCAAATTATAAGATCAATATTGATATTTTAAAAGTCAATTTCAAATATTTTCAAACTTAAAATTGACATAAATTCCTTTAGTTTATGGCAATACAATTATGAATATAATAAATTACCTATAAAGTACTACTAGTTATTAGATTTAAAACTTAAATGAATAATTAAATTTTAGATTTTAAAATGTCCTAAATTGACTTTTCAAAAGTCAACAATGATCTTATAATTCTGAACGTAGGAGTATTATTTTCTTTGTTATAAAGTATGGAAACTTACAATATCAAGTTAATTGTCTTTCTATCTATCTAGCTCTAGTAATCTATATGATTACACATATGATGGGGAGAGAGAGAGACTTAACCCCTCTCATTTTTAATTTATCGTATGAAAGAAAAATTGAATGTCTCCTAGTATCCCTTTTAGTTGGGAACAAGATATAGTTTTACCTTTTGATATGTTTCACTTTTCATGTATGTTATGCCTTGTTCAGAAATAAAGGATGCTCAATAATCTAATTTGAAAATTGTTTCTTTACAGACAACTTATGAGAACTTCCGGTATCGCTATGACAAGAAGAAAAACCCTTATAATCAGGGTATCGTAAGGAATCTCATAGAAGTATTTTTCTCTAAGATCCCACCATCATTGATTAATTTCCGAGAACTGGTGCTTGAAGATGAAGATACATATATAGAATCCATTACACAAAAATTTGGTGGGGACGTTGTTAGCCAAAAAGGAAAAGTCGATGTGGAAATGGGAGGTATGCTTGGAAAGGATGGCAGTAATCATGTTCCACCTATTTCAAATAATTTGCATTACAGCGAGGTTAAAAATAACATGAAAGAGAAGGAGAAGGAGAAGGACAAAGGTAGATGCATTGGATTTAATTCATTTCCCTCTCCTATTGATCAAGAATCACGATTTAGAAGGTGGAACTCTGTTAGTGGTGGTAATTCTATTGAAGATGACAGGAGTGAGGATGATATGTTCCTTCGAACTTCATCAGCCTATCATTAGATGTAAAGGTGAGTTATTCTTCTGTGCATGCTGATATTTAACATAAAGTATTAGTTAACATTGATATTTTATATTTTACTAATATGTACATGGAATTTGTGAATTCAGTTCATGGATGCTAAAAAAAGGTTATATTTAGCTGAAATTTCTGATACTATGTTTCACAATTTTTTTTATCCATTTTTAACTTTTCCAAATTGTCACGTCAAACATTCTCTGGTGTTTGTGTCCATACTTCATAAAGACCCAATGACGATATTGAGTTGTGATCAAGTTACTGGTAGTCCATTAGAAAGATGTGATAAGGGCGGTAAATATGATTTTTTTTTTGAATAGTGCAATGTGTGATATTAAGTGGAACTCGTTCCAGAAAATCGATTGTGGCCGAGTATGGCAGTCAAGATTTTACGGTGTATAAATGAAAATCCTATTGGCAACATTGAAGTGCGAGACCTTAGGTTGCCACATGTGTAACATTAATTCTTATTAACTTCTCATTATGCTCAAACAGATTGATCCAATGATAAGAGGTTATGAACTATGTCTCTGATAACTGGAAATTGATGCACATAATGCAGGTACAGCCAAAGAATGAAGGCGCAATCTTGTAAAAATCAGGATCCTCTGCTTTCTTTAGTGATGTTCCTTTACCTCTTATATTTTTTATGCGATGCTAGTGCACTTCAAGTTATACTAGTTTATGGGCAAACACTATTATGTCAACTAATGAGAATTGTATTGTGTAGCAGCAGTCGGTGATGAAACTAAAAATTATATTAAGTAGGGTCAAAATTATTATGAGACTTTAAATAATTCAATGGGGGGTTCGTTGTCTCCGAGCCAATTTTTTTGAATATTTTTTTATTTTCAAATTGCATATATAAAATGTATATTTTATTACAATGATAATATAATAATTGTTAACTCTTTATATATATATTTATATACATGTATATACCCTATTGACCCTTAATAGATTTTTTTAAAGACAAATTATTTATAAATAATTAATTCCTTCAAAAAATATATAAAATAGATTATTAATTAATTTAAGAAAATTATATGAATATACATGTATAAGGGAGGTATGAATAATATAAGATTGAGATTTAAGTGAAAAAGTTATAAATTTTTAATTTGATTTCGTATTTAAAAATTTTGGTGGGATTAATTTATATATAACATTTAAAATTTTTAAATTTTGTCATATATTATAAAATAAAACAAAAATTATGTGGAGTCAATTGACTCATAACCTTGTACGTGAGCAGTTTCTTTGGATGAACGTCCGGCCGGCCGTCTGTCTAGTTTTTTCAATTATTCAAGTACATTGATTCTCTCATAAAATTTTATTTAAATTTGTATTCGTGATCTCCGCCTGCCTAATTCTCGAAGAAAATAAATAATAGCTGTTGCACGGGTTTATTACACAATGCTGTTATGTGACTAACTCGAGTTACGGAATTATTCGGCAATTAGAATGATTCGCCAACAGTGAAAACAATAAATCTTTGGCAGATTACTTGCTTAAAATAGGTTTATGCAAGTAACATTCACAGCATAATAACTTTTTTAAAATGGTTGATGCAACTATGATATATATATATATATATATATATATATATATATATATATATATATATATATATATGCATGCATCTTGAAAATACTCTTTGAAAATGTTGAAGAGGGAGAAAAAATGCAAACATAAAAAAAGGCCCTATTTTTCTCCTCTTTTATTTCTATAACTTCAATTATATTATTATTTTATTTTTCTTATATTTTTATTTAATTTTTTAATTTTTAAAAAAAATTATTTTATCCCACATAATTTAGGGACGCAACGTACTAGTTCAGATAAAAATTGTCACAATTTTGTGAATATTGTACATAAAAAACAGTAGAAATAAAACCTTTAAATTGGGTAAAGACAAGTTCAATTATCAAATGCTGTTTTTAAATTAAAAAGAAAAAGAAAATGTGTCGTGACAGCACGTTGGGTCTTCATAGTCTGCATGTATATTTACACAAGTTCTGGAAATAGTATTATAATAATGAATATCAGCCGGGAAATTGCCGCTTCAAACTTGGAATATCCGCTGTTTGCCAGGAGGGGGAGAGAGAGGAAGTCATTAAGGGAAGCGCAGGAAGAATAACAATATCTGGGATACACCGTCTGACAGAGTAGACCCAGCTCGATCTACTCTTTTTGATCCTAAACCGCCTTCCCACATCCTAAACTTCAATTTCTCTTTCTTTCCCTCTACTTATCTAAACCCATTTACAGTTTCTTTATCCATTGATATTCAGATCACTAATCCCAGTTATATGCCCAATTTTATATAGATGAAGAGATGAAGTACCCTATTTTCTTTGATGTTTAAATTCTTATTCTCATGTGGGTTCTAGATCAATCAAAATGAGGAGGAGGTTGTGATTTTGGTAATAACAATCCAAAATTTTGGGTGAATCTTCTTCTTTACATCCAAAGCTATGATTCAAGAAGAACCCAAACCTAAGAGGCTTTACCAGGTTTGGAGGGGAAACAATGTAAGTTTCTCTCTTTGATTTTCTTTGAGTTCAGTGGTATGATATGATCTTTACATGATGTAATGAAGTGGGTATTTCTCAGATCACTCATATTGAACTATATACTGGAATTGTTTCAGTTGGGTCCATTCATCTTGTTGGTTTAATTTTTACTATATCAGTACTTTTGTGTCAACAATATTTCTACCTTTTATGTTTCAAACTATTTTATCAATTATTGTTGGGCATTTCTTTGGTGGACTAGTCAAAATCTGAGCTTTATTGTTCCTGATTATAACTAAAGCAATAAACCTTAAACCTTTGATCAGAAACCCAGCTTTCTTTTTCTTTCTTACTGTGTATATTCATTTTCTTAATTTGAGAACCTCATTATGCAATTTTACTGGATAATTGGTCGTTGGGAACTTTACCCAGTTTTACCCCAACAGATTTACTTATTGATAGATACTCTTAATCCTTGATACTGAGCAGTCTTGGGAATGTATTATATATGTTTTACCTTTCGCAACTCATTCCTTACTAGGAATAAACTATTGACCAGTTGCTTGTTCCACTCTGAACTGTGTTCTATGTATCAATTTTTGTAGGGATAATACAAATATTGGAATGACAGTGTGAATAACTTTTCATTTGGGTTATATTTTGTGATATTGGCCATAAAAAAGCCTTACCTTTTTATTGTTTGTTAAATGCTGTCAGAGATTTTTTTGTGGGGGAAGATTGATCTTTGGTCCCGATGTGGCATCTTTGTTTCTGTCAACACTCCTAATTGCAGGCCCTGCGATAGCATTTTGTATAAAAATTTACGTGGATAAAATCAGACACCACAAAGATGACGGTCATTGGTATCCTATACTTGTTGTGGGATTTTTTCTCACTATTCTAGTAAGTAATTCTAGTCTTGGTCTGGGTTCCAGCTGTTAAACATGTTTGCAGAGTGTTCTGGAGCCTCTTCTACTCATATGTGCGCATTAACACACACAATTAAAATCCCTCCCTGCACACTGCCATGATGGAAGTGCACAACATCTGCTAATGGTTTGCTTTTACTCATTGCCATTCTCAATTGCGTTTTATGCTTGGAATCCTTTTTCACTATTACAAGAGGAAAACCTATTAGTTGATCCATCATATGAAGTGCTTAAAAAAATAGAATAGAAAGTGGCCTTGTGAAGGATAAAATTTATTCACCAGACCACGAAGTCTAATTTTATAAGCAATCATCTTGTGGTGTCCTTTATGATCTAGCATAATTTTAAAATTCTGAATGGTCTAAGAATATTCAAATGACATGGATGAATATTTATAAATTTGTAATTCATTTATTTATTTTCTTGGCTGAAGATGTCATTTAATGACCTAAACTAAACTGAAGTAGATGACAGTGTAGTTGGTGGGCGGAAGTTTGGTCAAGTAATACATGTAATGGAATACTGTATTTATTTTTCTCTTTTTTATCTGAATGGAATTTGGAACAAGCTTACTTTGTTTTCGGTTACATTTAACAAGTGTGACCATGTGATAGCATGCCCAAGTTCAAGGTTAAACGTGCTCAAGAAATGACAATGTTGCAATTTTGTCATATTTATTGATATGTTTTTTCCTTACTTTCAAATTTCATATATTTTTCTCATAATTGGGGTCGGAAGGGGGGGGGGGGGGGGGATATTTTTTATTATTTATAAATTCTATTTATGTTATGCTCTGTTCAATTCAAGTGAAACATGGTAGTTCTCATTCTTACATTATTAATGCATGTGACTTGATGATCCCTTAGCATATGATTCTCAATGCATATTTCTTAGCAGATGTTGACAAAATCAAGTCTAACAAATGAAACTATTGGTCACTTTTTTAATTGCCACTTTTTTAATATTCCATGCAGGATATTACATTTCTCTTCATGACATCCAGTAGAGATCCTGGAATAGTGCCTAGAAACTCTAATCCTCCTGAGTCGGATGATGCCTATGATATAAATACCCCTTCTATGGAGTGGGTCAATGGTAGAACTCCTCATTTGAAATTACCTCGGACAAAGGATGTGATTGTGAACGAGCATACAATTAGAGTGAAGTACTGCGATACATGCATGCTATATCGCCCTCCTCGTGCTTCTCATTGCTCCATCTGCAACAACTGTGTGCAAAGATTTGATCATCACTGTCCATGGGTTGGTCAATGCATTGGTATTGTAAGTTATTTGCTAAGTCTTATTCTTAAGAATCTATTCACTGTTTAGTTCTTTTTCAGTTGTGTATGCCACTAAAGTTAAGCCTTTTGATCTATTGAGATGTTTTATCTGACTAAGTGGCCTATGATTTGTCTGACACTTGGTCCCTATCAATTATGATATGTCATGTTCAGGTGTTTTATTTTTTTCTTATTAAAATTGGGAGCAGCCGGAAGGGGATAGATTTGGAAAAAGGAAAGAATGTGCTTTGTTTGGGTTGTGTTGGAGTTCTTTTTCACTTTGTTTTACTCAGATGTTAATTTATTTTTTTTTGGAGAGTTTTTAGAAGTTTTAAAAAATTGAGCTCTAACGTGGGAGCTTTTTCAGTTTCAGCTTTTAATATCTGGTGATTACATGAAGTGGTAATGTCATTTATTGTTAAGTTGGCACACAAATTGACCAAGGTGAGCTTATATTTTCCCAATATTCATTTAAGGTTACTCATTCTTACCAATTTGCTTGATTAAACTCAACTTGATTTATTTGTGGCCCACTTCAGCAATAAATGAAATTGCCAAATCATTTAGTCACCACTTTTCAGTACTAAGGTTTGTCAATGTAGCACTGTTCCTAGCTGTTTAATCCTATATGATGAGTTCCATAAGGACATATCTATGAGGTAATGAGGGTAAGAATTTTCTTACTCAAGTCTAAATATGTTTCTTTCATAGGAAATGCTCATAGTAACTTGCAGGTTTCGAATTATAGGTTTGTGGAGAAAAACTAGATGAACTGGGTTACATATTTTAATGTCAATTTATTGATTTATCAAATTGGTCTAACCTCTCTTAGGAGAGGCGAGCAGAGATCATCAGGGAAATGATTAAGCTTATCTCTTACATTTAGCTATACAACATGGATTCTTGTGTCACATAGCTTGGGGAAAATGGATATTCTCAATAATCTTGAACAAATAAACTATTTTTATATTGCTGTTGGGGAAGGTTACAATTACATCATTTATTATAATACTTCATTTTCCAATATCAATTGGTTATTCAGAAATAAAATGCCAATTGCAAGTGGAGTGTCTTAAAGTTTGGTATTTAGAAACCCTAGACAGTCATTTAATATAGGTTGTTTAGAAAATTATTACAGAACATAGTAATACATATGACTGAAATGTAAAACTAACCTTCCTATTTATACCTTTTTTAAGAACCCCTTTCTCAAACTCTTTTTTTGGCATAACTCACCCTCCAAGTTGTGTAAGTGCTAAAAAAAAGACTATTGACTTTTCTGTTAAAAAAAATGACGGAATTTTAATGACTTTGGATGGAAAAATCGATCATGTGCATGTCACATGTACAATATGAGGGCACCAAAGTAATTAGCCAATAATAAAAAAAAAGTAAACAAATTTTCACTTTTTCATCCAAATCTAGGGATTCTAGGATTTTTGTTCCCAACGGTGAAAACTCATTCACCATCATCTTTGTCCCAAAAAAATAAAGCATTTCTTCCGACCTCTCCGATATTATGCAGAAAATATCGGCAGAATCAACAAACAAGAAAAGTTGCAGCCATAAGCCCATCGCCTCTAGACAATAGCAAATCCCATACATCAAACTAACCCCAAATCAACACACCCACGTATTAGAAGTTCAGATTCCCAAATTATATAGGTAAATCGATGCACCACAAAGAAACTTCAAACTTTGGAAATTTTTTAGATGATTTTGAGTTTTGGATGCACCTTTTGTCAATGTAGTTCTTATCAAAGAAAATGATGAACAATAGCTCCGACATCTAGCAGCCGATGCTAACCTGATGGGAAGATTCTCAAACCGATACTACTCGGCAAAAGAAATCGACCAAAAAATTGATTTTTTTTTGGGGCTAGAAACCGATTAAGGACCTTTCAAAATCGAATTCTTCCCACTTTGACCGATTGAAAATCGATATTTACCCATCACAAGCGGTGATTTTAGAGATTTGACTTACATAGCTTATCAACATCGTGGATACATATGTAAAATCGATTATCACCTAAACGGAACCGTACGTGGGTGTCATAGTGGTGAAGTTGTTATAGTAGTACTATAAGAAATTCAACAAAACTCATGATACTAGGTACCAAAACCAAGCAAAGAAAATAAAGAAAAAAGGGAGAAAATTATTATCATTCATTACCTCTTTCTTCAACTACAAAGCCCCATCTTCTTGCTAGAAACTATTAGGGTTTGTAGAAGGTGGATCACGCCTGAGTAGGTTAGGTTTTCGGATCTTGTCGTGTGGGGATGCTTTCCTCGCCGAAATCGCCGCCATCATCGTTAATCATCTTCTCTGTCTTCAATCATCACGTTGGGGTGGATGTGCTTAATTTTGAGAGAATTCATGCCCAAATTAGATAAGGGTTGTTGTTAATTAGGAATTGTTTTGGCTAATTTCATGCCAATTAGTGGTGCGGGGCAGTAGATTAAGGGTTATGCAAGTGAAACAATGATTCATAACTTTTGGTTTTTCTCTTTCCAAATTAACGATTTGTTTTAGGGTTAGCTATTGGATTAATGGAGAGTGTGGGAATTTTTTATTTTTATTTATTTTTTAATTACTTTACTGTCCTCATTATTGCACACGTGCCACACACATGGTGGGCCACGTCACTTTTTTTTAACAGAAATGTTAATAGGGTCCTTTTTCTAGTATTTATACAACTTAAATGGTGAGTTATGCTAAAAAAAAGTTTGAGGAAGGGGTTTGTAAAAAAACTACAAATAAGAGGGCCAGTTTTTCATTTCAGTCTAATACATATGCATAAAAATCTGATATTAACAGTATTGATGGTAAGTAGTCTTAGGAAATTGTTAGGAACATATATAGGAACATCATTTTCATTTCCCTTTAAAATTCAGTTATGGTCGTAGTTTCTTTATTTCTTGTTAAAATAACAGGATACTCCTTGTTGATTTGGTCTGCAGCGTAACTATCGGTGGTTCTACTTGTTTACATCAACTTCAACCATCTTGTGCATACTTGTGTTTGTCTGTTCATGGATAAACCTTATTGAACGCCGCCATACCAAGTTTTGGAAGGCTATGTCAGAAGATATCTTGTCAGATTTTCTCATAGTTTACTGTTTCATTGCTGTTTGGTTTGTGGGTGGCCTTACAGTTTTCCACTTCTATCTTATTTGCACAAACCAGGTGAACTTTTTACTCTAATTAATTATACAACTTAACAAGTCATTGGAAGTTTCTAAATGTACAGACTATGCATAGCGTTTCTAACATCTGTCGGGCTGTCGGCATGCTGCTAAATTGAGTAATAAAATTACCTTCATGTAGTTATAAAATTATGGATAGTATCATCATATCTCATAGTGTAAATATTATTTAATGTTTTTGATACTCTACTTAACTGATGATATTGTTATGGTAGCAAGTGCTAAAAAATATTTCAAATATTAAAATCCCAGCACTTGTTTGACCCAGTAATGGCTTTGATGTTAGCTAATTTGTATGTCAACATTCTCTCTCTAGGATTTCTATGAATTGCCTTATTAATCTCTATTAGTCTTTTTAACGTTATCAGTATTATGTTCTTCAAGTTCTCTTTTATCTTTCAATTTTTGCTTCTGGGTATTTTCATCTAGATTTAATATGCGTATATAGGAAACTCTGGTTGTTTGAAACAAGACTCATAATTTTTCGTCATATTATCAATATGAGAACTTTTGACTATAACGAGTTTCAATTCATAATATTTTGAGTTTCTGTAATACCATAATGTACCTTATTTATAATTTACAGTGGATATCTCCTTTTTCAAGGGGGTCTGGCTATCCTCCAAATGAATCTATTCACTTATTCAATTGTACAATTCTGAGCAATCAAGCCGAGCTGGTTCTACATTTATTTTCTAAAACATTTGTCATAATGCTTGATTGTCATTAGAAAAGTGTAGTAAATAATAATTCTCATTTTAACGATGAACTTAACTTTCAGCATTTCATTTCTGGATTTTGAAGGCTACCTTTTGATGGCTGCAGTTTGCAAGACTTCATTACATTAAAATGATATGGGCCTACATGTGATGTGATGTGACGAAACAAAACTTGTTTGTCAAAGTAGAAATAACTATTTGACCTTTTGTTTATTGTAAAACACTACAAGTTGCAAAGAAGTTAATATTGTCCCATTGTAAATAGATTCTCATAATCTAAGTACGGTCTAAATATACATTGAAATAGTTGTTTTCCATGCACTTGTCTCTGGATCCTTAATTGTCTTGCTGAAATGAGTACCAGGAGTGAAACTCAGATCACAAAACATCGTTTTTCACATTTCACCAACCGTTTGTGAGAAGAACTTGAGACATCTTCATTAAAGTCGTGATCACACCCTATTTGCATTTTAGTGTACTAGTAGTAGTATACAGGTTGATGCATTCATGAATGGACACTTACATATAACTATACTGCTGTTTGATAATAAATTTTATTGATCTAAGCTCCTAATTATTAGTTTGAATAGCCCAGCACAAATCATTATGGATGAAGAGGGTAAATTCTTGATTAAGTCTTTATCTCAGCATTTTCTTACCCTTGCTCTCGTGCAGACCACATATGAGAACTTTCGATATAAATATGACAAGAGGGAGAATCCATATAACAAAGGGATGATACAAAACATTAGAGAAGTCTTTCTATCTAAGATCCCAGTTTCACTGAATGATTTTCGAGGATTTGTTCATGAAGACGAGCATATGATGATGGAACCCACAACTCCAAATCTTGAGAGAAGTTTGACTGGCTCAAAGGAAAAAATCGACATTGAAATGGGAAGTAAGTTTGCAGAAGACAATGGCTTTTCACTTCCTGAAATTTTACAGAACTTGGATTATGATGGCACAGAGGACAACTTGAAAAGGAACGAGGGGAATGAGAAAGTTGGTTCTGACCCATATTACCTTTCTGGAGAACGGGAGGACTGTACGCAAAGCTCTGTAATTGGAGATGGGACTAATGAAAAGGAGAAATCTGATAACTTAGGTAGCTCTTTTCAAACTTCCATATCAGTTCATCATGTATAGAGGTATTTCACCATCCTTTCCTTTTATATATATGGTATTCCCTTTTTCTTGGTTTCTGCTGCATTCATGTGTAGTAGTTGAATTTTAGGGTTTTCCAAATTTTTAATTAGTAGTAATTTATAGTTAGATTTACAATTGTTACAGTTTTTGTATTAAAACTAAATAATTTCGTGTTGATTTTGAATTTTAGGTTTACACAAATTGACTCCAAAAACCAAAATGTATCTCTAAGGAGCAGAGGGAGCATTAATATTTTGTTATCCATCTTTCTACTGTGATGTATACGCGTGTATTATTTAGTTCTTGGTGTTCCTGTATGACTAAGACCTGCCAGAAATCCTTGACACTAGACCTATATATTCAGATGATGTCATTTTTTTGTTTCTTTCAACTGTAATCATTTGCATGTGTTAAAAAGATGTTACTCATGTTACAGCAATGCTCCCACCTACTTGAAGAGAGAAAGTTGTAGAAAAGGTGCGAGGCTAATTTATATATTTTTTGGCTGTTCCAAAATTTTCCAGACTAATTTGTAAATGCAGGCTAAAGTAACGAGTAACTTTGTGCATCATCTCCGTTTCTTTTTCACTTATTTATACCCTTCTATTTGCATGTATGGACTATGGATGTGGTGGCTAGTTCTAAACAACATCATTGTTCTATATATACATATACATATACATACATACATACATACATACATACATATATACATACATACATACATACATATATATATATATATATACACACACACACACACACATGTATATGTATATATAAGTGACAAATTTACATGCATTTGACAGGTTTGGGTAGAAGACTATTTTTTTTTGTCACGAAAGCATTGGATCTCTTATTTCCATGATGGCAGAAGTTGGTGGCTTACAAAGACTTGAATATTCTCCTGATGTAGAGGTTCACTGCAAGCAATTAAGTTGTTATTCGTAAAGGGAAAAACCAGAAGAAAAAGAAAGAAGATAAGGATAGTCGACGCCTTTCAAGTTCAAGACTCAAGCTCACTGTAAGTTGTACTGTCAGGTCATGTTGGGAATAATGCAGGAACTTTCACAAAAATGAAGTGGCAGCCCCGTGAGAGTGAGAACTACTGATAGATAGTTTCATTGTATTCTTTCAGTTTGAACCCTTTCCTTCAGCTCTTTATTTAATTTTCTTCCATATATATTTCCTCTCATTTGGTGATTTTTCCTTCTGTTTTTCCTTTGAAATCTTAGATATGTAGTTAGGTGTCGTAAAATACTTGGTAGTTTTTTGTTTTTTCAACTCTCTCATGAGATTTATTTGCAGAAAAAATTATTTATTTCAATTGTGGTAGACTAAAGGAATTATATACTTGGAGCATTTTCGGATTGACTTTTATATAACTAGTTCTATTATTGTTTATATATATATATATCAAACTTTAAATTTCTAAACATTCAAAAGACTTTCCCACAAATTTGAAATTTTGTCAAATTTTGATTATTTAGAGCCAAATTAGTTAAATCAAAAGTTTGAATTCCTAAAATAATTTCTTGGATTCTATGTTCAAAAGAAGGTGACACGATTTTGTTTTTTTCTTATTAAATAAAATTAATTTTTTGGGAAATTAATTACCAAAATGGTTAATTTAGCTCTGTTTTGATAGGATGTTCACTTTTTACTTAAAATTTTATTGTAGGAAGAATCAATTGAAAAGGTTTATCTTATGTGAATATGTGATTTTGTTTTTTTGAGGTGACGTACGGCTGTAGGGTGGTGAAGGAGGAGGAAGTGGCAGTGGCATTACACAGTGGTGATGGTGGCGGACCACTGCATTTAGATGGGGTTAGTGTTAAGACTAGAGAAAAATAGACTAAAGAATTAATGCTCTCTCTCTGTTAGAGATTTCCTTTCACATGAATTTAAGAGAGTGAAATAAAATGTATCACTATTTTTTGGATGGACTAAAAAGAATAGATATCCAATTTTAGAATGAGGAGAGAAACAATTTTCATAATTATGAAAGTGATAACGACTAATGTTAAAGATGACTTGGTATATATTTGACTTCTCCTATGAATAAAAATCTCTCCGGCTATTATTAGCATGTTTAGTAAAATAAAGGTTAAAATTATTCACTACTTAATTTTATAATATTCTCAATGTATGTGTCACATTTATAATCGTTTTAATTTTTTTTTTAATTTCATCTTCCAAATTTATAAACAACTTAATTATAAAATGGTAACTTTAAGAGTACTCTAAAAAAACTTAATGAAAAAAATGTTAAACTTGTCATATAATTTTAGTAATTTTTCAAACACAAACATATATAATTAAATGTATATATTGTCTTTGCTCCAAAATATAAAAATCAGTTTGACTTTTTACCATTAATTTACAAGAAATTCAAATTAACTTGATATATTAAAATTGATATGAGAGTTGAGTTTGTAAAATAGTAAGTTAATATTTTTAATCATTATATTTTTTTTCTATATGTTTAATATATTGTTATTTTGAGTTTAAAGTTGAGTAACATAATTTTGAAGTATGATTTATTGGATTTCTATAAAAAAAAATAAAAAAATATTGTAGCATTAATATTTTCAATATCATAATTTTTTTTTTGATTATAGTTAAATGCTTGGACCGCAAGACTTGAAATAAAATTTATGTTAATATATATGCAGAATAGTACGTGTACATGTATATATACATACACATATTCAAATTTACGAACCGAGATAAGAAAAACGAGGGGTTTTGTTCTAATCCCGTAATCCGGATCAACTAGGACTAGGATTAGGATAGACAGCAGTTACACCTCCTACTATATATAAGTAGCATAACCTAGCAAGCTAGAGACTGCGTAACCTAAAAATCTACGTACAAATTAATAGAGAGAAACTTAGAGAGCGAGAGAGAGACAAAGCGAGAGAGAGAGAGAGAGAGAGAGTTATGGAGTACGACAATGGTGTTGAAGACTTTGGACTCCCATGTCCTCCATGGGAGGACTATGCTGCTGCTTTTGATGATTATCATTCTATCATCAATCTACAGCCTGATACATTTTTCGATGGACTTGATGAAGATGATGATGATCGCGACGTCGGTACTGTTGATGGTATTTGTTCCAAGGAAATTAAAGTACAAAGTAAGTCTTCATGTAGGAGTATAAAACATGGCAGAGGCAAAGAGTTGAGGACGGCTATAAGAGTTCTCAAACCAACCGCTAATGAGTTGGCCGCTTTATACCTATTGCTTGACAAGAAGAAGAAGAAGGACACTACTAAGACTAGTCGTATTCTTGATGATCAACGTCCCAAGAAAGTGATTATGAATAAGAAGGATGCTAATAGTATTCTTGAGGATCAGCCGCCCAAGAAGCTTCTTGTTGCAGCCAAAGTGATGAAGACGACATTAACCACTACTGCTAATTCTATCCACAACAGGCCAAATATGATGAAGATGGCCATGCAGAAAGAGGCTGCCATCAAGAAGAGCAGTAGTGGTAGTATTATTACTTCTCATGTGGCTGACAAACCAAAGGCCGTGATATTGGATCGCAAGAATCTCAACAATAAGATTAGTATAATTGAACCAAAAGGGGATCAAGATCAAAAGGAGGTGGTGGCGGTGTTAGCAATTAGGGACGAAAAATCCTCCGTGCAACTCAAATTTGAGTCCACCAAGAGGAAACTCCACGACTCTTACGAACGTATCGACAACGCCAAGAAACAAAGGAGCATTCAAGTCATTGAGTTTCAAAAGCCGCCACTGCCCCTGCCAAAACCTAAAGCCAGGGCTTCTCATCACGCCAAGCACCCTCGCAAAAAGTTTCATCAGCCTGCTGCCATTCTTCAGCACTAGACTACTGTGTTCTTAAAGTGAGGTATTAACGTTCAATTTGTTTATTTGTGGGTGTTGGGACCAATTCCTTGTTAAGCCTGTTTGATATCCCCATGATTTTTTACCCCCTGTAACAACATTATCAATTAATGAAGTTTTCCCAGTTTTTGTTAATTACTTTGGGTACATATATTGGCTCCAACAAGAAAATCACTTGTAAAATCAATGACTACGTACATCTATAGGTTATTTTAGGTTTATTGGGCAGGTTTTGGCATAAGTTCTCTAGTTTTGGTTAACAGTGATAAAATATTTCATTTCATCAAGAAAAGAATAAAATAATACTACAATAAAAAGATAGAAAAAAATGAGAAAAAGTTCACACTCCAGAATACAAATGTGTATAATTAAATGTATTGTCTTTGTTTCAAAACATAAAAATCTGTTTGACTTTTTACCCATACTTTACAAGACATTCAAACTTGATATATTAAATTAATACGAGAGTTAATAATAAGTTAATATTTATAATCATTATATTTTTCCCCTTATGTTTAATATATTGTTATTTGGACTTTAAAATTGAGAATTTTTTTTAAATAAAACCCTAAACATAATTTTGAAGTATGACTTCAAAGATTTTTATAAAAAATAAAATTGTTGTAACATTAAGTTTTTCAATATCATAAATAAAATTTTGATTATAGTTAAATGCTTGGACCACAAGACTTGGACCAGTAAACCAAAATTTATGTTAATATAGATACAGAATGGTGTGTGTGTGTGTGTATATATTTATTTATTTATTTATTTATTTACGAACCCTAGTTAGTGATGCACCTACATATATAAGAAAAAGGAGGATATATATATATATATATTTATTTATTTATTTACGAACCCTAGTTAGTGATGCACCTACATATATAAGAAAAAGAAGGATTTTGCCCTAATCAGGATCAACTAGGACTAGGATTAGGATAGACAACACTTAGAAGACTTTTGGTATAAATGTTTATGTGAGCTTATTAAATAGAGGGACAAATTTTATATGATAATATGAGATATTAACGTGGAATTTATATAAATTTGAACCACTATAGAGCGGAATCACTGGCATAGTACAATCCCAATTTGGTGGTGGCAGTTTGATGAAGTACCATAGTTAGTTAGGATAAATTTAAGTCTCTCAAAGTTTTGAATAATTATATAGTATTTAAGTATTATATTTATTTTAATAATTAAAAAATAAAATATAATAATAAAATTTATGTCATATCTTATTTTTTAATAATTATATCATCAACAGTACTCAGCTCAAAGAAAAATACATTAAAAGAAAACAGAACAATCTGCTTCATAGCTGGGAAGAGCAGGCCCACGCATGAAAGAAATAAAAAGAACCTAAAAGAATCTGCTGTAAAGAAAGGAGGATCACAAGCAAGTCCACTTGCCAAGGGATAATACTACATAAATAATTAAATATTATATTTATTTTCATTATTAAAAAATAAAATTTAATATAAATTTTTTTATTAAATTTTATTTTTTAATAATTAAAATTAATGTTGTATTTGATATTGTTTTTTGTTGTTGTTTTCGCAAACTTATTCTTCGCCCACATTGCAATACATCACTACAAATTCAGATCCAACCCATATTGAAGATCAAGTACCTCCAATGCCCAGCCGCCACGTGTCAATTTCCCATTTAACTCCAATGATTAGATTAAAAAAAAGGAAACTAACACATATGTTACATAAAGTTTTATCACTTTCATAAAATGGCCCCCAATGTAATTTTTCTTATAAATCACTATATCAAGTACCAATTTCATATAATTTAGCCCTCGAAATCCAATTATGACCAAAATTGACTGAAATACGCAAATCGCTGGCCATATATTTTCTGTATACAGTTTGACCATATACACCATGATTTGACTTACGCTTGTATTACATCAAGTACTATTACATTCATAATTCGGTCCTCAAAATATTTATGCTTACAATTTGCATTAAGTACTATTTAATTTATTTATTTTTAATAAAAGAGTCTACATGTTAAATAATTAAAACTCACTAATTAATTCAAATAAAATAATTTTTCACACTAATTAAATACCACTTAAAATAAATAAATTTCACTACAAATTACCTCACTACACATAAAATAATTAATCTCATAAATTAAATAATTAAATTTAATAATTTACTCAAATAATTGGGCAAACAAATTATTACACATTTACACCAACTATTTAATTACATGTAATGTCGACCCAAAATTATTTTTCAGTGATAGGAATACTAGATAAATAATTTTATAAGATTTAACCGTATTAAAATATTATTTAACCATTAAAATATTATTTTAAAGAATTATTTTTATAAAAACTAAGTTAAAGACGTGATAATGTTAAAAGAAAAAAATTAAACTTCATTCTAATTAACATTATACACTCGAGATATCAGGGAAAAATCTTTCCAACACTATTTATCAAGTTAGTATTTGGTTTTTAATTATTTTATTTTTTTATTGTTTTTATTTGAATTAATCAGTGATTTTTAATTATTTAACTTGAATTATCTATTTTGTTTGATTTAATTAAAGACCTTTAATTATTTTATTTGATCAAGTTAGTATTTGATTTTTAATTATTTTATTTTACTCATTGTTATTATTTGGATTAATTAGTAAGTTTTAGTTATTTAACTTCAATTGTATATTTTGTTTGATTTAGTTAATGACCTTTAATTATTTTATTTGATTAAGTTAGTATTTGATTTTTAATTATTTGATTTATTTATTATTTTTATTTGATTTAGTTAACGACCTTTAATTATTTTATTTGATCAAGTTAGTATTTGATCTTAATTATTTTATTTTACTTATTGTTATTATGTGGATTAATTAGTGAGTTTTAGTTATTTAACTTGAATTGTATATTTTGTTTGATTTAGTTAATGACCTTTAATTATTTAATTTGATTAAGTTAGTATTTGATTTTTAATTATTTGATTTATTTATTATTTTTATTTGGATTAATTAGTGAGTTTTAATTATTTAATTTGAATTGTATATTTTATTTGATTTAGTTAACGACCTTTAATTATTTTATTTGATCAAGTTAGTATTTGATCTTAATTGTTTTATTTTACTTATTGTTATTATTTGGATTAATTAGTGAGTTTTAGTTTTTTAACTTGAATTGTATATTTTGTTTGATTTAGTTAATGACCTTTAATTATTTAATTTGATTAAGTTATTATTTAAATTATTTTCTTTTATTTTAATTATTTTTTTTTTGGATTAATTAGTAAGTTTTAATTATTTAACTTGAATTGTATATTTTGTTTGATTTAGTTAATGACCTTTAATTATTTTATTTGATCAAGTTAGTATTTGATTTTTAATTATTTTATTTTACTTATTGTTATTGTTAGGATTAATTAGTGAGTTTTTGTTATTTAACTTGAATTGTATATTTACACAAAACATCCTTAACTTTTAACTTTTATCAATTTAACACTCTACTATTTCAGAAAAATATATAAGAAAATTAAAATTTTATTTCATAAAAGACTGGGTCTTACATTATTTTTTTTTAATGAAATCAAATCGTATTTGAATACTTTGGGGGTCGAATTATGAATTTGTTGATATTTGATGTAATATAAGTGTAATTAACCCATATATTTATATGTATAAAACACTGATGACCCGCTCGGAGTTGTGGACGGGTCGGGTATTCCGACCAATTTTGGCCGGAATTGAATTTTGGGGGCTAAATTGTATAAAATTGGTACTCGATGTAGTGATTTATAAAAAAAATTACATTGAGAGCCATTTTATGAAAGTGATGAAATTTTGTGTAACAGATGTGTTATTTTCCCTTAAAAAAATCAATCGCTTTCAAGACAATTATAAAACCACACATCTAAAGTTTCATGAACCGAATTTGCTCTCAAAACAAAATAAAAAGAAAAAAAAATGGCAGCAGAGATGGCTTTAGTAAAACCCATGTCCATCTCCAAAATTGGGAACCAAAAGCATGTCAGCCCCCAGCTCAGAGCCCACCAGCAGCAGCACAAATGCATCAAAGAAGGGTTCCAAGAAAGGGATAAACCAAGATTTTACACCACTAATTTTGATGAAATGGAGACCCTTTTCAACACTGATATCAACAAGAACCTGAATGAGGCCAAGTTTGAGGCCCTGCTGCAGGAATTCAGGACTGATTACAATCAGACCCATTTTTGAGGAACAAGGAGTTCAAGGAGGCTGCTGACAAAATGCAAGGCCCAATCCTCCAATTCTTTGTAGAGTTCTTGGAGAGGTCTTGCACTGCTGAGTTCTCTGGTTTGCTTCTACATAAGGAGCTTGGAAGAAGACTCAAGGTACAACTTTTGTTGTTTCCAAGATTTTATTGTTAATAGCTTATGTAAATTAATTGAAATTTATCCCGAAAAGTGGGAATTGGCCCAACTATTGTTGTCCTTTCAAAAGTTCCATTGATGCAATTTTTTTTTTAGGTTTCCTAAATTACTTGCAGCTATGACCTTATCTGTGGAGGAATTCTGAATTTCTATGTTCAACTCACTGGAAATTGTTTATATGCAGAAAACAAATCCTGTGGTAGCTGAGATTTTCTCTCTCATGTCTAGGGATGAAGCCAGGCATGCGGGGTATGTTCACGCATTTTCATTTTCACCCTCCCCCAACTGCTTAAGGTCAAGGTAGCCTCTATGATATATTGGATTATTTATTTGTCAGTTTGATTTATTTCAGGTTTTTGAACAAGGGTTTATCGGATTTCAATTTTGCATTGCACTTGGGATTCTTGTCGAAGGCTAGAAAATACACATTTTTCAAACCAAAGTTCATTTTCTATGCAACATATTTGTCTGAGAAAATTGGGTACTGGAGATGCATAACCATTTTCCTCATGTCAACTCCAATCCCGAGTACCAACTCTATCCAATTTTCAAGTACTTTTAGAACTGGTGCCAGGATGAGAATCGCCATGGTGATTTCTTCTCTGCATTGATGAAGGCACAACCCCAGTTCTTGAATGACTGGAAGGCAAAGTTGTGGGCATGCTTCTTCTGCTTATTGGTAACATTTCAATATTTCACTCCAGTTTGATTCATTCATAGTTTTTGTAGTTTCTTATATTTGTGGCCTGTGGAATCATTTTGATTACTGACTACTCAACTACTCCAGTACCAAACAAAACTAATGTTTTTCATTCAATTTAACTTCACTAGAATTTAAGTTTTTATCTTAGATATGCAACTGCAGTAGAACCACACTAGATTAGAATACAACTGACTAGTTTTCCATTGGCCTCTGTTTTGGCAGAATCATTTTTCTCTTCTGCTCAAGCTTTGAACTAGCTTAGTGTTCTATGTTCTAGTTAATTACATAACAAAGTGTGGGTCTGAATTGTGCTTAACAAATTCTGGGGATTCTCAGATTTCCCAAAATCTCCTACTCAATCCTACATATTTTACCCAAGTATTCTTAAATGGATATTTGTAGTGTCTTGAACTTATAAATAAAACAAAAAGGTAAAAAGAATTTATGTTCCTCTCCCATATGTTAATTAGCAAACTATGTAATGCAGGTCTATGTGACAATGTATCTCAATGATTGCCAAAGATCAGCTTTCTATGAAGGCATTGGGCTCAACACAAAAAAAATTGACATATGTCATTATTGAGGTTAGAGGTGATTTCTCTTCCCT
The DNA here is from genome assembly GCA_947179155.2 of Hedera helix. Taxonomy (NCBI): domain Eukaryota; kingdom Viridiplantae; phylum Streptophyta; class Magnoliopsida; order Apiales; family Araliaceae; genus Hedera; species Hedera helix. Next base: position 48,680,107 of record OX359266.1, on the reverse strand, counting down.
CCATTTATTATGGCAAACAAATGGAGTTGCAGTGTTTCAACAACATAATTTCATGCTTGAAGTGTATCTGATGAATTTTTCACTGTTTCTGCAGACTAACCGCACCACAGTCAAGGTTTTTCCCAGCTGTACTGGACGTTGAGAATCCAGAATTCAAGAGGAAGTTGGATGGGATGGTGGAGATTAACACAAAACTGCTAGCAGTTGGGGAAACCGCTGAAATTTCTTTGGTGAAGAACTTGAAAAGAATCCTACTTATCGCAGCATTGGCTTCTGAGCTCTTGGCTGCATATCTCATGAAACCCATTGAATCTGGTTCTGTTGATGTTGCAGAGTTTGAAACACAACTTGTTTACTGAGATTACGTCGTTACCAATCTCTTTTAAAGTTTCCTTTGTGTATGCGTGAGTTATTGTTCTGAAAAATAGTGTACGGACAAGCTGAGGAAACACTTTTATGCTAAAGCACCCCCTTGTATTTCTGTAAATTGGAACGATTTTATTGAATTGTAGAGCAAATTTGACACGAGCATTAAGTTTTTTTATATTCTGGACGGCTGGACCAAATTGAGATGTAACTGCGCATTTATGAATTCCGGAACATATCGACATAAAATTATGTGGTCATACAAAATTCTTCAACATTAGGGTTGCTTAGTGTTATTGACAATGCAGTTCTGATTATTGAGAAAATGTGAAGATTTTGCCATCTAACTTGTTTCCTCCCTACCAGTTATCCTAAATTAGAGCCAATTTTACATAATGCTATTCAGTAACACTAGGGAGAGTGTTCGAGAAAAAAGAAAGACCAACAACCTCATTATGTCTATACTAATGTTTGAACATGTTTCCCTCTTGGGGATACAAATGAACACATTGTTTCGTAATTGATCAGTGGAAATATACAATTCTATTGGCAATCAAACCTAGGTAAATCGGAGATGCAATACTTGCACATGAACAATGGAACTTCTGAATTTGTTTTCAGTTGTCCCATAATATCAAATTTCATCCATTGATACCTTTTCAGTCAGATTTTTCAGCCTTCACTTTTGCCTTTTCTTCTTTCAGCGGCTGGACTAGTAACCTAAATATCCATACTGCCAACAGAGTTGCCTCAATGGGGGCGAGCCAATAAACAAATATATGCTCCTTTGTTATATGGACGCCTCGAGCATAAGCCCATCCCATTACCTGAGAAAATGCAAAAGACTTCAAATCAACTTCTATCTTTTAACAGTTGGAATCTAGCACAGGTGTGCAAGAAGTAAGGCGCCATTTGGGTTTGCTCTTGATAAGTATCTTGCTTACTCTTTTTTTCTATGTTTAGTAAAACGAGTTACTAGAATAACAAAAGGCCAAACAAAAAATAATGAAAAATTATTATAGAAGGCATTATCAAACGGTACCTAGGAAGTGATAAAATTACTTACTGAGGCTGGGTTCATACATCCACCCGTGAGATCCGAGCCAAGTACATGAAGACTGAGCTTGGAGACACTAGAGATCCAAGTTTTCATCAAGAAGTTTCCAGGAATTTTTGCAGCAAGCCCAAGCGAGATTAAAACAATTGCAAATGTCAAAATTCCTTCAGTCAATGCTCCCTTATGGATGTCAACATTCAGACGTGGTCCACGTCCTATTTCTGGAAATGTCTCAAGAATGAGCCTAACCCCAGTAACTGATCCAATAACCTAAAAAGAAGAATATTTATAACTCTTTTTAAAGTTACAACTTGGAATATGACAAAATTATTACTCCACTATTCAAAACTTGATTGGTAAGTCATGTACTTTCAAAAACATATGACTGATAAGATAAAAAAATCTTGAAAAAATGGCCAAGACTTTCAAGTCCACAGCAGAGATTCTCACTATCCAGAAGTTTTTCCTCTTTCCACTCTGTGTGCACCATACTTGGAGCCAAATCCTTTGATGAAGTTAGTCCCAAACTAGGGAGTGGAAGAAAGTTGGCCACACAAGGCATAATGGTTAAATTTGTAGCAAAAATCCTTTTTCTCTTAAATCTTCCTTACTTCTTGTTCATCTTGCGAATGCAATACTTTTTTATTATTCTTAACGTTCCAGTTCCAGCTGATTGAGGTATACATGTAATAGTGATCTGTATGTTGATAGAACGATCAAAATCTAAGTTCAGCCAAAACAACACCCTGCTGAATGCAACTTGTGATACTTATGAATGAATTTGCCAATGGAGTAGGGAGGGCTCTGCAGTTTGTGCACACACAAAAAACCTGCATAAGCCTTTAAGAGACTATTTAGATAGAAGTACCAGGTTGGGTCTGCACAACAAAAGTGCAAGCAATCTACTTCCTTTTTTCTTTTAGCAATTGCCTCCCTACTCAAGGAAACTTTGCACTATCTCTCCTTGGTGGAATTTTGAGACAGTATATTCCTGAATTACTCATGCCTAAAACATCAAGACACCCTACCTAGTACAACCAGAAAATGAGCAAAATAAAATAGAAGCTTGGTTTACATCAAGGCTATTAAACAGAACTCCATTTGCCAATACTCCGATGCAAACTAATAAATGCTGCAACTTCAGGCTCTCATAGTGCTAGGGGATATTAGGATAGATTTCTTCCAATATTCTCTTATCAAAAAAATGATAAAGATAAGGAGAGTACCTGCAATTCGATGTTTCACTAACTTGTTCTTTTAAGTAAACTGAATATTCGCTCTATAGAAACAAAAAATCAGAAAATAGGTTGAAATGGGGTTTGATTAACCCAAACCCTACAGATCCACCAAATGTGACCTCAACAGCAGACAATTCGAAACATCTTTCTGTTCTACTTATATCAAGAATTTTTATGAAAAGAAAGATATACATCTTTAGCAACCATCTAGAAAATCTTTAGCAACCATCTAGAAAATGTCAGAAATCCTTCTAGTTTTACTTAATTATAAATAATTCAACAAAAATGAAACGGTTATGAATTCATCAAAAAAATCAATTAACAATCATCAAGAAACCCAATAAGCTAAGGCAAACTTAGCTTTATTTCATTTCATATTCAGTCAATTTGACCAACACCAGACTACCTATAGGGGTAAATAATCAATCAACGGAACCCATTCCATAACATCCAATCCAAATTCCAACCGACTAGAAAAAACCCAGCTCATATCTAAGTCAAACAAACCAAAATTCAAGCACCAATAATAACAGAAAAAGGAATTTAACTAACCTGAGCAGGAATTCTTGCACCAACATTGAAAAGAAAAGTTTTGAAATCACCAGAAATTGCCCCTGACAACACGGTGAGGGGATTGTAGGCCCCACCTTTGGTGGCCTTACCCAACCAGGCAAAGAAAAACATGTTGATAATGGAGAGAACAGACTTAAAGACTTCACCTTTGGCTTCATAACCTAAACCCAAACCCTTGTAGACGAAGGTCTTTATGAGAACACTTGACCATACCCACATAAAGGACATGATGAAATCTGCTACAATCAATTTTACTCCACCCATTTGGTCTGCTCTGGTGATCGCTCCCGGGGTTTTTTGATTGTTTTCTCTCTCTTCCTCTGTACTTTCAGATTCTATTGAAATCTCAAAGCTCCTTCGGCCTGATAATGGAGCAATTTCTTAATGGACAAGGTGGGGCCAAGAACAGCGTTTCATTTAGCAAAAAAAAGAAAAAAGAACAGCGTTTCTCTGTGTTTTGACATGTTCTTGGAAATTACTGATTTATTTAGATTCTGTTCGTCTTTCGTATCGAAAATATTATTCTATACTTTTAGAATATAATAAATAATTTATTTTTTCTCTAGTATGTATATAAGATTTTTGTGATAAAATTTACAAAAAACTCATATATATATATATATATATATATATATATATATATATATATATATATATAATATTCATCATATTTTAAAAATATATAATAATTTCTTCATATCATGTGAGATTTGTTGTACTTGTTTGTATATATATAGTAGTATTATAATTAAAAACATTACTATTCAATTTCCAATTTTGCCTTTAAGCTGCGTTATTGAGTTCTAAAATGAAAGCAAAATAAATAAAAAAACTTAAGTTTTTTTAGAAAAGATAAAAAATGAATGAAAAAGTTGAACATTTTTTTTGTCAAACTATTTTCACTTATTTGGACGAAAAATTAAATAATATAAATAAATCTTTTATAATATCTACTTTACCCTTTTATATTATAAACATAAAAAAAATAGTATTTTAAATGTAAAATTTATTTTTTTTCTTTATAAATTTATTAACAATATGAAAGAAAATTTATACTTTTCTCATCAATTTTTTTATTTTTTATTTTTTTTCCTTTACAAACTCAAAAACGTAGTGTTAATTTTGTTCGTTCTAACTTATTGACAAAAATTTTAGCAAAATTGACTAATCAACTCAAAAGTCTTAAATATTTATTGAATAATGAAGGTTAATTTGTACATTTATCTCTAAAATGATTACCTTACAAACGGAAAAAACTATATGAAGATAAATTAATAATCTAAATATAGGAGTAACTTTTTACTATATAATCTCATAATGGTTTTCTATTCATTTATTTTATATTATAAATTAAATTGTCTATATATTTCATCTATTATAAATCAAATTTTTTTTTTTTTTTTGCCAAGTCCGAAACTGAAGGAATTAATTAAAAAATATTATTATATACCCTTGAGACAATTGTTACATGATTATATCATTTATATATTATCATTTTGACACAGCACATGAATAGAACGTGAAATACCACGTGTGAGATGTGACCGGTACCGCCGAATAATTAGTCGTTAACTTGGGTTGTCTTGTTCCAAGATAAAAGAAAAGCAAATAAAATACTCCGTACTGCATTATGATTTGCATCTCTTGGATTTTCAATAGTGAGTGAGAAGAACAACAGACAGTATCAAGTGGGGGGAGAGAAGAAGGATTTGCAGATAAAGATGAGTAGCATCGGAACAGGCGACGACCTATCGGTGACGACATTTTCGCCGGACGGTCGAGTCTTCCAGATCGACTACGCCGCCAAAGCTGTCGACAATAGCGGCACCGTTGTCGCCATCAAATGCAAAGAAGGCATTGTTATGGTACATTTTCAGGGTTTTAAACATATGTGCTATATATGTGTATTTGCGTTTGATTAGGGTCTTGAATTTTTGTTTGCTGATTTTGCTCCAATTATGTTACTTTATTAGGGTGTTGAGAAGCTGATTGCGTCGAAGATGATGTTGCCTGGATCCAATCGTAGAATCCACTCCGTTCATCGCCATTCCGGCATGGTAATTATTCCTACATGCTCTTCTCATTATGTATCTCTATATGTATCTATGTATCTGTATTGTGTAGTTAATCGTGGTGCAACTAGCTGTGTAGAAATATATATATTTTTATTGTTATATGCAATGAAGAATTATTATTACTTTTTTTCCACATTAAAGAGTTCATTTGCAAATCATCCAACATCCAACTTCAGCCTTTCAAGAGAAAAAATCAGCTTCTAAGGCACCCCAACTTTCAAATACTTTTACAAGGGAGACCTTGTTTTGGCTCTCTCTATCCCAGCATCCTGTTTTGTAAGCTTGGCTTTTATTGAAGCATTCTCAACATATGATGTAGTCAATGTAGTAGCCGTCTCAATATTTCCTCGTGCCTCAGCCATTGCACTATGCCAAACTTCAGCAATTGCTCTCTCCACAGCAGTCCTTTATGCCCATTCTCTTACTTTAGCAGATGTCCTCTCACCGGCCTCCCATAAAATGCTCTTTCAACAGCTATACTATCTTTTTCATGTTATTTGATGATGATTTGTTCACAAGAAGAGTTTTCGGTTGCAAACTCTGCTCTCCTATTGCTATCTATTTTCTCGTTAGATTTGGGTAGTAGGGTTTGCTTATGATGATGTATGTGTGGGTATTGAATGAGTTTCTTTCCTTTTTAACGGCCTATTTTACCCTAAAAAATGTCATGTGACAGGGATTCGGGTGACTTTTGGCCGCATAAGTAACCAAAAGGTGTCTTTAAAAATCGCAAATGAGTTTTGGGTGCAAAAGCCCCTTGTTCCCGCACACCATTGATAAAAATTCTGTTATTTATTTTGTTTTGATTGACTGTTTTCATGAGGTAACTCCTCGTACCAATTATCACATCTCCTTGGTTTAAGCATCTCAAGAACAAACTATGTGAAATAGGCTCATACGATCTACTTTAGCGCTGTCTCTCTCTCTGAGGTTTCCTGGTTTTCTATTAACTGGCACATGAAGGTACATCAAGCTTAAGCCTGCAGCTAATATTTGCTGGATGGCTTGATCTATCTTAGCTACATAGTGTTGAATTATAATTCTAATTATGTTGTCTTGCTGACATACATGATACATCCATTTACAGGCTGTTGCAGGATTAGCTGCTGACGGGAGACAGATTGTTGCTCGAGCCAAATCCTAGGCTAACAACTGTGAAAGGTTTGCTTAGTCAATCATTTATGTATCTCATAATGCGAATCAACTCATAGATGAATTTATATTGCTTGACAAGTTGTGAACACGACACTTTTTGAAATATGAAGTCGTAAGTATTGGAAAATGCACATACAAGCTCTCAGGTTTAGATATCTTTTCCTTGATTTTCTTAGTGACAATCAAGGCATTTATGAAAATGCATTGTTGGTATGTCCATACTTTTAGATCTAAATTGGTCCAATGCATGTAATGTGGTGGATGTCAGTGGATCTTGGTTGGTCTATATAGGGGTTGACAGTTAAAATATTATATTGCATATAGTCCTGCTACAGATGCCGAGTGCGTGTTGCAACTAGACACTATGGTATGCTCCATAAATATTTGCAATTTCATGAGAATTTCTCCATCGTGTCTAGTTGGCTGAAAAGTCGACACAATAAAGTTTTGGTGATTATACCATTTTCCTACTGCATAAAGCAATAAAATCTGGATAACCACATACTTGCTAAAAAAATGTGAGTTAAATACAAACACATTTATATTGGTGACTTTATCAAAATTTAATTAATTTAAAGGACGTCCATAAATGATTTGGGAGAATACTAGGTCTGCCTTGAGAAATAAATTTGTATTTTCAGTTATTCCTTAAATATGTTTGGGAACCTTGGATGATTATTCTAATACTATTATCTGGAGATTAAATAAATCCAACATGTTGTTTGGAAACAGCCAATTAGTTGCCAAGTAAAAAACTTAATAATATTTTAACGCATAACGTTATCATTACTTATGAAGTAATAAATAAAAAATAATTGTTATCATTCCTTTCCTGAAGTTATATCTCTTATGGGTGGCTTTGCACAGCCTGTGTGGTGACCAAATTCCGGTGAAAGAACTTTGCGAACGTGTAGCTAGTTATGTGCATCTATGTACACTTTATTGGTGGCTCAGGTTTGTTCAGATGTATTGCGACATCTTTTGAAAGTTTTTGCTTTAACTCCAACCCCCCCCTCTCGTTGTGCTTTAGCATTTAGTTGCAACAGTGATTAGTTTTCTATTATTCAATTTGGCTTATCATATAGTAGAACATATGTGCTACACGTCGAATTTATAAAATTGTGTTTTTGTATTAATGTGTGACGCATGTATTACAGAGATACTTTGGTGCTGCTATTGGGAAGGGCAGGCAGGCTGCCAAGACGTAAGTCAGCTTCATTTGTTTTTCCTTCATATTGTGATTCACATTCAATCTTTGTACTCTGATTAGATGTTTTGATGTAACCAAGCATAAAATCTTGTTAATATGTTTGTCTGGCTAAAATAGATTGAGTGAAGCAATCTTCCTCATCTTTTGTTTCTCACCATTTTTTAATTTATAAGAAAGGAATATATTTATAAATGTAAAACATTGGTAAATTAAAGGAGGAAACGGAATCCTCTATGAAAGAAGGAAAATAATATAGAAAGACCAAAAAACAGCAGATAACTGATATAAGGCTTTGCCATTGTGCTGAAGATATAGCAACTTCTCGAAATCCGCCAGATATTTTTGGTGCCCCTACAGAGCATAGGGCAAAAGCTTCCTCATATTTTCTTTTCAGGAAATTCATCGCATTGGATGTTGCTTCCACTATGTGCTAGTGACCTGGTACACTGCTGACCTTGCTATTCATGGCTGCAGCATCCCAGCATGTAGGAATTATCCATTTTTCCTCTCACATGTTAATTGATGTTTCGATCACTGTCCCTGAGGACATTGAATGTTTTTATAATATCTTGATGAAGACATCTCCACATTATTTTAACTTTTTGGATAAATACTTCTCCGCATTTTCGTTAGAAGCTTTTCATAATATTACATCTCCTCATGCTGATAACATTCTTAATGTGCTGATATAGAGTTAAATTATATCATGTACAGAGAGATTGAAAAGTTGAAGTTGTCTGAGATGAATTGTCGGCAAGGGGTTATTGAAGTAGCCAAGATGCAAGTGTTATTTTAATGTTATGATAATGATTTTTTAATTACATCTGAATTGTGGGTTTTCGTAATATCTCAGAATTACAATGATTGCTAGCCTTTTGAAGCTTGCCGTTATGGCATCATTGCAGCCATTACAATGCTGATTTATAGTCAAATGCATACCAAGTATACACACTTTTTCTCTAGAATTTACGTGACACTCTCATAGTTCCTAAACTATTTGTTGCTAATTTTATTAATCATGTACTATCCTAGAAGCCAGTTCTTCATTTCTCTTTAACTCGGATATTGAAGCTGAACAATCTTCACAATTCTAAGAAAACTTGCAACATTCAACTGTCAATCTGTACTCAAATGTTGTTCTTTGCATTTGTGTTATCTATTCAAATTCTGTTGCAGCTTTCACAACTTTTCCTGCTGCTAAGCAGAATATATGGAGTACATGATGATGAATTGGAAATGAGTTGGGTTTGTGATGAGTCCAAACGTCAACATCAGAAGGTAATACATTTTTAACTCGTGATCCATCATCCTTGCCGTGAATATGGTCCTTGTATTTGTAATACATTGTTCATGCAAACTGCTAATAGTTGCAAGTTTGCTCATTAAACTGCTAGTATTTGGTTCTGCAAGTGGCTCGTCAACAATTTTTTGTTTTTTAAGAGAAACCTGCTGCAGTTCCTGGCCCGTATTTTTACTGTTCTCAGTTATCGTCGAATATCTAATATACAATGATCTTATTGTAGTCTGGCTTAAATGTGTGCGCACAGCTACCAAATCTTTTTGGAATTTGAACACCGAGGCCTGTGTGTTGGCCATAGAAAATGCCAATTTATACATGTTGATATGCTGATGTTTACACTGTAAATGAAATCTACACGTTTACTAGTTGTTTGTGCAATAACAGAGATGAAGTAATTCAAAGTTGGTGTTGATACTAAGTAGCTCAGACCTTCAGAAATAGGACTGATAGTGATCTCTGTGGACTGTTTCTTTAGAATCAGATTGTTGTTTTTGTTAAGAAAAAGTGAACTTCAGACTTTTGGATTTTGCTCATTTGGTCCAAACTCAGGTGTTGGTAAAATATGAAAAAGCTTTAGGTGAGTCACTTTATCAAAATTAGTTTTTTATAGTACAAAAGTGTACTACTCAGATATGTGAGTAACTCAGATTTGATTCTTATTTATAGGACATTAGTGTACTGCGATTAGCTAGTCCAAACATTCTTTTAGCTTATTTTTTCTTTTAACCATTTTGGATAAGCGAATCCGAACAATTTTTCTGATTTCTCACCAATCACAATAATAAGATGAAAATCCTTATTAGCAATTGTTAAAAGCAAATCTAAAAAGGCTCACTGCCATTTTGCTCTTGTACATTTTTTAGGTGCTCAATTGTCATTACTCCTTAGGAGTCCATGATCAGTATTTTGTCACTAATAATGTAAAGTGAGATATGGTTGAGTACTTATACTTTCCGCTTATTTATTTGTACATCTTCTTCATGTCCACAGTCTGCACTGTTTAGACTATCATGTCATATTAAATAGTTGTTCTCATTATCTGGTGACTTGAAATGCAAATTTGTTATGTATGTATAATATACTTTTGTTTCTTTCTATAATCTAGGTACCAGATGAGCTTCTAGAAGAAGCTAAGGCAGCAGCAAAAGCAGCCCTTGAAGAAATGGATGCAGATTAATTTTAGGAAAAGTTACAGTTCTTATTTCGAATTCTGTAGGGACATTATTGTCAACTTTCTTATATGGTGTTTTGTAAGTTGACTCTTTAAAGTGAAGGGTAAAGATTGCTGAGCTGAATACTGGTTCTCAAAGCTTGAATTGATTGGCTTTTCAAATCCGGCTTAAGATGATGTGTTTAAAGCTTGATTTCTTTATGCTTCACCAAAAACTAGCTTATACTCAGGAGTGTGCCAAGACTTGTTGGACATCCTAAATTTGTAAACCAACTCTTTATTGTGTTCGAGATTGTCTCCATTGTATACAGAGAGATCGGGCTTTATACTGTTCAATAACAGCATTTTTCTGGACTGTTTGGATCTTGAAAAATACAAAGGACGAGAGAAAGGGATTGAAATCTACAAATTTATTGGAGCTTTATTAACCTTTTGTTATATTTTATATTAAAACTTTTAGAATTATATAATGTTTGATTAGATTTATGTTAATTAAGAAAAAAAAATATTTTTTAAAATTATTGCTTCCTCGTGTCTTTTAAGTTCCAAACGTTAGCCCACTAGCCTTGAGCTTTCAAAAAAGTAGATTCTGGATTCACGGTCAATGTAAAGCTTGGCTTATTCAGTTCCCAGATACCCTAGCTCCTTTAACAGCATAGACCATTGTATATAATATTCATCGAGCTAATTTGAATCAAATTTCAGAAAGTACAAACGAAAAAGATCGTATATGTTCACTGAGCTAATTTGAAGATTTCGGAAAAAACATATGAATTTGACATGCTTCTGTCTTTATATTCGAACAGAACACTGATAACTTAACAGAGTAGTTCTGTATAATGGTTCCGTGATGTTTGTCACTCCCATCCCATTTACATTTGCAAATCTCCAAGTCTCTCTTGTTGGTCACCTTTTACATGTATCTCTTCTTCCTCACCCTAAAGTATTTCTCCATTTGGTTTCTGCACCTCCATACTCCATGGTGATCTCAAGATATTCTCTTGAAAACCTGAATTTGAGTTCGCAGCCACAAAATAACCTATGACCAGGAATACAATTTGAAGCTCCAATTTCCATGAACTTGCTCGAAATTCAAAAAAACTGCCCTGTTTGTCTGATAAGTGATTATGATTCAGCTGTGGAGTATTTCAGTTCTACTCAGGTAGCTAGTGAAACAAACCTAACTTGATGTGTCAATTTCCTTTCCATGGCCTTCTTCATGTTTATGTCGTCTTAACCTTCTCAGCCATATTTCATAATCCATAGGATATGGGGTCCCACATAGACTGTCAACATAATCAGCAAATGCTTTCACTACAGCAGAGATGTCCCCAAGCTTTTGCTGAATCAATCTCTTTGACCAAGAGATTTCTCTCCACTGCAGTGCCCCCTCAACCGAATCCAACTCGGGTAGATCTCCGCCAGAACAAAAGTAAAGCAAGTAGACCAGGCTCTCGGCATCTGAAGCTGAACACAACTTTCCATCCTGGAGAGCATAAGTAGATGAGAAATGAAGATTCAATGCTGGGCGATCTCTCTCTTCCAAAATGGCATGCCCCCAACCAACAAGGACAAAATAAGGCTGCCTTACACCAGCTTTCACACAAATAACATTCTCAGGCCTAATGTCTCCATGCCGGATTCCAGCATGAGCTGCAGATGAAATGGCAGACAAACAATCATGGCAACACCTGATAGCCTCCTCCGGACCAAATCGACCATTTCTCACCATGTCAGTAACTGATTTGCCAACTGGGCTAGTGACAAGAGCTGGGGTCCCACACCAAGGGTGGTCGCAGTTTCCACCTGAGCTTGGTCTCTGACATTGACCTGGATGAATAATCCTGCCAGATGCACTAATTTGTGGCAAATACTTGCTGGATAAACCCTTTTGTTTCATAATTGTCAATATCTTAGTTTGCCTCTGAACTTGATACCATAACTTCATATCTTCCCATGCTGGCTCCAACTGAGAAGGATGTGAACCAACATATAAAAACAGAGCCTTTCCCTGATCTTCAACAGACGAAGCAATATAATAAGGAGTTTCATCATCACTCAGGATTTCATCGATGTGATAACCCTTTTGCCAGTTTGATTCTCCCAACCACAGAACAGAACCTACTTCTAGTTTCATCGACTTCTCAGACTCCATATTCATGGATTCCTCCTGTACTTCAACAATTTCAGGGGAAACACTGCTCTGCTGCAACCTAAATAGACCATTTCCGTTCATTCTAGTATCCCCCAATTGCCTCTCAGCTCTTCTTACTTGAAGACGAGAGCTGTGATCAGCAGCTAAATCTTCAACTGAGTTCTTGGGCATTCCTGCAAATTGTATTACTGAATGGAATGTTGCAAAAAGTACCTGTAGAGCACCAATATCTCCCCAGTTTGCATTTCCAAGGTTATTCCATATCCTATCAACAGGGGAAACAGAAACATGCGAATAGTTTTTTATCCAGTCCACAGCACATTCATATACATTATCCATATCAAACTCCAATTTAGTCAAATCTCCTTCTACTTTCACAACCCCTCCATATTGAGAATCAACGAAAAGAACAAAAACCGAATTAGAATTGAGAGATATGTTCGATCTACTGAGGCTTCTTGACAGTAGAATTCGTAGAGCAAAGAATACTGCTTCGCCTATAACAGAGAGAGAAGGGTTACGGTCACTCTCCTCTGCAAGGCTTCCAATATCAGGCCTTAGAAGTGCTAATTGAAGAATATCATCCCACTTACCACGTGGATGCCTTGGATTTTTTAGCATGATACCCATGGCACACAGACCTCCAAGTTTTCCATTAGCAATAGCCTTTTCAGCTTGGTAGAATTTTAGGTTTGCATCATAAAGACAAGCAACAGAGAAAGGTATGGGCTCATCCTCACTCCAAAATGCCTCCCACAAGCCCTTCACACTTGCATGTAGGAAATCTTCAATGGCAAGATAAGTAGCTGCTTCTACAGCACCAGATGTTGAACCATAAACACCACTGGGCATCCTAATTAGCTGCTGAAAAGCAACCCCTTCCAATGCATAATCAAACTTTTGAAGATCTATCAACTCAAATGGAACATCAAAGGTGGGTGTATCATGTGTAGATTTTCCTGCAAGTTCTTCAAACCATTCTTCAAGGTTTGCAGTCAGGATGTCACTGTCCACAAATCTACGGAGAAACTCCTTGCAATCCCGAGGCCTAACACCTGATGAAGCACTGGACTTCTTAGTTCCAGACCCTATTGATTCCTGTTCTGGGGATCCACCTGCCAGATATAGTGCTTTTATACGCAAGATGGCCAACAGAATTACTGGAATTTTAAAACCCCATTTAAATTGACAAGCAAAAACGAAATATTGAGAACAAGAAGAGATTGTTTGAAAGAAGAAAGATACGTAGACTGCCAGATACAGTGTATTTATAAGCTGATGGTTGACAATTACTGGAATTTCTAGACTCCTTTAAAACAGACCAGCAAAAATGACGTATTCAGAGCAAGAAGAAACTGTTTGAGAGAAGATACATAGACAAATTAATGACAACGTGAGGGGTAAAGAAAGTTAAGGAAGCAATTGACGACAAAATGAACTACAAGACCTAAGCTCAGACCAATATATGAAAACCTAGGTCATTCAGACAAAATGAACTACAAGACCTAAGCTCAGACCAATATATGAAAACCTAGGTCATTCACCTATCTCCCTCTCTCTCACTCACACATACATGCACACACACTAATCTTCGCCAAATGTAACCATTTTCTTTTATTATCAGAATCAATTTCACGTACAAGGAAAAAAAAAATCCCCAGAAAGAGCAGATGACAAGTAGCAGCGCTTTGCATAAAACTCCGTTAGAATAACCTGGAGAGGAATTATGATAATTTGATACTGATCAAATGCCATGGACATAGTACTAACATATGATATCACTAACCCTTATGTTGTTATGATATATTCAAAAAGGCAACAAGGAGGAGCTGCTCATGTACAAAATGGAGATAAAAAAAGCAGGATAAGACCTGCACCACCAAGACACAGTCTAAATCATGTCCCAAGGCAAAACTCCAGCAAAAAATAAAAAATAAAAAAATAAGTCAATAAGCATTCCAGGAAACACCTCATTTTACCAAAAGAAGAGGGCTTGAGAATAAATATTGGATATGCACAATAAGTACTCTCTTTTGAAATGAATGACTATTTGACCAAATATAGCAACTTTTAATTTGTCAGATTACCATACTAGCGAGTTTTGACTTAGTCACCTGGGAAACAGATGGACAACTAGCGATATAATGCATAGTCTTGACAAATTGGATTTATACCAAAATATAAACAGAAAAAGATTAGTTGACTCTATTTCCACTAGACAATGAAACCATAAAGTGAGATAGATATAGTACAAATAAAGATGTATGCATAAATTAGTCTTTTCTAATCTTGAATGGTAAAATTCAAATTTATTAACAATGTACACGCTGCTCCTTTGTGTGCCCATATATAAATTTATTAAACCCGTCAAGAAAAATCAACCAGACCAGATATATGAAATGTCACACAACGAGATCAAGAGAATTTAACCAGGATAAAGAATAACACAGATGAAGAAAATTAAAGTTGATACTATTCCATATGAGGAATACATAGGAAAATCAACTCTTAATTTAACCCCAAAAAAATAGACAGGAAAGTTTAATAAGCCACAAAATAACACCACGGAAGTGACGACCAGAGAGAGAGAACTACAAAGAAAATCAAAGGGATTACAAAAGATAAAACCATTCCCAGTTGAAACAGGATGAACCAAGTTCTATATCAATTAAAATCAAGATTTAAGAGCCATCACTAAGAGAGACACACAGAGAATACCTCCTACAACAGGTGGGAACTTCTCACCAGCTTTAGATCTACGACGAAGAGAAAACATCTTCAACACGAGCCAACTACACTTAAGGCTTTAGAAGTGAGTACCTGCCCAACAATCTCTATCTATCAGTAAATATCTCTCTTTTCTGAACTCAATCATCATACCTTGTATATAATATTGTCCTTTCTTTAAATTTTATTTGTTTATTAAGCAATATATTCGCTTATACAGGCAGCAGTCTCGCATCTTTATGCCAGCATATGCTTTTAGCCCGAATTGACTCTAGCGGGACCCACATCAATGGGTGCGCGCATCTGGATGCATGATCACCGTTACGTTAATTAGTAGCAGAATTATAGAGATTGGATAACTTTCTCATGATAACCTTAAAAATTAAAATTTATTGTATCTCTCTAGCTGTTCTGTCACCCTCGTATTCAAACATTCTTTATCCGCATTAGTTTCCATTTACATCTGGTCTATATAGATCCTTGGCTTATGTACCCATTGACCAATATACACGCTAAATTTTTTAAACTGAAATCTAATCTGAAAATGCCTTACTGAAATGGAAAATGAACATTAAACCAGTTTTTCTTTTTCTTCTACAAATAAATTTTGTAGATATCAATAAAGTGAATAAACTATGCCACCTTGTTACAATTACAACGGCCATGTCCGAATGACAATGTTTAATTTTCAAGAGGAGAAGGGCTTAAATTTTTTAGTATAAAGGAATTTAGCAAGAGTAGGAAATTCATTTTAACTTTTTGGTTAAGAAAGATATGTATACACTACACAGAACCAAAAAAAAATAAAAAAAGGTGACCAAGGCCCTCTACACATTGAACTGAGAGAACATAAGGCATCTAAATCAAAGAGAAACTCTTCAAGTCTTCTTGGAACTAGGAAAAGACCCATGAGACCATGCATATGAGGTATGAATCAAAAAGCATTCAAAGCTTCTATAGAAGATTCCTAATACTTGAAGGCTATTCTATTTCTTTCGCACTATATACACCAATATGTGCATAAAGTAGCAACCTCCCAAACACCATCCTTCCTTCTCTTTCTTTTATGAAAGGACCATCTAAGAAATAGGCTTAAAAGAGTCCTGGGCATGACCCAAAAAGAAGGTTGCATTAGACATACACCGGACATTGACACGCAGTAGGTGCATAACTTTTACACATTAATCACCAACTAATATAAATTTACTCCTCCACCTTTAATTATCTCCCACCAATTTTTTTTTAAGAGTGTGTGATGGTTTGAACAAGAGGGTGAGTGGCAAGTGCCAACTCAAGGTATAGTTTCATAATTTAATGCAGAAACATTAAAATGGACTCATCATTTCTGGCTTTCTCATCTGAGTTCAAAGTAGAAAACTATTACTAAGCAACTCCTTACAAGTTAGTGTCTTGTATCTCAGAGACCAATATCATACATTAATATTGAAGTAGTTTTAACTCTCAAACATTATTAGGAATGGGCATGGATAAGGAGTGTCTTGAACAGAAGATGCATAGAAATGGGTATACTACTTATAAGTATGATGTTCAATACTAATCAAAAAAGGATACAAACCTTTTGCACTAGTCCCCTACTCAATGTAAAGGATGCCAGCTAATTAATTGCGAGAAAAGAAACCAGGAAGTAACAACACCGTGTTCACTCACCTAGAAAATTTATTTTTGACAAATACATAATGAATAATACTTTCGCATGACACTGCACCAAAATATTGAGGAATTATAGTTCTATTCACTTAAAAAAGTAGCTCTTCATGAACTTGGAGTTGCCTCCAGTTCTGTTCATCACAACTACGAATTTTAATAGAGATACTGGCTGAAATAATAACCCTTTAAAGTAAAGTACAATTCTTAATTAACCTCTGCAAACAAACTATACCTCAAATATGTCAAAGAGAACCTGTAATTAGATAGAACTTCTGACGAAAATTAAGCAACCAATTCTCACTCAAACAACAGACTACAAACATCAACAAATACTAACCCCCATAGCAGCTGTAAGAATTACAAAACAGAGAACAACACAGTTCATAGAAAAATTCCAATTCAGGCACTATGCTAAATTGTTAAATTCATGACGAATTATATTAAATTAGGGGTATAACAACAAATCTAAGTAAATTGAGCTATATATATTTAGTAAAATTACAAATCAGAATGATGAGATATGAGACGATAAGAAAATTTAGGGTTTACCATCCATTACGGAGAGAGAAATTGAACTAGCTGATATCGTCCAACATGAGTCAGCTCAGCTGAAAGTGAGTGCATGGAGGGGTGGTTCTAAAACCGTCCAACTATATTTCTATTTCTCTTTCATCGCTCCCTTTGAAACTCTAGCGACTTGGAACTTCTCGCCGTCTCGGTGGCTCCCCGGTATGCGTCATTTTCTCTCTTTTTTTACTATTTTAATTTGTTTTTTTATGCTTTGGTGACGACAAAAATAATACTATTAAAAATAAATTAAAATTAATGTATAATTGTGATAAGTTATAATATTAGGTCACTTTGATTGATGGATTGTAAATTAATTATATTTTTGTCATATTATTTTTATAAAAAAATATTATGTGTAGCAATACTCCATCTAATTGTACGCATGGGCACGGACGTCGTCCTAGATAATTTGTGAAAATTTTAATTTGATATAAATTTATTTTAATTTTAAAAATAATAATTTTTTACTTATTAATATTACTTGACTAATTTATAATATTAACACTGTATTAATTAAAATATAATAAACTCGTATTAATTTTTAATTTTAAAATTTTATTAATTAATTAAAAAAAAATTAATTAAAACACAAAATGTGAAACAAAAAAGAGTAACATTTAAAGTTTATTCTGGTTAATTTATAATTTTTTATAATTTACATTGTGATGTGATTTTTTTTAAATTTAAATTAATAGTATTTATAAATACTTTACGATATACACGATTGTATTAATTGTAATTTAATGAATTCATACCCTTTGAATTTAACGATTTTGTAAAACAACTATGTAATTAAAAAAAAAACTTGGTTAGTCCCTTTTTTTTTATTGACTTAGTATCTTAACTAAATTAAGATTAAAATCTTAACATATTGCAAGATTTAACAGTATATTAATATTTGTTCTTATTAAATTAGAGTCATGATTAAATTAACATTCAGATTCCTTGTTATTATTATTAGTAATAAAATATAAAATTTAATATATAATCTAATTAATATAAAATATGTATAAAATATATAATAAAATAAAACTATAACAAATAATTATTTATAACTTAAAAATTACTACTATATTAGCTATTCAAGTAGACCATCAGTCTCATCTAAAAATGTCACTGACAATAAACTTGATTAGTTAAAGTAGAATTAGGGGTTATTAAAGAAGGATTCAAGAATTCATGGAAAGTTATTAAAGAAGGATTCAAGAATTTCAAGAGGTTCATGACTGACTGATAACAAGTAGTAAAAACAAAACCCTAATTAGAAAACTTGAAGAAGCTATCCAATAATATCTTCTGAGATCGCCAACTCTCTATTTTCTCATCATCGCCGTCGTCAAATAATTATGGGTTCTGGTATGGATAATCAATCTCCCCTTTTTATAATCTATTGTTGCATAGTTACATTATCAGCAAACTTAATTTATAATTACTCTACTTGCTTGAGAAACAATTTATTAGTTTAATCGAGTGCGACATTCTCTTATGTTGGAGTGATGGCTAATTAGCTAAATAGAATGAAGCAGCAGTTTCGTAAAACACAGTGAAGTAATGATTTAAGCGTATTATTTTTTTAGTTTAATTTTACTTTTTTTGTAGATGCGGATATGGAGGATTATGGGTTTGAATACTCGGAAGAGGAGCCCGAAGAGCAGGATGTCGACATTGAGAATCAATGCTACAATTCAAAAGGTACTTGTTCCTTTTTTACCTTATTTGATGGTAAATAACTGTTATATCTACTCTTTTTGAATGCTTAGATATATTTAGACCGGAGCTGCTTTACCTGCTTTTTTACTTTTCTACAAGATCTGTATTTTCATTCAGAATTTATGAAAAAAGCATAAATGCAAACACATGGAGATACCCTTTGATGGGTTATGCTGTAAAAATAGAAGGAACAATGCAGTTTCTTGTGGGGTAGATGCTATATGTACAAGCTGTAGTAAATGATAAAACTGAAAACTCAAATCTGGGAACAGACTCGGTCGCATTTTAAAACTGCAAATTACATATAAAGGCACCAATAAGAAGTTGGTGGACATTTAAAAATGGATGTTGCTATGAACCATGGGAACAATAGGAAGTTCGTGTACCGCATTTTGTGTACATTTTCAAAACGGTAGAGAATGGAAAAGATCGCAAAACTTCCCTGAAAAGATATTTTTGTATACCTTTTTGGGCCGGAAGCGTGAGGAATACGATGGGGTTAGCTGGGTTCAATCAATAACTTTATGAGCTCCTGTTTTTGCTTCATCTATTTCTCCCTCTCGTTCCCTATACTTTATTTAGGCAAGTGCTGAATGCTATGTATTTAATAAGTGGGCACTAGTCTTTCAACTGTTCAAGAGAGTGTTTTTATTTATTTCCCATATATTAAACTGAGTTACATTAGACACTAGGCAATAGTGTAACACCCCCTTCTTGAATAGGAAAGTGAGGTCACTTTCAAAGCATAACAAAATTTAAAATAAGTAAACAGAGTACTAATAACTTTAAATATTTTTAATAATTTAAAATTCACAAATGAATTAAATAAAATTCTCCAAAATTTATATAATAATCAAAACCTAAATCAAATCAACCTAGATAGTTAAAAGTAAGTTTTCTTCACACAATCTTGAATCACCCCTACAAACTTGTCGAAAAAAATACAGTATGAGTCAAATGCTCAGTACGGTACGGATAAAGATACTAAAAAGAACAAAAAATGAAATATAGAACTAATTGAGCAGAATACGAATGATAACCTCAAATATAAATATTAACGGTAACCGAAATCTCCAAAGTATGAACAAGAGTATAACTGAATCAACAGAATTAACGAAACCAAATAGAAGATTAAATCAAAGTGGCTAAGTTGTGATTTCAAAATAGAAATATACCTTGCCACACAGATAAGTCAAAATAATGTCACACAGACAAATCACCCATCGGACTGCGAATCAAAATGATTGCAAAATCGGAAGCTGTGTTCGGTACAATATCATCAAATTGCAGAACAGAACAAAAATTTAGGGTCTACCCACACGTATCCTGAACAAATATATCAAATGACCAAATCTCACACCCAGAGCAACATTCAAAAGGTTACACTGTGGACTGATCATACTGTCATGGAAGATGTTATGCCTCAGTGCCAAGAAGACATGTTTGTGGTACCCCCACAGGTGGTTATAGTTCAGGTATACTCTATTGCTTATTCTACTAAAGATATAATGTCACAACACATGCGATACAATACCAACAAAAAAGGTTTTAAACGTCCAAACGAAGGTAACTACATGTACCACTCTACAAAGATCAACAAAGTTTTATACATGATGAACAAATTTAAAAGAGTACAAAATACGAAGTTTGGAACATTTAGACCAAAAAGAAGGAAAATAAGAATTTGACCAAAAAACGAAGCAATTAAGCGAATACCAAATTCTAAACGATTAGCCAACAAACAAATTAAAATAACGAGAGTATCGCTGAAGAAGTACAAAGCTTTTTACAAATTATATTAAAAGAAAAAAGGTTCAAATTACAAACTAAAATTTAAAAAGTGCTAACGGAAACATAAGAAAAAGGTTGCACATAATGATAAATCACGAGATATAGAGAATACAACAATGATAAAAGGAGCGGAGTCTGGAATTCGGAATCCATACCTGATAGCCAAATTCACTTATAACACACTTCACAAAATCTTAACTTCAAATGCTAACGATATCTAATACGAAACATTATTCACCACCTCAACATATTCACTCCAACTTAAGAATACAATTTCACCTACTAATTCTAAAACACTTTTTAAACTATTCAAGGTGCCTTTAATTATTCTTCTTAGATCATTATTAATATCTTCAAAGCATAAACAAATTAATAGCAAAAGTTAAGAAATCTAAAACCCAATATGACATTATTCTTACGACCTCAGTCCATTGTATCGCTTATATCAATATGGTTTATAACTATTTTCAAATTTATTATTGTTTATAGAAACTAGACTTAAAATACTCCAATTTAGCCTAAAGTATCACTTAAATCGGTTTTAAAATCATTAAGTTATACATTTTTAAATATTAGAATTTGTTGTTGAAAGTTCTGCTACAAAAATTCCAGATAAGTTATTTCTTAAAATTCATAATAAATAAAGTACTTAACTTTAACGGTTCAAAATTAGTGAAAATATTCTTAACTCATATAAGTATAACATATCCAAAATTTATAACGATCCAATGGTCAAATTAAGAGATATAACCTACGCAATAAACCTTGAAAATATAGAAATAGATTTTCAAATTTTAACTTTTAGATTCAATCGAATTATATTCCTTTATATAGATTCATCTTATCTTTCCGATTATCATGTTATCTAATTTCATGTCTATATTTTGTTTAAAAACAATCTCTAATTTAAAACCCGCATAACTAAATTTAAAATCAAAATAATATTTACTTTGTTCGTCTTGCTACAAATCACAACAGCAAAGAATTTGAATTTCGGGTCTTCTAGAGTTTTCAAAATCTCTTCATGTCTTTAAGAAAATTGTAGCTTTTAATAGGCGCAATAATCACAATATTTGGAGTTAACATGACTAAGTTACAAAATTTTAAAATTTGGGCTAAAAACAGTGACGAGAATCAGGACAAGGTTGCGATTTTCATAAATTTAAAGTAGAAAAGCAGTGTCAAATAAAATTTCTCTCTCTAACATTAAAGATGACTAAAATTTGAAGAAATAGACTTTGGATTCACTTAATTCCGACATTGGATTAATTACTTATGTATATATAGCGTAAATTTATATTTCCCCCGTTAATTTGTATCCTACATCTTGAAAATGAAATTTACTCATTGATTTGAAACTGTGCATGTGCTTCTTAGGACGCGTGTGTAAATATGCACTGTTGAACAAAGACAATAAATTAATTTCTATTGAGCAATCTGCACAATCAATATATCAACTCGATGAATGGCATAGAGAAAAAGCAAAAATTAAATTCTATAGAAGAATATTCCTTTGAGCACTATGATGTTGGCACAAAGATTAACTTTTCATGCTATAAGAAAAACTTAGTACTTTTATTAAGAATTACAAAAGTTCTTTGCTCATCAAGAAAATTTCAACTTACTATGGGAGGTACATCCTAAAGCATCACATAAAAGGGGTTTCAACATTTCGCAAATACTGCCCATTTTTTGATAGCAAAAAACATTGAGATAGGTGTAGAAAGTTGCTTAGATATTGAAAGCAAGCTTTATGTCATCCCATTGTAGGATTGTTTTAATTCAAATTATGGTAAAGTGACAATCTTTGAATAAACAAAACGAGAAGGACTAGTTTTGGGACATTTAAAAAAATTGACTAAAGTTGGATTGTAGGAGTTGTTTCTGAAGTGCATATTCCTATTGTCTTCCGTCCTTGTTTAATCGTACTTCTTATTACAATTTAGTTTTCGAGAAATAAAGGGGTGGGGTTGCTGATGTTTTATTTTGGTTAAGTCTAAACACCATTGTCCAATTTCCGTTTGAAGTGATGCTTGAGTTCTTTATAGTTCACAGCCTCATTTTGGTATAATTTAATTGATGCAATCACTATGATAAGGATTACTAAAATTGCACTTTGATATGAAATATTATGCATTTACTAAACTCGTGTATAATCTATCTACGCCATGCATTTAAAGCTCATGCTAAGACGATTGAACATTTTCTTAAAGCCTCGTAGCCTAATTAAAATATGATAGATTGTCTACTTTTTTTTAGGTAGAGTAAAAGGAGGATCTTGCGGGAGTTGAGCAAGAAATTAAGTGATTGGGTACAAGGATAATTAGACCTTTAATTCTCCAAGGGCTGCCTCAGCTTCGCATAATATATGTTTAAGGAGTTATACAAACAACATAAGTGCTGACGTATTTGGTTTTGGACCATTCTTTAGAATCCAAATTTTAAGGTGGGGAAAAGTTGCAACATTCAGAACTTATACTTGAGCATCCCATCCCATAGTTGTATTAGTTTTATTATAGTAGCTGATTCCTTGTTATATCGTTAAAATTTTGCAGGTTTGGTCGAGACTAATCCAGAGGGTGCCTTTCTGGTTTTGCTGAGTAGTTAAGATGGAACCAGAAAAGGCAGATTGGTAAGCTCTTCAAGTATGAATTTTGCACATGGATATGAACATAGTTGTCAAATCGTGAATTGTATCGTGTATCAAAAAATTATATATTGTGTTTCACATATCGTATTGTGAATCGTATCGTACGATACGGAAATGAAATAAAAAATGTGATAATATATATTTAAACATATAAAACAAAATTTATTGGATAATCAAGCACATTAGGTTAAGTATATATAAAAGTAGTCGAGTAAATATTATTATAAACTAAAAATAAATTTTAAAGTTAAATCGTAACCAAAATACTCAAAATTGATTTATTAGATATTATTTTAGTAATTTTTATAGAGTAAAAAGAAAAAACAAAAAAGCAGATTCACCTTTAAACTATAAAACAAAAGTCAAATTAACAAGTAGAAATTTATGTGTCTACTTATGGAAAGCAACGTGAGAAAAATAGATTGACATGCTGAAGAAGAAAATATAAAACTCTAAAAAAGTGATTAAATGCTCATAAAGCGATATAAAATATATTTTTGCTAAAAAAATTCTTCATTTGAAATGATAGAAGACTTAAAAAATTTGCTTTTACTCTTTAAGATTTACGTAAAAAATAAATCAAGTTGGTTGCTAACTTTGAAAAGTATCATGTATTATATCGTTTTGTAAGAATCGTATCGAATCATAACTGAATCGTATTATACGGTGTCATTTTTATTTACCCCTGCGATATGTATCGAAGTATTACCGTATCGTGAGCACGATACTTATCGCGTATCGTACGATTCCGATAACTATGGATATGAATACACACTTATTATTGTGTTCTCCTCATGTTGTGTCTGGCCCATCAATGAATTCAGTAAGTTTTCATAGTCACGATTTCTTAATCTACAGTCAAAACAGTCTGTTGCGCTTAAGATGGTTTTCTACCATATGATCAATTATGATGATGTGGCGTTGGATATTAGTCTCATGGATGATTTTTCTTCAAGACTGGGTGAAACTCCCCTGTAAAAAATGATTTTTGTTTTGATCATTGGGCAAAAATTAGGCATGGTTGTGATTTCTATATGTGATCTTGTTAAATGTAGTTTGTATATCTGTGGCCCATAATTAACATTTGTTTATATTCATTCTTCTTCATTACGCGGCCAAACAACCTTAGATGTTAGGCAAATCTCTTCATGTTTTCTTCATCTGAAGCAAAGAACAGAGAAGAACTGCGTTCATTCAAATCCTTGTATTGTTTCTGTAGTCCAGTAGTTGTGGACCAGTTGCTCATGCAACCTCTTGCGATTTGTTCAGGCTGTCTCAAAGATTCTTGAGAATTCATGCATTTTTTTGGCAATTACTGTCAACAAAAAAGAGAAAACCTGAGATTTTTATGCAACCATTATGCTGATTATCTTTCTTGCTCGCAATTAGGAATAAATTTGCTGTACAATGATGTTTCCCTGGATTTATTTTATGATTGATTGATGTTCAGGGTTATACCTGATGACATTTGTATAAGTTGCATTTGCAGATTATATGTGCATGTACTCAATGTGGGGTTGACAAGTTTTTTCTGTTCTTTATGCTGCCCCTTTCATGCAAGGTTTAACTGCATTATATTTTAATTAGCATTTCGTAATTTACATAATCTATAATCTATTGTACTTCGACTTCATTCCTCCTACATTTAACCTGAGTATAAGCAATATAAACAATAATATGTTTGTAGTGTCTATATCATTTCTTTCTTCTGTTTTGGCAGGGGATTTAAAGCTCTTAAACAGACTGTCAAGCTTCATTATCGGTTAGGGAGGTATAAAGAGATGATGGAAGCCTATAGGGTGATGTTGATCTACATCAAATCAGCAGTGACAAGGAATTATAGTGAAAAATGTATAAACAACATCATGGATTTCGTTTCCGGATCAGCTAGCCAGAACTTTGGGCTTTTGCAAGAGTTCTATCAGACCACTCTGAAAGCCCTTGAAGAGGCTAAAAATGAGGTTAGAGATTATCTCCTGCATATTGTTAGATAAGTATCCCTTTTCAAAGAAATCTCTATAATATGGTTTCTGCTCTTATGCAGAGGTTGTGGTTTAAGACAAATCTTAAGCTTTGCAAAATTTGGTTTGACATGGGTGATTATGGTCGAATGAACAAGGTATGGGATCGACTTAGATACACTCTTTAGTTGTCTCATAAGATTTGTTAGTGTTCTATAACAGTTTTAATGCATGCTAACAGATTTTGAAGGAACACCACAAATCTTGTCAAAAATCGGATGGTAGTGATGATCAAAAGAAAGGGACCCAGCTTTTGGAAGTGTATGCAATTGAGATTCAAATGTATACTGAAACCAAAAATAACAAGAAATTAAAGGTGAGCAGTGTTAAATGCTATCAGCTTTTGAAAGTGTATGCAATTGAGATTCAAATGTACACTGAACAAGAAATTAAAGGTGAGAAGTGTTAAATGCTATCATCTTGTTGTCACTTTGTTCGTCTGGATGTTCGATTATCATATTGTATCTTAAATAAAGTGAATTCTCATTAGTGTCTAAAATATCTGCGATACTAATAAAATGGGTGTGGATGAACATCCTAGCAGACAGATATTTTTTATACTTATAAGAATAAAAGGTACCAATTCAGAATAAATATTGGAAACTTTTGTATTACTAATTAAAAAAAGAAATCATAAACAATGGAGCGCTAGAAGTATTGATGTCATAATGGCTTCACTTATTGTGGGTTGACAAGAGAGTTTCCTTCTCTCCTCCTAAAACTGTTGATAGCGCGTGTGGAACTTTTAAATTGCGTACACAATAGTGCCATATGAGTTTTAGCAAATACATTGAAAGTGAAGATTTTAGAATCTATTTTTGAAAATTGAATAAGAAGCAAAATTCATAAGATTATCAAATGACAATTGGGTAATGTTAGTCTAATAGAAATGATTGCCTTATTCACGCATACTTCTTACCAATAAATATGGGAGGGATGAGCGAAACTGGCTTTTTACCTTTTTATTCTTTGTGGGTTAGCTTTCTTGGGAGTATGAGGTGCATGTTCTTGGATTCTATAAGACATTTTCATTGTCCCTGATATTATAGATTTTTAAATTGTATATTACATGATCCAATTATTCATCTGCGTGTATGCCATATAATCTTGTTATAATACTAGCTGCAGTGCATGATTAAATGTTTCTTTTACTGGTTTGTTGATTTGGCAAACTTTTTCTCATATTTTGCATTTTTTTGGTATTGATTTGCATGTATTTTGCATAGATTATTGTCTAACAATGACTGGATTCATTACAGCAACTGTACCAAAAAGCACTTACAATCAAATCAGCAATACCGCATCCAAGAATAATGGGAATAATCCATGAGTGTGGTGGTAAAATGCATATGGCAGAGCGTCAGTGGGCAGAAGCAGCTACTGACTTTTTTGAAGCTTTTAAGAATTATGAAGAAGCTGGGAATCAGCTGTGAATCCAATGTCTGAAGTATGTCTAGACATACTTTAATAATTTATGTAAAACCTTCTATAGATAGCAGGCACAAGTAACTGTAAACACAAATTTGATTCCTGCTGGTATGAATGTTTCTGTGCAAGTGCTTGGGTGCTTATAATTGTGATCAACAGAAAACATAAGTTTTTATTATATAAAATGATCATGTATTGGCCATTTATGGAGATGTTCCTAAGTGTCCTAGATTTCATCAATGTGGAAACATAAAGGTGGAAAGTGTTTGAACTCTTTCTGATATCTGTCTCTGACATTCCTTTTCTACTACAGATACTTGGTTCTGGCCAACATGCTGATGGAATCTGAAGTTAATCCATTTGATGGGCAAGAGGCAAAGCCGTACGTTACATTTTTGATCAGCAAAAATGAGTTTAACCCGACTGTGGTTGTCAAGTTGTAAGTATTACCCCACTAAACTTTAAAAATATGTAATCAACACATTGAACTAATTAAAATTTTAAGATTATACAATTCTGTTAAATTAATTGGATTTCCGTCTATTAATTATCTACATGGCATTTTTATAAAAATAAAAAATTCAAAAAAATGGCATGGAAAAAAAATTACTAGCCACGTGAGATACATCAGGAAAACCACCATAATTATTAAATAAATATAATTTTTTATGTTTCTTTCTTTCTTTCTCTCTCTTCTTCATCTCTTCATCTTTCTTCTTCTTCTTCATATCTTCAACCCAAAAAACAGTCTTTCTCTCTCCATTTCTTTATCTTCAACCGAGAAATTAATTCTACCCACAAACTAACAATGAAATTATTGTAGCAGCTCTAAAGCATCAGATTCATAATTATACCAAAAGTACATACAAAGACTGTAATATATATCTTCTTCATAGCCGATCAAAAAAAATCTCCACTCCATATGCTCCCTCCAAACCTCATACAAACAGATTCGACCACCGATGGAGATTTACACATACATACACTAGTGTTACAGTGTGATAGAGATTTCAGTGATAGGCGATGGTCGGTGGATTGCAGATCTTCAATGGTGGAGATGTTGAGTCGTAGATCCATCATGTGATGGTCAAATTTGAGATTGAATGGTGTAGAGAGGAATAAAATAACTTACATAATGAGATTGAAATATATATATATATATATATATATATATATATATATATATAGAGAGAGAGAGAGAGAGAGAGAGAGAGAGAGAGAGACTTTTAGTAAATCAATGCTCCTTCACACCCAAATTCATCTCCAATATTGCCAAAAAAGAAAATAAATTTTGAATCTAAATGAAACCCCTCAACATTCTTAGCCATAATCATAATATCTCAAAAAGAAAATTATATAATACATTCTCAGATTACTGTTCCTCCTATACTTTACTTTGAAGAGTTCCAAACACAGTGTAAAGGAATTAAATCTATCAATACATAGACTCACAGAAACACCCCCTATGAATATGTGATAAACTATATACAAATGATAAAATCATAAAACCTTAAAAAAATTAAAATTTGTATTTATAATAAAAAGACCTGGAGATTGTTGAGCTTAATTTTTTCTTTCAAATTTTTGTTCTTTATGTTCTTCACAAAATTCATCATGTTCTTATTGATAAGTTTTATTTGATTTTTAGAATCCAACTTCTTTTAGTAGATACTTGTTTGACCCGGTCCATGTAAAATATTTGTCTTTGTTTAAATATTATTTTAATTATTTTTTTGCCACATAATAAATACTAAGCTACATAATCCAAATAAGTATTTATATGTCATTTTTCTTTTTTTTTAAAGCCACGTCAGGAAAAAAACAAGCAAATTAGACGGTCATCTAATTTTTTTGACAGAATGGGCTAATTAATATTTTTTTTTAAATTCAGTGTGTCAATTGCATATTTTTAAAGTTTAGTGGGATAATGCTTACAATTTAACAGCCATAGTGGGGTAAAACTCATTTTTGCCATTTTTGATCTATCTATTCAGCATAATTTTGTTTTCATAACGTTTTTGTTATTTATTTTTTGTTTTCCGCAATTATCGACCTGATTAGTCTTATATTGCGGATACAAAAATGACCCTGAAATTTTGGCCATGACAAACTTGATTGCAGCCTATCAACGGAATGAGATATTGGAATTCGAGAAAATCCTCAAGTTTAGAGTTGTAGCTTATTTATATCAGGTTTCTTATTTACAACATGCATTTAGTGTAGTTCTTTGCTATTTCAAAAGAGTGAATGTTGGCAAATGGTTACTTCCAGAGTAACAGAAGAACTATTATGGATGATCCTTTTATCAGAAATTACATTGAAGATCTTCTGAAAAATATCAAAACGCAAGTCTTGCTCAAGCTCATCAAACCTTACACAAGAATCAGGATTCCTTTCATATCGAAGGTAGCGAACTCCTTTTGTTGCATATTTTGGCTGTTCTTTTCAATCTTTTGCAACAGGAACCAACTAGGCACTACTAAATGTCCATCAGCTTTCAGCTCGTTATATTTGTTGTGATGCTTCACTACGTTGTTTACAGCAAATGAATTACCCTTCTCCCTATATACATTGAAAAACTTTCACATGCAAAACTGGAAATATGGGACGTGGAATTTGTTTTATGGGATCAACCCATAACTGTCCTGTAATAGGCTTAACTGCTTGATATTTGCATTTTTTTGGTGCCGGTACAAACAAGACTTCACCCTCAGTCAATTTTGCATTTGTCTTGAAATTTAAGTGATCAAGGAGAAGGTCGGGTTACAGAGTTTGAACCATCCACTAAATGAGTAAATGGAACTTGAAGGATAAACATTATACATCTTTACTAGCTTCCATCAGCTAGGTCAAGAATATAGTTTTTGTTATGCAAGTGCAATTTATTCTAAATATGACTGAAAATTGTATAAATGAATTTGGTATATCATGTGTCAGAATTTAGCAATACAGTTCTCCTGTTCTTTCATTTTCATTGTTAACTAGTCAAAGATATCAAGTTGGAAAGAAAGAAATGAATTTTTTGGATGAGCAGGGAAGCATATTTTTGTCAATTAATTATGACCTAATTTTTTTGGTGGATGATTTTTGAAGAATTTTTTAATGTACATTTTATGTTATTTTCACCTTCAGTGAAGCTGTTTTATGCTTTTATGTTTTCTTTCAATTAGGTTTAGTTCATATTTTAATCTTTGAATTTATTAATTTTTCTTATTGGATGAAATTGTATTTTGTTTACTTAAAGTAGTTTCCTGTACAGGAGCTTAATATGCCAGAGGGAGATGTTGAGCAGCTGTTGGTGTCACTAATATTGGATAACCGGATACAAGGACATATTGATCAAGTGAATATGATAACTATTTCTTTTGTATATACCCCTATTCACTGAAATGTTCATCTTGCAGGTCGAAGGGGATGAAACAGTATGTGGCTATAGAGAGATGGAACACACAACTTAGGTCTTTATATCAAACTGTTAGCAACAGAGTCGGTTGATTGAATTTAGCAGAAATTTTGGTGATTTCAGTTGGCATTGTTCTCCGTGTCATATGGAGTCTGGTGAACTTGCCAAATTTGCAGAGAAGAGGCGGTAAAGCTACAAGAGAATGAGCTCATTATTTGACCATGTTGCACCACTTCATTGATTTGAATGTTGGATTTTATATTTTTGTAATTTAATTCATCAAATGCTATCTATCTGTGGTGTTCATTATGTTTCTGTTTGAACATTCCTCGAGTTATCCTTCCATATTTTAGCACCTGGGGAGGGGTAGAGCTAATAATTGTGGTTCTTTATTATTGTATATTTTATGAACAACTTTTGAATCTTGCTGCTACACAGTTATAGAAAGTATAAGATACTTGAAATATTTGTCTGATATGGTTTGTTTATTTATTACAAGTGTAATTCTAAAATAACACACTTCTTTTATGCACGTGGTTTATACTTTACCATGATGATATGTCAAATTTTTTAACTATTGTGCATCATCATCAGCTCTGATAACATCACTGCCATCAACTCAATCAGCTCTGATAACTAGATCAAGAGCATAGCAATAAAAACATTAAGAGTGGGGGAATCGGGACATTGAACCGGAAGTAGCGATCGGTCTAAATTTTTTATTTTTTTTATAGATTGTATAATTTTAATTATTTATATGTATTTAAATTATACTTAAATTAATAAATTTTATAAACATTTGAGTTAAAATATATATTGTAAAAATTTTGAGAGTCAAAAAAATATAAAAAATTAAATCGGTCGTCACTTCGAGTTCAATGCCCTGGTCCTCTAGACTTTTTGAAACATTAAGTGCATTAAAATGTAAGCTGCATTGATCCTAATAAAAAGTTGGAGTATATAATTAGCACAAAATATAGTTTGATGGGAGTTAAAATAATAACCAATGTGTATATTAAACACTAAATATTTTATTCTTTTCCAAATAAGAATCCATTGACTTAATACATAATGAGATAAGACTCTATGCTACCTGGTGTTATTCTTCTATAACAAACCTGTCAAATATAAGCTTATTTTATGTATTTTCCCCTTGTTCTTATCCCAATCACAATATTTAATTATTATCCTGTCAAATATAAGCTTATTTTATGTATTTTCCCCTTGTTCTTATCCCAATCACAATATTTAATTATTATTTTTGTTTGTTTATAATCAAGATGTCA
This sequence comes from Hedera helix, assembly GCA_947179155.2. Taxonomy (NCBI): domain Eukaryota; kingdom Viridiplantae; phylum Streptophyta; class Magnoliopsida; order Apiales; family Araliaceae; genus Hedera; species Hedera helix. Next base: position 48,648,553 of record OX359266.1, on the reverse strand, counting down.
TATCATTTAAAATAATAATCAAAACAAAAAATGTGTGACTATTAATATTATTTATATATTATATTAATAAAAAATATTAATGAGCTTAAAATTTAAAATTTATTTTTTTTCAAATAAAATTATGAGATCCCTAATATAACATTATCTATGTACTGATTTAGATGAAAATTGATAAATTTATAATAAAAAATAATATTTTTATAATTAAACTGTTATTATAAATTTTATAATTACAATTTTAATCATTGTTATATATTTATAATAAAAATTTAATCGTAAAAATAAATGTCGATCGGTCGCGGGACAGCTAACGGCTAGTTGAGTGGAAGGAGGTAAAAGGACACTAATTTCCAACGGTCACCAAACGCTGGCCTCAGCCTTCGGCTAATTTCGAATTTAATGTTACTTTGGGCTTTTCCCCCCTCTTTATTATGGCCCACCTCCCAACAAGTTCGATTGCCCCCACCTACGTATATTCGGAGTATTAAACAATAAAGAATTACTATTAATTATATTATTTATTTTTTAAAATACATTAAATTTTAAAATCAAAAATAGCTTAACTTAATTTTGAAAAGTCAAAATTATTCTTATATTTTTAAAACGGATAAATCTGGATTATATTGAAGAAACTGATATTTTTCCAATAAAAAATATTTTAAATCATGCCAAATATCAAATTTATATATATTAATTTTCTTATATTAATATGTACCGTTGTCGGCAACTATGTGTTATGTGTTTCTCTCCAAATATTATTATTTTTTTTCTTTTGACTCTTAAAATATTTATAATATTTATTCGGACAATTATTTTTATATAATTCAATAATTGAAATGTAATTTAGATACATGTAAGTAATAATATTGTACAAATTGTATCACTCCGATATTTACATGCATCTAAATTATACTTAAATTACTAAATTTTATAAAAAAAATTATCATAATAAATATTTTAAAAAATAATAATAATAAAAAATTAAACCGGTCATAATTTCCGGTTCCAAAAACCGGTCCCCTAGATTTAGTGTTTTATAAACTCCTACTATTCACATCAATTATTATCGCTTTGATTTGGGCAATTTGTACTTTCTCCTTTGGCGGCTTTCAGTTTCAGTTATCCTCCAAGTGTGCCCCATCTCACCCAATATTTCTTACTCCCACTTCTTATTAGGAAATGATATATGCGTCGACATATGTGAGGTTAGATTAGGACCACTATAAAATAGAATAAAGTTATTTTTAATTTTATATATATATATATATATACACACACGCACACATGTCATAATTATAATTTGATTTTTTTTTTTTAATAAATAACAAAAAATTGTTTTATTTGATCATCTTCTCATTTCTAGTTCCGAATAATTACTACCAACTTTATTCTTTAATGGTTGCTTTTTTTTTTCTCTTTCTCCTTATTTATTCCTTATTCTTTAAAATAAGCTTTTTTTTCTCTTTCTCCTTATTCGCGGACAATTGCATCCATTATATTACAGCTTATTTTAGTAGTAATAATAAAACGGTAACACAAAAATTTATTATTTAAGAAAGGGAGAAATAATGATAAAAGAGATAAAGATATTTATTTGTCAGCTTGTGTGTGATATTATATTAAGAAACTAGAACGCTTATGAACGAGATAAAAACACAAAGAAAAATGAGCTTGGGGGGCACTGCCGCCTCCTCCATTTCTAAGGAATTGTAGTCAAAACCAAATGTACCAAAATAAAATAGTAAAAACCAAATAAATTATATAATCCACATCAAACTATAAATAAATCTCACAGGGAAAATAAATCCAAATCCACACAATTGAAAACATGATCGAAAATGTAAGTTAGACAAATGTTCTCTCGCTCATTTTATTTTATTTTTGAAGAAATCCGTAATTATCATCAAAATTTTAAAGTTGAATAAAAGTGAGATGCCAAATTCTCCTTTATTTTTACTTTTGTTTTTGCCGTTTTAACTTTCAAAGGATCCCATAACCACAATGAGTGTGCACTAAATTTGTATAATTTTAAGTCTTGGGACATTCTTCTTCGTAAAACGGGATTGTAGTAGTTTTTTTTGTTGGAGAATTTTTTTTTTTTGATATACGATCAATAAATTTATATTAATAATAAATATTGACAAATAACTAGTATAAGAGAGAATTAAAAAATTTTGCACACTATTATATATTAGGAATAGAGTTTTATTAGTAATAATTTAACTTTGTTACGAAATTTATGGACTTATAAATTATTTTCAATCCATTTCTTTTGCACATGACTAGGGATGAGTATAGTGCGGTTTGGTGCAGTTTAAGGTCCAAATCGCACATAAAATCGCTTAAGTGCGGTTTGATAAATTCAAAATCGCACATGAAACCTTTTGTGATTGGTGCGGTGCAGTTTTGAACCATACAGTGTGGTTTCATTTGGTGAGATTTTGGTTCCAAAATCAATTAAAATAACTAAATTTTATGCAATTTAAATTAACAATTTAGCAACACACAATATTAAATACCACTTTGATATCACACATTTTTACTTATAATGTTTTATCAAAATATAACCTAAAAACATTAATAATAATATATCCTTACATATGAAAATTCTAAACATAGATAATTACAATTTGGAATAATTTAAAATATTTGAACATTATAATAATACTTCTTAATATGCTCCATTTTAACAGTGCATGGTGTGGTACGGTTTCTTAAATGCAGTTTTGTCTAGAAATCAAACTCAAACCGCATTTACGGTTTTTCAACTACCTAAAACCGTCACATACATCGAAACCGTTTGTGCGATTTTTAATAATATGATTTGTGCGATTTTTTGTACAATTTCAAAATTAATTCGATTTTTTGCTCATCCCTATACACGACACCCCTTTCTTTTCAGTCAGCTGTAGGACACGTGAACCAAAAATCATATGTACCAAAATAAAATAATAAAAACCAAATAAATTATATAATAAATCTCACAGAGAAAAGAAATTCAAAATCCACACAATTGAAAACGATCGAAAATTTAAGTTAGACAAATGCTTTCTCATTCATTTTTTTTATTTCTTTGTTGTTGAAGAAATTCGTAATTATCATCAAAAAAGTGAGATACCCAATTCTTTTTTATTTTTATTTTTGTTGTTTTAACTTTCAAAGGATCCTATAAACCACCATGAGCGTGCACTAAATTTGTATAATTTTAAGTCTTGGGACATTCCTCTTTTGTAAAACAGGGTTGTAGTAGTTTTTTTTACGGAAGAAAACTAAAATCTTGATATACGATCAATAAATTTATATTAATAATAAATATCGACAAATAAATAGTTTAAAAGAGAATTAAAAAAAATTGCACACTATTATATATTCTGAATAGAGTTTTATTAGTAATAATTTAATATTATTATGAAATTTATGGACTTATAAATTATTTTCAATCCATTTCTTTTGCACACGACAGTCGACACCCCTTTCTTTTCCGTCAGCTGTAGGACACGCGAACCGCGCGCGATTGAGTGCGTCGGATACTATCGACCAAATAAGCAAACAAAAATAATCCAACGACTATAAATTTAGAGGTTATTTAATTATTGACACGCGATTCATAAATTGACTGTATTTCTTTTTTTTATTCTGCTGAATTATTATACTCCACCCCACGTATATAATAATAATAATAAACCTAACGATGTTGCACCTTCCCCTGTTTCTATCTCTCTCCTTAGTTTCATCCATCATTTGAAGGTGAGCTTTATTCATCAATTTGTGGTGTTTTGCTACCCCTGATAACACTAGAAATTAAGAAAAGAAGCACAGCCCTCACTGAGAGAGCACCCGCTAACGCGTTCTCTCTTTCTTTTTGAGGTGATTTCTTATCTAGGTCTTGGATTATTTTTTTTTTTCAAATTCTATGTCAATTTTCTTGAGAAAATTGTTCATGAACTTTGTTTGGCAATGAATTGAAGAAGAGTTTGATTGATGTGTTTAAGTGGGTTTTTGTTCACCTATGCTTAGTTCTTCTGATTCTTCACTTATATGATTAGACTATTTATTGATTATATTGTTTTCTTGTTGAAATGGAATTGGTGATTCTGTTGGGTCTTTGCCTCTTCGATGATGAATAGGGTTTTTTTTTTGTTACATTTGATTTTGATTTGAAAGTTCTTCTGTTTTTAATTTTTGCTTTTATGTTGAAGTCCTTTCAGTCGTTATCTTGACTAAAATGTCTGATTAGATGACATTTTCTTATCTTGCCAATGTATTGTAACTTTGAAAGATTAGTTTTTTCTTAGGGTCAAGATTCAACTATCAATACCTCTTATATTTGTATTGAAGATGATAAATACTAGTAGTTTTATGTGAGATTCTGTTTGTTCCGAGACATGAATTGATTTATTGGATCATTTGCTGTCACATGGTTATTTTCTTGCTGTCTCCTGATATTTTCCTTCTAGGAGAAGTAATTGAAATTAGATCTAATTACGTTGTCTGCTTGTATTTGTTCTCTTACTTGGTAATGTGTATATTTGTTTAGCTACAAAATAGTATGCCACAGAAGTATGAAATGTGTTTATGGCACAAACTCATATCTAGCTTGAACTCCCCCACCCCACCAAACCCCCACCCTGCCCGCCCAAAATATGGACCATAGTTCAAGGCTGATTTTTTTTTCCTAATTACTCAATCTATCTGTCATATATGTAGCCATGTGTGGCTATTTGTAAGATTGTTTTCTTTCTAGTGTCTCGTGTTCTCCAAATTATGTCCATGTAGTTATATGAATATGTGTGGTTTAAGGGAGTAATATTATTTTGACAAATTGATATTTTTTTTCAAGCATTTGAAAGCACAAAATATATGTATGTTTGACTCTGACTTGCTTCGAGTGTTTACCTCATTCTTAACACTGTTTGATTTAGAGGGGTTTGTGTTTGTGTGCTCTCTCCTGCTTACATAGAGCGCTTGAATTTCTCTTGGAAAAAAACTTATCCAGATGTTTGCGTTTAGGCTTTAGAGTTTATATGTCGTTTTGGACGTGGACCTATCTATGTCGGCCTTTTAAAGAGATGGAAAGTCCATCATTTGTTATATGTTATATTTGGAATGTTATGTTTTATATCCAAATGGGTTGGAAATTGAAATGATGTCATGTGTGGTGGGTGGATTTTGATTGTTGCCTTAGAAAAAATTGGTGATTCTTAAGTTCTAACCTTTTGTAAGCACTGGCTCACAATTCATATATATGATCGTGTGAGGACATTTGATCACAGTATATACCTTTCGTAGTATACTCACCAATGAAGACCTGGAAGAATTTGCTAGTATAAAGAACTATCACTGTTTCAAAATTATATCTACTTGCTGGAATACTTATTTTATTCAAAACACATGTCTGTATATGAAAAAATTACACAGAAGTTAGTGGTTATGTATTTTTATTGTCTGCTATATATCCTTAGGATGTTTTTCTCAGTTCTGGTGAATTTTTATATTTAGGTAGTATAATGGACTTGCATGTCAAATTTCTTCTTCACTATATACTCTCTTCTAATTTATGAAACTTAAAATTGGATTTTGGTGTTGGTCAATTGAAGCTGTGAAATAATTCTATGCTTGTACTTGGTTGTTTAAAACCCTTTTCCTATCTATCTGGGATCCTGGATACCTACATAAAATTTTGGTGGTACTTGACCAGTGTTCAGATATTGTTTTTTATATACATCTCCTATGAAAAATTCATTTCACATCAAATAGAATTGCAAGTGAATTTCAGCCTTAAAGGAGAAGCTTAGTGATGCTTGCTGAATTCCTGGACCTTCATAATATATTTATATGTCACATTTTCTTTTTTGTACATGTTAAATATGGAAACTTTGACAAGGAGATTATGAGAATTCTGTTGTAGTTTATGATTGGAATCTGGATGTGGAATCTCATGGGTCATCTTTTGCGGGGTTAATTATGCTCTTTTGTTTCTCTAGATATAGAGTCTATCCTTAGGCATCTCTCTCGTTCCCTTAACAATGACCCAGAGATGGTGGCTTTTCTAATTGTTTATTGTAACCTGCATTCGTATTCTGGTGTTTATTTTGCACTAAAAAGCTTTGGAACTAGAGTTAGCCACACCCTGGGATACCCATTTGTGCCAGGTGGAGTAGCGTGGGAACAGTTGACGTTCTGAGAAGATATGTTTATGTGCGTCCAGTGTTGCTACTATTTGTGAATCATTAACTTGCGTACTTGGAATGTTCCCAACTTTTAACTTTTGGGTCTAATGCATGCGTTCTTCTGGATGTTTCGTCAATGATGCTTCTTTTATACTCTTTTTGAAACATTTATTAACAGTAGTTAGCAAAGGCATATCTTTTGACTATCTTTAATTTCTAATATATATATATATATATAGATAGAGAGAGAGAGAGAGAACCGGGGTCCAATCTAACCAAGCAGTCTCTATTTTACAGGATTTTTTCCCGCACATCGATTGTCTTCGCCTGTCTCTCAACCATATAACTAAATCTTTCTTTTGATCATCAACAGAATAAAGTATTTCTCTGAGGATTCATCTTTAGTTGTGTAGCAATGGTAAGTTATCTTTTTCTCTCTCTGATAAAACTTCCTTGATTTTTGAGGCATCTTTTTTCTCTTTACTTGAATGCATGGAATTTTTTTCTTGATAGTTCTACGATTACTAGGCTTGTTTTACTGGTCAAAATCATGATGTACTTGTACCTACCCTGGTCAAAAGGAGAACTTATTGGACTTCTGAACCTTAGGTTGTTTGCAGTGGGTTCGTATATTTGGATTTTTGTTGAAGTTTTTCAGTTGATATGCCATGGTTCAAACCTCTTAGCTGTGTAAAATATGTTACTTCAAGTTTTTTGCTCTTGGCATAACTTGGAGCCTGAAATGATAAAAGAGAATATACACTTGGAGCTTTTCGGTTTGTGGAGTGCATTGCGCATTTAGGCCAAAGATTGTTGGAGCTTTTCAGTTTGTGGAGTGCATTGCGCATTTAGGCCAAAGATTGTTTTATAACAGTTTCTCTACCGTGCGATTGTTGTAGGCAACAAATGAAAATCTTCCTCCAAATGTAATAAAGCAACTTGCAAAGGAATTGAAGAATCTTGATGAAGCTCCTCCCGAGGGCATTAAAGTAGTCGTGAATGATGAGGATTTTTCAACCATATATGCTGATATAGAGGGCCCAGGTAATTCATTTTTTAATCAACTTTTGTGCATTCTTAGAGTCATTAACCATTCTTAATGTGAAGATCTCTGACCTTGCAGCTGGGACTCCTTATGAAAATGGTGTTTTCCGCATGAAATTGATACTATCTTATGATTTCCCGCATTCTCCACCCAAAGGTTTGCCGCAGCTCAAACTACTCAAAATGTATCAGCATTATTGACTCTGACCGTTTTCTGTGGCAGAAAATTTAGTTTAACTTTATTGAGGTCTTAACTTTTTCTATTTGCTAGGAGTTTGAATAAAACACCAAAGTTACATCGCCGCCATTGTACGGGGTTTTCTTTTCTGATATCATGTTATCCCGTGAATATATTATCTTACTTATCCTACAAACAGATTTGCCAAGTTGGTGTGTGGTTGATAGTTTTGGATTTCTTTCGATTTGTAACTACCTTTTACTATTTGTCTTTGTTTTGTGGTTCACAGATCTCGCTCAAAGCACATTTTTCACAACTTTAGGTCCATTACTTTCTGGATTCTATTTCTTTCAACCTCCTATTAGTGACATCTGTCTAAATAGTATAACTTACACATGACTAGTCTGATGTTTTTACCTGGTTGTTCTTCTAGCCTGAATCATGAAAATCTGATCATTCATTCCTCTAAATGTGTGTTCTTATTGATTTGTGCTACTATATTTTCATGTTTAGTGATTTCTGTCTTGGAGATTGAGGTTGCTACTTTTTCATTTTCTTCTGTTGGGCTTTGGTGGAATAAAAATTGCAGAGTGTCCTCTTTTTTTCATACCTGCATGCTTTTTCATCAGGACTTTCCACTGTATTAACAAAATAAGTTTAGGCAATACTAACAATGCATAACTGGTCTAGATGTTCTTATTGCAGTGTTGTTATCTTTGTGTAGTGCACCGAAGTGTGGATTGAAATTTGTGTATATTTTTTTGTGAAGAGTTATTGTCAAATTATTGACATTCATATAAATTATTCATGAGCTACATTTCATTTTGTTGTTATTCTTTTAGGTTATTTTCTGACCAAGATTTTCCACCCAAACATTGCAACCAATGGGGAGATATGTGTCAACACATTAAAAAAGGATTGGAACCCTAGTCTTGGCTTACGACATGTTCTTATTGTAAGTTTTTCTGTTCTTTGACTGTCCTTCTGAAGTTTATTGTGAACGTCTCAAGTAAGGTGGCTGCCTAACAGCATGGTACGTATACCAATTTTATTAATATTTCACTTACTCGTCTGATAATAGGTTGTCAGATGCTTATTAATTGAGCCATTTCCAGAATCAGCTTTGAATGAGCAGGCTGGAAGGATGCTGCTCGAAAATTATGATGAGTATGCTAGACATGCCAGGTGAGAGCCATGCTTCATGTTATACAAGTCAGATCCCACAGGCACAATTACGTATCCATGGTCAATATTTCATAGTGGTTTAATTATCCTTTGACTTTAAAGTTAGTTTCTTGTGGCCTATTATCTGTTTACCTTGATGGTTCTTATTTAGCCATTGAAGCTGCTTCTTTCGGTATTGCCTTTCCTAATGACTTTATTACCTGAATGAAAAAGTGCAGGCTTTACACTGGAATTCATGCTCTAAAGTCAAAGCCGAAGTTTAAAACGGGAGCTATTTCTGAGTCAACCACTGCTCTAAATGTTGATCAGACAAATGCGTCAGTTGTTGTTGACCAGAAGAATGCAGCAGTAGGTGCTGCGCTCCAATTGCCGTCTCCATTGGCCCCTAATACAAATGCTGCAGTGAAAGGAACAAATGGTCAGGATCAGCCAACTGCTGTCCCAAATTCTTCAGTAACGGAGACAGGAGTCGGTGGCTCCACAACTTCGACAACAGCACCAGTGACGCTAAAGAAGGAAGTTGTTGGGTTGGCAAAAGTTAACGCAGACAAAAGGAAGACGGATGCAAGAAAGAAAAGCTTGAAAAGATTATAAGAAGACATCAGTTCCTGGTTTAAGCGATTAACTTTTTGTTGTTTGTGATAAATGGATGACAAAAGGAATCATGCCTGATCTGGGGCTCATGTATCGAGTAGGATTTGATAAAATGGATGATAATGGATGGACTTTTTTCGTTTCGGTCATTGCTAATCTAAAACACAAATCTGTTGCTTACCTGAAAATTTGCTCCAATCTATCATTTTTAATTGTGTCCAACTAACTAGTCTTGCTGTTTTCACCACCTCGTCTTTTCCTCGCAAAGGTCTATAAGATCTTTTTTTATAAAATAAAATCACAAAAGTCTCACTTTTTCATTATATCGTCACTATTACAATATCGATGAATTAGGGATAGAGCAATATAATTCATAATCAAGTAAATTATACTATTACAATATCGATGAATTAGGGATAGAGCAATATAATTCATAATCAAGTAAATTATTAGTATTACTAATATCAACAAACCAATCGAGCCTCAAGTATATATCATCACTATTATAATATTAATGAACCACAAATCAAGCCTCACTCGTAGAGGAAGAGTTTATTACAATATCAATGAACCAATCAAGCTTTATTAAAAGAGGAAGAAATAAACTCACAAACCAAACAAGTCTCACATAAATGAAGAAATAAACTCGAATCAAATTAGTGACAGGTCACAATATTTCAATCTTAATCACTAGACTAAAGACCTCATCGACAAATACAAGCACAAGTGATTTTATATTTGAAGTTATTTTTAAAAGATATATAACTTCTAATCCAAAATATAAGAGCTAAGTTGACTTTTTTTTAGTCAATTTAAGTTTATACAATTTCAATTAATTTTAGTGCATGCAATCTATTTAAAAGATTTAAATGAATCACTTAAATTTAAAATTAACCCAAAAATTAAATTTGAAAGAACAAAATTCACATATAATAAAATCGATAAGAGTATAATTTTGAACTTTTATGTCAGGCAAACCGCCACTACATTGTTGCTGGGCCCGGATCCCCTCCTAACTGAACAATGTCTTTTCAATATTGGAAGGTTCATTAACAACGGGTTTTGTTTTGGAGCCTGGAGGGTCTTCTCTCCAAAATTCTTCCCTTCCCTAATCATCCCAAATAAAACTCACAACCAAGGGGGGAAAAAGGCTTGGAGGAGGGAAAGGAGATGGTGAAAAAAATGGTATTTGAAATGTTCTCAATCCTTTCTTCTTCATTTCGAATCCCTAGACACAAATCCCATCTTTGTTGATGTTCATTATCTTTGAATTAATTATTATATTCTTTTTAATCAGGGACAAAAGAGTAAAAACATTACAAAAAATCACATATCAATACGTTCAAAAAATGAAAACTAATGTCAATTAAACATATTCGTCAAGTCAACACTTTCTGGTCAAATTATAATGAGGTAGGTTTTCAAGTAGAGCTATTTACCAAACCAATTATGCAGAGATTCCATATCAATGTCGAATACTACAGCCGGCAAGGAAAAGGTCATAGCGGTAGAAAGAAATTTATGCATTTCCAACACTCAACTAAAAATAAAGCATCATCCAACCTAAAGGTAACGGAGGAAGGAAAAAATTTTAAACCTGTAAATATCAAAGTCCAAACACACAAGGAAACAGAATATTCCACCACCAACATTACACCAGACCACTACACTTCACTTAAAACGGTTGATTTTGAAAACCATTGGATAAAATGGTGATAAATAAAGGAACTACGAAACTATTACACTAGTTAACCCTGTTCATCCAGTGGACTTTTTTTTTTTTTTTTCAAATTCTCCTTGCACATCTTTGTGGACCTGGTAGGGTGGGGAAATCACTTGGCCATCATAACCTTTACGAATTCTTCATAATTGATCTGCCCATCGCCATCAACATCAGCCTCCCGTATCATCTCGTCGACTTCTTCATCAGTAAGCTTCTCGCCAAGGTTGGTCATGACATGGCGCAGCTCAGCAGCAGAAATGAACCCATTCTGATCCTTGTCAAAAACTCGGAATGCTTCCTTCAGCTCCTCCTCGGAGTCGGTATCCTTCATCTTCCTGGCCATGAGGTTTAGAAACTCAGGAAAATCGATGGTACCATTACCATCAGCATCCACTTCATTAATCATATCCTGGAGTTCTGCCTCGGTGGGATTCTGTCCCAGCGACCTCATCACAGTCCCAAGCTCCTTAGTAGTGATACAACCTGTACATATGTCAAGTTTAATTTAACAAACATACAAGTCAAGGTTTCCAAAATGGAGTTACTTTTTCAGAATACCAAGCACTTCAAATTCTATCAGGATATGCCATATATACAGAATCAAGAGAATATATAACATTAACAGGCAACTTTAATAACACCTTTATTATAAGTTATTGATGTATTTATTGTAAGGGTGCAACTTGGGCGGGTTTAAAGGTCATCTCAGTCCCAACTCCCGACCCACACAAAATTTGTTAGGTCTGGGTTGGGCAGGCTTAGAGGTCAGGCTTGACTTTTGTTGACCAAGTACTAACCCACGATAAAGTTCATGCGTTTGGGCTGAGGTGAGCGGGCTTCAACAGCAATAATTAATTAAAAAACAAGAAGCTATAAAAAACTTAATTCGTGACATTTCTAGATTGACTGAATGAAATTTTTTTTATAAAAAAAATTCATAAGTAAAAATTTAAAAGAACATTTAATGGGAACTAACAAACTTTGTTGATGAGAGAAAAAACAAACTAAAGTCTATATATATATAATAAATAAGACAAAATCGTTGTTCAACCCTAATTTTTAGGAGTAGTCGTTCAACCTAACTTTTTAGGAGTGACCCCCTAAAAGTTAACAATAAATTCTAACTATAAATAAAATTCTATTTAACCTTAATAAAAAAATTATTTCACCAATTTCACTACAACCAATCTTTCAATTTATTGAAGCCGAAAGTAGAGCCGTAATTTATCATCTACACTAACATCTATATCTATAATAAATAAGAGAAAATCTATGTTCAACCCTAAATTTTAAATTTTAGGAGTGGTTCTTCAACCCTATAATTTAGCAAGAAATTCTAACTATAAATAAAACCTATATATATATATAATAAATAGCACGAAATAGTCTCTCAACTCTAAACCTTAGGAATGATCTTACAACCCTAAAATATAGGAATAAAAACCTAAAATTTAGTAAAAGAAACTACCTTTTCATCTGTTATTTAATTTCACTTATCACTCTCTCTTATTCTTGCACATTTTCTAATATAGTTAATGTTCTTTAATATTCATATTATTGATAACAATAATATATTTTATCATTAAATTATATAAGTATAACTATTTGAGTTTAATTAAGATTTTATTATTACATAAATAGATGAACATAGGAATATAGAAACAAATAAATCATTTTAAAGAGGAATACTATCATTTATATCATATAAGTAGAAGAATTATTATTTTAGATTTTTAAATTTAATTAATTTTTCATAAATAATTAGTTATACATTAATAGTTAAATAGGATATTTCAGAAGGAAATATTTTCTTTATATAAAAATCATTGTACACAACATAATCTATTATTAGTAGAATTAATTTATTAGTATAATATAATATAAAAAAGTATAAATAATATAATAATTTTATTGCAAAACAAGTCGTGTGAAACACGAGCTAGTTATTATTAATAGTTAAAATTATGTTTGACTTGTCACTAATATATAATACACGACATATTATAATATAAAACAAATGTTATATAAATAGTATAATAAGTTTTTCACATAAGCCCATAAAATACAATAGTTGATAATCAAAAAATGTTAAAAGGTGACAACTTATTAACTAATTTGATCAATATTTTTGAAAAAGAAGAAAGAACACAATGATGGATGAGGAAAGTTTTAAGTTTCTCTCTCTTTATTAACAAAAAAAAATTATAAGAAAATGTTCTTACAATTTCTCTCTCATATAAGGTACCCTCTTTTTCAAAAATAAAAAAATCTTGCACAATGAAAATATAATAAATTTTAAAAGTATATTGATCACTGCAAGAATTTTAAAGCAGAATAATAGTAATATATATATATATATATATATATGTATAAAATTTGGGCGGGCTTGGACTGATTTTTAAAAAATCTTACCCAAATACCACAAAATCGTGGGCCGGAACAGACAACAGAAAAATGTGAACATAAAGCAATATACCTTGATTTATCTCCCCATTCCAAAATAAACTTCATAACAATGTGAAACGTTGAAAGAGTTTATGTTTTAATTAACCTCCGGCTTAAAAATTTGTATGTAAACCACCACACGTACAGAATTAGAACAAGTTAGAAGACATGTATGCAATGTCACTGAGTTTGGTAGCTTAATAATCCACAATAGATTATTATCTCATAATAGTCCCAAAAAAAAGGCTCTTAAATTTGGGACATCTGTAGATTCTGCCTCTGACATTTAAGAGTAAGTTTATAAAGGCATGTTTTCTCGGTAAAAAACAACAAATAGACAAACTTAAGAATAAGTTCTGTAGCTTAATTTGCAATCAAACATCAAAGACATTCATGATGCAAGTTACAACACAATAACAAACAAAACTTCTTTAAAATACCAGTATAAGAGCAAGACAACACTGTGATTAACTCAAACTAGCGACCTACACATGAAGTACATGCTTACATCCTAATATTTATTAGAGTATAAAATTATATACTACCTCCTTTCCAAAATTAAATTTACATTTTGACTTTTTAAAACCAATCTTCGAAATCCTAAAATTCAAAATTGATAATGAATACATTTAAGTTTGAAAGACAATTAATAGTAGTTTTTAGTTAGCCTATTGCAATTACAATACTTTATATTAAAACTATCTCTAATTTTGGAAAAGGGGCAGTACTTTGTTAGCAGAAGAAACAATATAAATCAAGGAATAAGTTGGCTGAAAAGTCAAAATCAAACAATGAAACAAAATAATAACCAGATCTGACTCAAAATTACATGTAAATTATCGACACAAGCAACTAAGCATATACATATTAGAAATCTATAATTACAAGTATATATATATACGTATAATGAAAAAGAGAGAGAAAGGGGGAGAAATCTGACCATCGCCATCCTTGTCGAATAGGCTGAAAGCCTCCTTAAACTCAGAGATCTGATCGTCGGTGAGCTGATCCGCCATATATTCCTTCCTTCTCGTATTCTATTTGGTGTTTAAATTTGAAAAATAAGGAGAGAGGATAGATAAGTAGTAGCGTTATATATCAGCAGTTGGAGGGTGGGGTTGGGTTGATATACAGAATATTATGCGGAGTACTAGATAATAGAGAAAGACAACAGTATAGCACTGTAGCAGTAATAATTCTTCTGCAATTGTGGGGCTGGGGAAGGAGGGACCAGTTCCGTTTTTTACTCGCATTTCTTCCGGACGTGATCGGTTTATCAATTTTGGTGAATCCGTCTTTACAGCTTTGCCCCTCCTCCCCCAACCCTTTTTCTACCTTTTCACCATATTACCCCTATGACCTTCTCATTCTTTTATTCTTCCCTAAATATAGAATGGTTGTGTGATTTGTAAACCATATTCGTAAGCTTAAATTTTTAATAAGCAGTGATTATGCTAAAAATATTTTGTTCAAATCAAAATTAAAGTTAAAGGAATTGGGATTTTAATGTATTTGATTAGCATAATTAAATTCTAGTTGAGCATAAAACGCAGGACAGCTCAGCTATAATTTCTTCTAAATTAAATAAATTTAAAATCATTTTTGCAAGAAAAGAAAAGCAAGCATAAACGATTCATATAGACTTTGGGGTGTTATGGTATATTGGTAATAGAAAAATCAAAAACAAAGGGCACTACATGCAGTTAAGTCATGGTCAATCTTGGAGGAAACCTTTAAACCGACACGTGTAATTTAATTAATCTTCTTAATGAATGAGCTAGTAATTAATGACCTTTTTGTATTCTTATTGTTTGTTTCATTCAATTCGAACTACATGATATCTTGTACGCGGGCCGTTACACGGTCCTCACGCTCATTTAATTTATTGCATAAAAACTCCTCAACTTTATCTAAAATTGCAATTTAAATCATAAGTTTTATCGACCTGTTACCTGCATATTAGACTTCGAAATATATTTAGACCATTCGATCAAGTTGACTAATAGCGATATAAGATTGTTTTAACAAAGTAACCCTACTGATTTGCAAGATCATCTATTATATACCCATTAAATTATTAAAATTCATTAATTAATCCAATCATCATAATATATCGTGCATGAAAATTGTACATGACTAGTATGTATATATAACACATCAGAAACAAAGTCTCTTCTTGCATGATTGAAGGGGTAGTGAATACATGCTGGTATAACAAGAGCATTCTTTGACAACCTCTTCAATCAAGTCTCTGCATATGAAGTCCTGTATTGCCAGCCCTATTCTCCCAATCTCTCTTTTTTCTCCCCAAGCAATGTCCTTACACACTTCATCTACACTCTCAACCATAGCATTGCTTCTCCATATTGGTGAGCCCGTGGCCTCGCGCTTTGCCTGTAAAGATTCAGCCGCCAACTTGTTAAAGAACGCCGAGTGATCAAAAGCATCATCTTCCCCCGGCTTCTTCCTTGCTGTCGGCTTCTGCTGCTGTGGGATTTTCAGTGGCATTTGCCCTATAATTCAAAACTTGTTATTCACAGTATTCTTCAGACCAACGGCGGAAAATATAATATAAGATGAGTTTTCAAAACCAATTTAATATACTATTAGATATAAAATTGGTGTCATTTATTAAAATTTTAAATATAATAAATCTTGTAATTAATAGTATTTTTTAGATATAATTATAATTTGTATTCTTGTACTGTCCAGGGTTATAAAGTTAAACAAATTCATATGAATTTTAAATTTGAGAATATCTTACTTTAGTTAAAAAAAATCAAAATTTATTATATTTCTGTTAGTGGGGATTATTAAAAACACAGTATATATGCAGCATACATAAGTAGAGTTTTTTTTTTTTTTTTTTCATTCTTTCATTTCATTAAGAATATTAATTTATATCTTTCACCATAAAAACTAAGTCGTTTTATAATAAAATAACATAAAATAATCTTAATAAAACTAAAGAAAACTCGATTGCTTAATATATTTACACGCGTAGGCCGCGCTCCTAATTATGTTTAATTAGGTTCACCAATAACTTTTGTGGAAGAGAGGTACACTTTTCACTGTTCCAAGTTATGATGTATCATGTAAAAGTTCTCAAATAGTCCATGATCGACCGGTGACCACTATCGTCAAAAGAAATCAAATTACTTAGAGATGAGAAATGAGAGATGAGAAATGATATACGTGTCGACAAATAAATGATAAATTAAGTTAAACTGTGATTAATGTAAAAATTTGTGTGATAAGATAAAATAAATTAAAAATATTATTTTTAATTACTGTCTATTCCATGTATGTACGTACGTCACAATTATAATTCAACTGAAAATTTTCGCAATACGACTCCTTAGTAATCATAAAATTTCCCGTTAGTAGTCAACTTCACCAATTCATTACCAACTGTTCCAAAAGCTTTACTTCAATTTTTTATAGTGCAATTTTATAGCAGTTTTCAAATAGTTATTAGTAGTGCTTTCTGTTAAGTTACAATCATTTGTTGGACTTAGGATTCTCGTTAGGATATATCAACTTTGAAAGATTTATATTGTGGTTGGGGTTGGCCTACTAGTTGATAAGTGCTTGTTGGACAGAAATACTCCTCATGCAGTTCTTGAGCCTTAAATGTAGTTTTAATGCATGCTCTCTTTGTTGCACCAACATCCACATGCAAAAGGATCCAAAACATAACAAAGGGGACTGCTGCATGTTAGGTCACTAAAGCCCTAATGATGTACTACTACTACTACTATTCTATTTTTGCCTTTCCTTTAATTCTCTTTTGGGTACTTTCTTGACTCATCTTTTGACTGAATCGTAGATGATGATGCAACAATCTTGTGGACCTTCCTCCTAATCAATAAGCTTTATTTCACTCGTAAGCTACGCAAAAATGGTACAAAATCTAGTTAATGTTTCAAAAAAAATGTAATACTGAATTAAAAGACCTTTTACTTTCAAAGCAAAAGACAAATATATATATATATATTCTTATTTTGAAGTCATATTGCTGTTATACGTACACACATCTATACTATCTTTCTCTATCGTAACGTACAGAAGTTGGACTTTGTCTTTTAGGTTAAATCATACTGACAGGGTTGGTTCATGCCATGATGCATGAATATAATTTTTGTCCCCCTTCCAGGGTACGTACTCATTAACACCCCAATCCCTTTTCTTAGATTCTTAACACTTATTTCAGTAGGGAACGAAAATGTAGAAATTATTATGTACTCGTAAAATTGTTAGTTTGACAATAAGATCTTTTCTCATATAAATAATAAGTCTTATATATTCATGTGAGATAGGACTTTATTATGCATTAATTGAACTATTAAAATTATTTGTAAATATATATAACTATTCGTTCTCTTTGGTTTTTGTCTCTTAAAATCAAGCTGCAATTTTTAGAAGGATAAACTCTAATTATTATAAGATTAATACAGACTTTTAAAAAGTTAATTTGAGATATTTTTAAATTTAAAATTGACATAATTTATTTAAACTTTAAAAAAAAAAAATATGATCAACGATAGTACTTTTTATGATACTTATGATATAAACTATATGCACTACAAGAAAAAAGGTTATATATATATATATATATATATATATATATATAGAGAGAGAGAGAGAGAGAGAGAGAGAGAGAGATAGACACACACACACGAATTCGTATTAATTTTGAGTTTTAAAATATTTTAATTTAATTTTTTAAAAGTTAATATTGGTTAATTTGGAACGGAGGTGGTATATATTTTTTGGACTAATATATAGTTTATTATATAACTCATGAGAATTCACTGCAACATTTTTCATTTATTGATTTTTACCATTAATTGGATTAGTCTGTATAAAATGGTGAATATTAATTCTATGAGTATGAGATGAGAAACATCTACAAGTGCCCCTGGAGGGGGAATATTTGAACTGTTATTTGTGCAGTATATATTAATTAGAATGCATCTATATAAATATCAGTTTACCAAAATATAATAGATGTATGTATATACATACATTTTAATTTTTTAAGTCATTTTATGACATCTTAAAATTTAACTGATATGAATTCATTTATATTTTGAAAGCAAAACATATAATAGTTAGTATTATTATTTATTTAGTTTACAACTTTAATAGTACTAGTCTGCACTAAAATTCAAATGAATTTATATTATTTTGAATTAAAGAATTTCACAAATCAACATAAATCAAATTATATCTGTAAATTTGATCGAAACATAGGGAGATAGTATTATCTGAGTTATCTGAGTTCATATCTCATAAAGGCAATCAACCACTAAACTTTATATGATAACTAGCTAGCACGCATGAAAAGCTTGAAAAAGAAGAAGAATCATTTGGGAAATTATTTGACTACAATTCACTCACAACCCTAAGTTTTATAATTAAAGTGAAAATTCTTAAAATTAATTATATTTTAATTATAACCCTAAAACTTGGAGGAACCGAGGAGGATAATAGTAAGTGATCCAGTTTAGTGAAAATTTATAGAGTACTTCAAAATCTCCAAAATTTGGAGAAAACTAAGGAAGCGCTTGTTAATTTCTAATTTATATTTTTAACATTCATGGATTGAACCACTGAAGAACTAATCTAAAGATTCAAAGTCGAGCGGGTGAGAAAAATAATATATATATATATATATATAAGGAGAAAAAATAAAGATAAAAATTGTAAAAGAAGAGAGAGATCGACTAACCATTAGTAATGTGTCTTCTTGAAGAATAGGTGCTGCTGATCAAAGGAGAACGACTCAACTCGTCCAACACAGACACCGGACTCGGTAGTTCACTGGTACTATAATGCTCCGGCCTCTTCTTTACCATATTCTCCCCTCCACCGCCAAAAGTATTCAGTCTCTTCAACGCCGGCGGCGATCGGAGACGCTCAGCAAACCGAACAGTTTCAATGATCTTCTTAAGCTCTTTTAAATCTTCATCACATTTTTCCAAATCACTCATCAGCTTCCTTCTCTTTTCTAAATTAAAATTATTATATTCCATCTTTGGAAAGTGTCCGGTCGGCACTTTCTCCTGCAGCCCCGCCACCAATGCAGGCGGCAAACGGTGATCGTGTTCCTGGAAGTTCATTGACTTTGATCGCCGGATCTCCGTTGGAATTGCTGGACTCCTGGGCACGTCCCATGAGAATCTCCGATGTCCTTCACGGTATGCCACCGATGATGATTTTGTTTGTGCAACTTTTTCATGCTTTTTACCTGAAATTAAGTAGCAATACTTTTCAATATATATATATGTATTGTTAATTGTAGCGATACTTATCTAAGTTACGAGCTACTGAGGGATGGTGTGCTAGTCGTAATTATTGTCCACACAATAATAATAATTATTGTCAGACACGCGAGGTTAAATCTATTTAAATTTGACTATATACAAATTATTTTACTATAATTATACTTCAAGCTAGCTAGGTAGCTAGAAAATATTAAATAATAGGAGAGATATGAGAGAGAGAGAGAGAGAGAGAGAGAGAGAAGAGAGAGAGAGAGAGAGAGAGAGAGAGAGAGAGAGAGAGAGAGAGAGAGAGAGAGAGAGAGAGAGACCGAACGTAAGGAGTTTGTGGCGGTGTTGATATCTGGAGAAAAAGTGAAAAACTACGGACATGCAACCAATGGATTTTGCATGGTGGTATTTATCGGGCGGTGGCGGTGGCGGAGTTTCACGGTGAGAAGAGGATGGCAGGAGAGTGTCTTGCCCCTTCAACATTAAATTATTTTAATTAATCTTTCTGATCGACTGCTATGTAGTGGCTAGGGCGGGTAGGGAATTTGTTTGGGGTGGTGATGTTGATGGATGTAGTTAAAAAGGAAAGAGAAAAGAGATTGAAGAAGACAACGGTAACAAGGCATGACTCCTGTGAATGGATCGAGTGAGTGAGAGGGGGGCAGTTTGGGTATATGCACGTGCTTGGATGATTGCTTTTAAAAAGTGCTTCTGTCTCAACCGTTGGATTCCTGTGGATATATATATACAACACGGTATCTCTATATAGGGTAATATTAGGAAACTACAAACAATAATCGTCTAATTTATCTGCATAAAATATTAATAAATTATATAATATGATTAATTATTTAAATAATTTTTATTTAATTTCCTAATACCATCTCCCTACATGCATTACCTACTCCTTAAAATTTTCAAGTAGTAATGATGTGAAGTTGGTTATACTATGGATCAATCTAAATACTTGATGAAAAAAATATTAAAAAATTAAAAGACAACTAATATTTTGAATGCAAACTAATGCAATTTATTATTAATATTTAGTCAAATTGTTAAAATTAAAATTATATGACTTCATAAGTATTAAGTTATATTATTTTTTGAACATATAAAGTATAATTTCTTTTTTACGTGAAATTTAATTAATAATTGACATTTGTAATATTTGTTAGTATAATTTATATGTTTGATTATACGTGATAATATAGTTCCTAAAATGAGTTTTTTATATATAAAATGCACATTACGACAGGGAAAAGAGTTGATGTCTTGTGCAACTGCAAGACTCCAAGAACCCCCAACACGCCCAGAACATGATCCAATGCTTTATAATTTTTCTACAGACGGTCCTAGCGGTTGGTTTAATTTTTTTTATTTTTAAAATATTTATTTTGTATAACACTATTATTCATATATATATATATATATAAATTTCATTTAAATTATTGAATTCTATAAAAAAAAATTATTAAAATAAATATTATAAATATTTTAAGAGTCAATAAATAAATAAATAAATAAATATTTGGACCGGTTGCTAGGTCGTCCAAGACTTTCTGAATGCTTTACCCTCCAAATGCCGATACCTGACCATTCAACACTATTACCAAATTTCCATATAACAATGAAGATAATATAAGTCTCTTTCCTCATTTTTTTCTCATTTTTATTTGCAAAAAAAATAAGATTCTATAAGTCTATATTATATTAATACACTCCAATTCTACATAAAGAGACTTTTTCATATAATAAATTATTAATTTAATAGAGATGAGATGATAGTAAAGTAATCGGTATAAACCTGAAAAATGAAAAGATTCTGTCATTTATATTTAGTATTGATTAAGATAATTTTTTCTGAAATAATTTTATTTATTTATATTATAAGTACGAATATTTTTGTAAAACGGAATGAGAATTATTCAACTCACTCCACCTAATTATATAAAGTAAAGCCTTTTCTTTTATATCTTTTTTTTCTTGTAAATCTAAAAGACTTTTCTTTAAGCCTCATTTTTTAGGAATATCAGGGCAGTATAAATGAATTTTATAATTAATATTAATTAAAATTTCACTAAACAAATTATCGACGCAGCTTGTAAGAGTCAAATATGCGACATAATAGTACAAAAGCCACATGCTTAATTAATCATTAAGCTAGGACCTTAATACACACAGTGTTCGTTTTAAATTATAAGATTAATATTGAGTTTTTAAAAATTAATTTGAAATATTTTTAAATTCAAAATTTACTTTATTCATTTAAGTTTTAAAAATAAAAAATCTTATAACAAGTAATAATTTTTAGATAGTTTATGATATTTGTGACACCCCCAAATCTGGGCCCACACAGTCCAAACTTGAGTTGTCAAAAGACTACAACAAAATTATTACAAAGTAATACAACGTTCAACAATACAGTGTATAATAATACACAACTAAGTCTTCACTATTATTATCACACTATTTTACAACACGTGAAGACGGTAATAACTATCCCTCGGACTCTCACTCCATTCCCCGGCTAGACCCAGCTACATTCTCATCTCCTGTTGAAAAACAATGGAACAAAAGAAAGGGTAAGCTCAAATAGCTCAGTAAGAAATATCATGACTAAGATAATGACGAATAAATTATCATTAGCCTTCAACAGTTGAGTTCTTGATAGAATACAATAGACTACAAAGTTTATATCAAAAACTGCAGTTAAATTCTTAAACAATGGTCAGATCAATAATAGCAGCGGAATGAACAATCTATTAGAAGAGTAATGCAGACTATAATGTCCACTCGCTTCTCTTTTTTGTAAAAATATCATCAACTTTTACCATCTGAAATACCATTAGTCATGATAATAAAAATTCACAGTTCCTCGTCATAATCATGCAAATCAACAGTTCATCTTTGCACTACGGGCCAAAGATATTCAATATAGCACCAGCGATCATGATTATACCAGATTCAGCCTTTGGTCATAATCATACCAAACAACAGTTCATCTATGCACTACGGGCCAAAGAGAACTTTCACCACGTGCCATAAAAGACACCGAACAGATGTATCGCCTTTAACCTAGTATATCGCCTTTAACCTATCATCTGTTCAACAATTATATCACATCTGTGCCCCCGGCCACAGATATTCACAACAGCTTGATTCTTGATGATTAATATAAATAACAGTGATACAAATGATGAACAGAAGAAACAGGATAAACAATAAGTATTAGGAGTTTACTTTGTGCAGATTCAAATAATGTCCAAATTGCCAACATGATGTGGAATGAAATTTAAAAATGATATTCAAGATCCACAGTTCAGAATAACGGTTATAGTTCAATAAAAATGTTCAGCAAATAAGAAGGTTCAGTTGAATGATGAAGTGCAACTATTATGGAACATATAATATTTTCAGGAATTATAGAAGCAATAGTTCCATAATAAGTTTCGATTTAAGAGTATGAAAGAAAATAATATCCCTTATCGTAGCAGGTTTGATTAACAAAAGGTGAAGAAAATTAATATCCCTTGCCATAGTAAGTTTGAATAATGGAAGATGAAAAAGATGGTATCCCTTATGAGTATAAAGGAAAATGATATCACTTACGAATATGAAATAAAAGTGTCATGTGATAATTTGTGTAGACAAATTATTTTCACACGAGACAAATAAAAAGGGTTATTCACCAACAGGCGGTAATCCGCGCCGTAAGGTTATTCCCATCAATTTGAATACGAAGAGTTATTCACCAAACAAGCGGTAATCCGCGCCGTAAGGTTATTCTCAGAGATTAATAAAGAATGAATACAAAAGGTTATTCACCAACAGGCGGTAATCCGCGCCGTAAGGTTATTCCCACAATTTAATACATGGAAATAAATGGCACAAGAAAGAAACGATATTATTTTCGAGAATCAAAGAATGATAATCTCTTACCATGGTAAGTTTAAATAATAGAATATGAAAGAAGATGATATTCCAATAAAAATGACATTCCTTACCACAGTAAATTTAAGAGTTTGAAATGAATGGTATTCCTTACCGTAATAAATTTAAGAGTGTGAAAAGAATAATATTCCTTACCTTAACACGTGATTGGATATTGATTTAAATGAGGTTGATCAACCTATATTTTTATAATAAAATTAGTAATTACCACATATAAATTTCAAAGTGTATGATAACTCGTATAATATGAATTATCAAAATTATATATATTTAACATAATTTTTGTAGTATAATATAACTACTTTTAAATAGTTTTAAAAATAATATTCCAAAATAAATCTTCCAAAGAAAGCTTTTAAAAATGAATCTTCTTAAAGAAGAGTCTTCTAAAGGAAGATTTGTGAATACCGTGAAAAATAGGAATTTATGAAATTACTACTTTTTAATAAAAGACTTACTTGAAAATTTTCTGCACTCCTTTTGGCTTTCAAACTCTCAAAATAGCCTTACTATTCTTAGAGAAAACTCATAAAATTCTTATAGAAAATTTTTATGTTTTAGGTGTGATTTTTCTATTCAGCTGAGCAAGCTATTTATAGGAGAAAAGTGGATACTATGCGCGGTAGGTGGCAGCAGGCGTGATACACGCCTGCCTCATTCTTTCTAAATTGGCAGCAGTCCAACCTTCCAGCTCAATTCTCACATTTTAATTTGATGTGGCCCCCTCATGGGGTCCACATGTTACTATTCCAAATAGTATATATATATATATATATATATATATATATATATATATATATATATATATATATATATATTTTTATTTATATTTATTTATTTATTCTTCCTGTGGGTCTAACATATAAAATAATGCTACAACAATAATTCAACAATAATGTAATAAACACGTTACAGATTATTATTAATTTAATAATATAAATTACAGTATATTTGCTACCGTGACAATTATTAGGTTCAATAATTTTAAAAATATTGCTGCAACAATTATTGACTCAATGATATAAAATACAATGTAATGACAATTATTGAATCAATGCAAAATACTGTGTAGCAACAATTATTGAATTGATAACATAAAATATTATGCAGTGACAATTATTGATGAAATGATGCGCAACAATTACGGTGTCAATTATCAGACCAATAATATGAGACACTGCGCAATACCGTGTGCTACAGAAAATACCATAAATTACCGTATGCTACTATTCTTTTATCACCGGTATTTTAACAGTTAACACCGTTGACTATTTTTATATAAAAAGGTTACTTCTGTCGTTTTCTATATCCGACAAATATTCCGTTGTGGGGTCCACCAATAATTAGTTATTTCGTCGCCGTCGTACGGCCCGAATATTCCCCGACAAAACGAATATTGTCCGACAAAATAAAATTTGCACATAACATCCTTAACTTTTAACTTTATCGATTTAACCACTTACTGTTTCAGAAAAATATATGAAGAAAATATTAAATTTTATATTTCATAAAATTCGGGGTCTTACAATATTCATAATTATATTGACATAAACTAAATGAATTTTTGTTAATTTTGAATTTAAAAATATTTAAAATTATCTTTTAAAAAGCCAACATTGGTCTTATAATTTTGGAACGGATGGAGTACTTAATTGCAGAAGCAGAATTTGTCTTATTTTAAATATTAGATATTAATATATATATATAAGTTAAATAATAATATAATTAACTAAAAATTACTTCATTTATTTTAAAATATAAGATTAAATTTAATTTTTCAAAGTCAATATGAAATATTTTAAATTTTAAACTAATGTAATTCAATTAACTTTTGAAAATAATAAAACTTATAATTAGCATTATTGTTTAGATAGCTTACACAATTTATAATTATATTGTCTTAAATTAAATAAAGTGATATTAATTTTGAGTTTAAAAATATCTTTAATTTACTTTAAAATATCAAAATAACCTTATACTATTTGAAACAAATGGAGTAGTTAACTTACCGATTCAACTTTGATAACAAAAGAATAGTTACAAAAGATGGATACAAAAATATGTGGCATATTATGATTGATTATATCTCTACTCCCACTCATATATGCTGGATTAGTAATTAATTACATTTTGATATATCATTTTATAAATTACTTTTTATAAAATTATTTTGTCACCATAACAATGCTCTTAACTCACGTATAATACACCAAATGATGGGGTAGTGTACCAAAAAACACGATGGGTTGGCCCAACTCCTTCCCCGCCTCATAAATTACCAATGGGTTTTATCCGTTGCGGGGGCCTATGTACTGAGATACTTAGGTTGGGTTCACCTACCTTGGGCCGAAACTCATCCCTCTAAAGTGTATATGCGAATGCAATGCAAGCCCATCATATGTGACCACTTGCTGCACACTTCTGCATTAGAAGAGAAATCCTAAAATTTCCCCTAGAGATAAGCATTATGTTACATTTGGATTGATTAAATGAAATAAAAGAAAAAATTTAATAAAAAATAGTGTATTTAATAATCATTTTGAAAAATAAACCATTCTAATATAATGAAAATTTATTTCATCCTTTTCATTTTTATTTCATATAAGAGGTGGTGAAATAAAATTTATTCCAATGAAATGGATATGTGTGATAATTTTGTCATCATATTATATCACTCACCCCCACCAATAACCAAATATATACTTAAAATATCTTTAAATCATTACATTTTTTTCTCCATTTCATTTCTTCAATCCAAATACAGCATTAATATATTCTTTCGATCGATTATGGAGTAATTCTTTATCCCCGGATTCATTAATCTTCTAATCCTCCTCTTTTATCCTTTCTTTAAACATGATAAAGCGATACTATAGCAATTTTGTTAATCTGTTAATTAATTATTTTGTCAATGTATCATTTTTCATTACAACTTAAAAATTTTCTTCCATTTTTTGAGGAGGGTTACTAATTTTTCTTCTCTTCTCCTTAGCTAGTTATTAAATCTTAAGGGAAATTTGTGCATTTTTTTAACTTTTCCCCTCTCGTCCTAACTATTTGGTTTATTTTGTTATTTCATTCACTTTCTCGGCTATTATTAAAACACAAGTAAAAGTCAAAAAATCATTATTATAAATATTCGTTCATATATATGTAAAAGCTTAATGGCTCATCATCATTTAGTTATTACATTTATTTTTCTTGTTGCTAGTCGTATGTATAGAACTAACTTCAATATTGGGCACAGTATGAAAGATCTTTTAGATGCACACATTCCTCCGGGGACGATTGGGACGCGGGAATAAAGGTCTTTATGACACAATCAATAATTCCCTTCATTTTCAATTAGGCCTTGCTCTAGCTTCTTTAAGGGTTATTACTTCCTTGATAGCTCAACATATGTACTCTTTACCTGCTTATGCATTCATAGCACAAGACTTTACTACTCAAGCTACGTTATATACTCATCACCACTACATCGCAGGATTCATCATGACATGAGCTTTTCCTCATGTAGCTATATTTTTCATTAGAGATTACAGTCTAGAACAGAATGAGGATAATGTATTGGCAAGAATGTTAGATCATAAAAAAGCTATCATATCTCATTTAGGTTGGGTTAACCTCTATCTGGGGTTCCATACCTTGGGACTTTATGTTCATAATGATATCATGCTTACCTTTAGTACTCCGGAGAAACAAATCTTAATCGAACCTATATTTGCTCAATGGATACAATCTGCTCATGATAAAACTTCATATGGTTTTGATGTACTTTTATCTTTAACGAATGGCTCAACATTTAATGCGGGTCAAAGCATATGGTTGCCCAGTTGGTTAAATGCTATTAATGAGAATAGTAATTCACTATTCTTAACAATAGGTTCGGGAGACTTTTTAGTTCATCATGTTATTGCTCTGGGTTTACTTACGACTACATTGATCTTAGTAAAGGATGCTTTAGATGTATGTGGTTCCAAATTAATGCCAGATAAAAAAGATTTCGGTTATAATTTTTCGTGCGATGACCAGGGATGGGGCGGTACTTGTGATATTTCGATTTTGGATGCATTTTATTTGGCAGTTTTTTGGATGTTAAATACTATCGGATGGGTTACTTTTTATTGACTTTGGAAGCATATCACATTATGACAAGGTAACGTTTCACAGTTTACTTTTTTATATATATATATTCCAAAGTTTACCCATGTTCATTGCACGGGTTATTAAGCTTTTATACCAATGATTTATAAGATGAATATTCGTTTGATGAGATTAGATATGATGAATCTATGTGCAAAATACTTCCGAGGCTTAATTTACTTGAGTTTTCTCCCAAAGCTAATAATTTAAGGAAAGAAGAACAATTATTAACAAGATATATATATATACACACACACACACACACAAACGTGAGTATATATATACACACAACAAGAATTAAAGGAAGCTTACGTACATTGAATAAAACCTTGACTGTTAATTTACAACCCAACTCAAACGAAGCAATTTCTGTATCTTGTTTCGGGAGTACCACAACGTGATGGGCAAACTTCTAAAACAAGAAAAGTATATACTAGCTAGTTCAACCTTAAAAATAGACGCGTTTATAGTTGGATTGATTTTTTAAGCAAACATTTTGAGACATGTAAGTTTATAAACTTTGTTTTATTTATATACAAATATATTTATATATCTCCATTATATTTTAACCCATATTAAAAATATTGAATACATAATGTACCAATTAGTTCATTGTATTAATCCTAGCTTAAAGCTATCTACCATACCAAATTGACCTCTATTTCTTAGCTGAAAAGCTAGCTAATACTCTCCATTTTATAATACTTAACCCTATAACCAAAGAAGGGGAGAGACTGAGAAATTAGTAACGTGAGATTTGCTAACTTAATTTAATTTCATATGAAATTCTTATTGCTTTACGTCTAAAATATATAGAAAAGGAACATAGTGTTGAGATATATGGGAAGAGTAGAATTAAGTTAACCAACATAGGTATATTAGTTAGATAAATGCAACTGACTTGGAAAATACAATTGGTGCCGACGTAAAGCAAGAGCATACGGAAGAGTGACAGATTATAATTTTTCAGAATTTGGAATAATAAAAAAAAGCATGCATCTTTATAACATGAATATTAAGGAATTGATATTAATGATAAGGCTTAATTTAATATATATATATATATATATATATCTTACCTTATTACACAATATTGAGATAATAACATTTGCCCTTTATGAATTATTAAGTCCGACATCCTTCAATTTTCACTTATCATAACTAGACAAGAAAAAAAAGAGAAAAACAGATATTTACTTGATTAGTAAGAAACTTTGCAACAACTCAAAGCTAGAAGAAACCTCAAAATTCTATACCAAGCTATAAATAAGAACGAAAACTGATGATAAATAATCACCTGGAAATTGAGAGCACAAAAAAGCGTAGTATCTTTATTCAGCAAGCATTTTTTTCTTGGATCGGAATGGAAAAGCAGGGAAACAAGTGGATGGCAGTTCTCGTAGGGTGCAATTATCCAAACACCCCAAATGAGCTGCATGGCTGCATAAACGACGTGTTAGCCATGCAAAAGACGCTTGTAAGCCGGTTTGGGTTTGATCCGACCCACATTGAGCTCCTGACCGATGCGCCTGGCTCCTTGGTCATGCCTACCGGTGAAAACATAAAGAAGGCACTGGGTAGGATGATTGATATGGCGGCAGCCGGTGATGTTCTCTTCTTCCACTATAGCGGCCACGGCACGCGAATCCCCTCTGTGAGGCCAAGCCATCCGTTCCGTAAAGATGAAGCAATTGTTCCTTGTGACTTCAATCTCATCACAGGTTATCATTAGTCTTTATCATTTGTAGTACGTACTTTGTTATAAGAAGCGTATATAATATCATTATCATAAATTATTGGATATTTTACTCTTTTTATCATGTATTGCGAACGTTTTTGTACAATTACAATTTTGATTTATGTACATACATGAGTATATAGGAATTAATTAAGAATAATCTCAATCATAATTTATTTTATTTTATCGCATAGATTTTTACGTTAGTCGCAATTCAACTTTACTATAAATTTGTCATCGACATATAAATTGTTTTCCTTTTATAATCCCTGCACCATATATCTTTCCTTTTATAATCCCTGCACCAGATATTTTGTATTTACAAACTCAACAAAGTTTAATAAAAACAGTTTCCCCTTTATATACTTGGGAACAACACAAAAGTATCCATTCCTTTCTTTTGTCCTAGCTTTCCATTCATTTTTTCCCCATCCAAAAGCATTAGAAAAAGAATAACTATAAGTGTACAACATTAAATACTATATCCATCTTAATCATTAAAAAGTGAGGTATGACATTGAAATCTATGTCATGCCCTACTTTTTAATGATTAAGATGAATGTAGTATTTGATTTTATGTCCCTAGACTTTTATCTAATATCAAAACTACAAAGTATTATGCAAGCATGCATGCATACTCAAGTGCAAGGAACTAATAGCAACAAAATATATATGGACAATTTTATCACAATTATATAATTTTATCATTCTCTTGCTACCCTTAATTATTTATATACAGATGTGGACTTCCGGCAGCTAGTCAACCGGCTGCCTAAAGAAGCAAGCTTCACAATTCTTTCCGATTCCTGCCACAGTGGAGGCCTCATTGACAAAGAAAAAGAGCAAATAGGCCCTTCCACAATTGCTGAAAAAGACAGTACATTAATCCATTATTCCCACAAACCAAAAACCATCCCTATTGAATCAATAATACAACACCTTTCATCACTAACAAGCATAAACACATCCGATATTGGCACACATTTGCTAGAATTTTTCGGACACAATGCGAGCCTTAAGTTCCTTTTGCCTAACGACGAGCTGGAATCACTGCAGCCAGACGCAGGCATTTTACTTAGCGGGTGCCAAGCGAACGAGACTTCTGCTGATATGAGTCCAAATGGGAACGGAGAAAATAATAAGAAGGCATATGGGGCATTTAGTAATGCAGTTCAGATGGTTTTAACGGAGAATTCTGGGCCATTAAGTAATAAAGAGATTGTGATGATGGTCAGGAAGATTTTACAGGCGCAACGCGTAGAACAGCACCCTTGTTTGTATTGCAGTGATGAGAATTCTGTGAAATCCTTCTTGTGCCAACAAGAAGAAGAAAGCAGCTCAGATATGTGTAGCAGCTCAGATATGTGACGAGACATGAGGGTACAAGATTGATAATGTGCGTTGATTTTTATTATTAAGAACTATATATTCCTTGATTGTTGTAACGTGATTATAATATACAATAATGTCGTATGCATGCAACTACTAATTAATACCAAATTAATTAAGTATACTAGATGTGATTATAATATTAATTGAATATATCTCATATGATTAATTATACTATAAATTATTATTAAAATAATCATTGTCATGTTATTCAATATTAAAAATTTAAGACTCTTAATATTATTCTAAATAAAATTGATATAACATTCAAGAATCACAAAAATAAATATTATAACAAAGAATAATTAGATCAAGTGCTACAAGGGAAGGAAGATAAGACGCAATCACTCGAACTTGTTCAGATATTTAGTTTGGACAACTGAAACACATACTTTCACTATATATCATATATTTTCAGAATCATATTTGACTGAGATTTGAAGATTATTGCCGTTCATACTATGGTCTTTTGTGGCATAGTTTGTCGGCATTATTCAATTCACCGCCGTCATTATTCTCGGGACACGCAAGTCCCATCTTGCTGCATCTTGTTTATCCTTTCGTCTTTTAATAACAATTGAAAAAAAATTACGCATATTATAAACTTTATTAATTTTTCTACTTCATATGCACCCCATCTGAAAATTTTAGGTTTGGTCGAATGGGAGAAAAATTAAAAAGAAAGTAAAAAATAATGTGTATTTATTTTAGAGTTCTTTTATAAGGGAAAAAAAAAGAGAAAAAAAAACTTCTAAATATTTTCCCAATAAAATATAGGCCCTATATGGATTCAAAATTCCTTTGAGACGGTTTTTTGAAGAAAGATTATTCCTGAAGCAAATTCACATTATGCTTCAAATTAATAAAATCTCTCAATTTCAGTTAATCCATAACTATAAGTAGTACGACACTACTAATATGGAGAGATTTTATTAGTCTAAGACACCACGTGACGTTGCCCCAAAATTATTAAATAATTTTCCTCTTTGAGACTAGAAATTGTCGGCGGCAAAATATGATATTTTTTTATTAAAATTTAATGTAAAAGAAAATTACAAATCTCCATGATAGTTTGACCGTTAATGCAGCAAATATTGACGTACTCTTTTTGTCATCAATATTTGCTAAGTTGGAATCCTTAATGCTTAAGGTGGATGAACATCTCAGCTTTGGCATCAATGTCATCATCCTCGTCGACATTATCACCAAGTTTATAAACCAATGGTGAATTCTTATGCTTACGCGTGGGAGCCTCAAACCCGTGGGAGGTCATGTAAATGCTGGAATATGGAGGAGTGTCGATGAGTTTATGTGACCTTGCAGTCTTTTCCATTTGTTGGTGACCATTCCGGGGCTGCTGCTGCTGCTTGATGCCGTGTTCCGAGTTTGTGATCTTCATTTCACAAAAGGACTTCGTGATAACTGAATGTTAATGTACGTGTGTTGCGATTCATTCATTCAACTGCATATTTATTCAAGGAGACGACTCTGGTAGTTTTCATGTAACGTATATAATGGAAAAGATAAATTGGAATCCGATTCCTTTTCTTGTTTTCTTTGTTTGTCTTCTTGTCATAACAATGGTCAAGTCCTCGTTTTCGGCCCAGTATTACTCTGGTGGAGCTTTGCGCGATTCTGGCCTAACCTTTTGAGTATAGACTCTGTACTCTTTTACCAAATTGAATACCTAACTCAATTTTGACACGAGTTTAATATATTAAGGTTAAAAAAAAGGTTTAGGAGTTAAACAAGACATCAACCTTTGATTAGTCTATATAGAATTTTCGACATGTGGAAGGATGAATCAAAAGCCTTGGCTGTTACAGCTATAAATACGGCCCCATCTTTTCATCTTCAGCTTCAACTCATAACCAAGTTTATTTTATAACTCTCCAATCCCATCCAAAATACTCTAGAAAGCTTTCCGATCATGTCCTTAAGGTGGCCTTTCTCCCTCCTCATCCTCATAACCATCACCGTCTGTTTACTCCCACCTGCCGTCCAATCAGACCAAAATCAGCTTCCATCAAAATTCGATGATTCAAAATTCTGTCCCACAACGGCGACGCCGGACGCTCCTCCTTGTTCCATCGCGTGCTTAGTTGCCGACCCAGTCTGCGGCGCGAATGGCGTGACCTACACGTGCGGATGCGTCGATGCGCACTGCGCGGGAACCAGTGTTGTCAAGTTAGGGCCTTGCGATGGGAAGAATTAATGGTTTTGTTTCGGGTCAGGTGCTCCTGTTAATCGACTTCTGTGGCTTATTCTTCTTCGCCTTTGTTCTCGGCTTCAATGATTTGAAGTGTGCTTTCAGAGGTTAGATTAGATGCACTTTCTTTTTTCTGTGTACTGTCAATTGAGTGTGTAAGATTGTAAGTTAATAAATGGCTATCTGTTACTGTTTCCTATGCTAATTAGTAGTGCATGATTGGGTTTCATTTTGTATATGTAAATGGACTGATATCAAATAAATTCGATTACCATTGTTGTGTTTGTTTTGCGGTAGAATGTTTTGCAATGATTTGTTCTGGGGGAAGGACTATTACTTCTTTCTTCAACTCTGCTGAAGTAGATTAATAATGTGAAGAGTTTCAGTAAAGTTTGTTTTCTAGTCTTTATGTTTATGGCAACTGAATGAAGCAGGATTTTTTTAAACAGTCTTTCCTTAGGCTTTCTATACACTGCCAACTGTCAAGTAATATTAATGAAGGTACTGTAATATTTTAAGTTTGAATTACTATAGTTGAGATACATTGGAAGGACCCAAATTATATTCTTATGTTGCATAAGTCTTTCCACAAATTTCTTCAACCATCATGAAATACTGAGTGAACAAATAAATCAAGTGACTTGAGGGAAAGATTAAATTTACCAACAACTTGAATCAACTTACACAACCAACGGAGCATAACGTCAGACTACAAAGAAACTTTGTAGAACTGACATGTCACTACTAATCTCACTGTTGTGGAGTTGCATGAGGGCATAGATCTTCATCACCTCTCCTTTTTCATCCCCATTCTTTTTAATTTTTATATTTGTTTTCCTCTTCTCACGCTCCTCTGAAGCAATAATTTAGAACAGTGTTCCAAAATCGCTAGGCAGCAGAGTGGGTGCCTAGAGTCATCGGGCAGCCTACGCCTTTCCCTATGTGGTTTTATTTATTTATCTTTCTATTATTGATATTCTTATATACTATATAAAACATATAGTAGATGTAAAGATTATACATTTTATATCAAACATTAACAACAACAACAAAAAGCACAACAAAACCATTTCATGTATTTTCAAATGCATCATTTAATCAAATATGATAGAGGAATAATTCCGCCTAAGTAGAGCTTAGGCACCCGGACAAATTGAGACCGTAGAGGGTCGCTCAGCGCTTAGACCGGCTTAAGCAGGACGTGTGGGGATTTTTAAAATCGTACTGTAGAGCAACTTATAAATGAAATAACAAATATAGATAAGGGATAACTAACAGCCTGTATCTTGTCTATCAATTTGAAAATGAAAAAATGTCAGCCTGTATCTGTAATTGTCTAATTCAACGCGAAGGGTACTCGATACAGCACACAATAGCACATGCCAAGGACTGTGGATATTATTAAATATGCTAAGGATTTCAAAAAATTGGGTCAAGGTCAACTCCTGTTTTATAGCTTAAATTTTGGGGGATGATATTATGAATGCAATTATTTCTATTAATTCCAGCACAAGTACTGTATTTCAAAATTGTACGTTGCGCTTCAAAAATGGTAAATTTTTTCCAGAACAGAAAAAATGGCTCTCTAAATATCAGTCCCCTATTTTTTTTTAATTAGAAGAAGGCTGCATGATGGAAACTGTTGTTGTGGGTAAAATTTTTGTAGGTTGCCTTTAAAGTCTTACAAAAGGAAGCTCTTGTATTACTGGTTCATGAAGAACAATATTAAATTACGAAAAATAAATAAATATAGTTTGAGAAATTTATCAATGTCGAGAGGTCTTCTGTGCTATTGCTCACAGAAATATACTTCAAAAGTTTATTCACATGATTTTTGACCAAGTTGAGGTATATCTTAGTTTGTATTTCACGTACAAAGTGCAAGAGTTCAATATCTTCCTGACAGGGATGGGAACAGATTACGAGCTTTACCTGTTACCATAGCAGCTTCGGTGGATCTACAACTTATGCCTTTGTAAAAATGTCGATTCCCAAATTAAAAGAATCAAAAGACATGAAGTTGCTAAAACCTGAAAACTTTTTGTTCTATTAATAATAATGTAATGCCCAGCAAGAAGGATGGAATCCAGGGTGCCACATCGAAATGCTAAAGAAGAACTCCAAAAAATAAATAAAATAAAATAAATCACACAAGTGCACGATTTTTGGCCCTAAGATGGAGATATAGTGAGCTTTCTATTTGTATATTGTCTAATCTACCCTACCAAGATACCATATGGATCACACAGGTTTCTGCATGTAACTGAGAGTATATGCATGTTGGCAAATATGGCTTGACATTTTGTAACATTTAAATCCACCTAGTTCCATTGGGTCACCATTAAGAGAATTAAATTTTCAGAACTACAATATAGCTAAATAATTATTAATTATATAAGAAAAGTTTTAGCACGCAGTTTTGTTTGGATAAGCAATCTACTTCTATGATAATTTTCTTGAAATTCATAAGATTGACAACAGAGTACCTTCAAAAGCAAATCACCAGAAGATTTAATATCGATCAAATATATGCTTAAATGTAATGATCAGTGGGATTGAGGAAGAAAAAAAGAGTATTGTATTATTCGTGGAAGTGGCTGATGTCAACTTGAATTAACAGTGACTATTATGAGAGCTAGACAAGGCTGTATCTCACTTTGGTATGAATATCTGGGAGCTTACTAATTGTCATTAACAGTGACTATATTTTATGGATCGAGTAAGTAAGGGATTTGCATTAACGACATGAAACTTAATACTATGACATGTTGCAGGCATAGCAAAAAGCAATAAATATTGCAATTCAATTAAATTATTTAGATGGGTATAAGGTTGTGGTTAAAGGCAATGTTTGTAAACCGGCCGGTCATCGAACATTTGAACTGGAAAGGGTACTGTTTGGATGGGCTCGTGGTCGAACTGTTATTGAAACGGTGACGTCATAAATACATAAAAATATATATTATTAATAATTAATAAAATTTTAAAACATATAATTTTTTATAAGCTAAAATATAGTGAAATAATATTATAATATTAGTAAAAATATATAATTTTAAAAATAAAATATTTTGTACAAAAAAAAAATCGAGTCAACCGAGTTTTGACCGGGTCGATAAAAATTAATTTTTTGAGCTAAATCGGATCGACGTGCTAACCGATTCCGGTTGAATTGCGGTCAATCCAAATTTACAAATATTGGTTTAAGTATAAAGAAAAGGTGGATGAGTGAGAGTACGTGACGGTGGAATTCACTCGTAGCCTTTTTTTTTCCTTTCTAATAGATTTTATTGGGATGTTAATTTAAAGATCGACTAATATCCACTATAATCAACTCATATATTATTGATTTAAAATTGATTTATTTATGATTTAACTTATTAGTGACTCTTCATATTGGATTTGTAATCAATCAATACAATCAATCAATACAAATATATAATAAGATAAAGATCGAGTCCTTTTATTGCTCAAAAGAATTTATTTTTTTATTATCAACTCAGCATTTAAAGATTTTTTTTTTGTTTTACTATAAAATATGCAATTAATGTAACCTTATAACATATTTAATGTACTTTTTAATTGATATAATAGATTAATATTCTTACATACATTGTATCATAATTTCTATTTTTTAGATTTATTAATAATATATTATAATTATGACTATTAGCATTCTTAATTAGTATAAAATTGTCTCATTCAACTTACTAAAATACATTAGAAATAGGACTTTGACTAAATAATAAAATTAAATGCACGCAATTTTTTTATAATAAAGTTCACTATAAAACAAAAATAATTGTCACGACCAATACTATCTTACTAAATGAAGACATACGTACGTATTATTTTTTTAATATATCAATCAATGTCTCAATATATAAAGGTTTTTTTTCAAATGACAATATAATTCATTTAAAAATTGTACATCGCAAAGAGAACAATTCATAAAAAAATATTACCATAATTTCCTTTTCAATTGTTTAATGTAGCATATACTCATTATATAGATTAAAAGTGACATATTAATTATAATATTTTATTTAAAATTAAATAAATTATTATTATTATAAATATTCGTTCAAAAATATATATAAGTACCACAACGTGATGGGCAAACTTCTAAAACAAGAAAAGTATATACTAGCTAGTTCAACCTGAAAAGATAGATGCGTTTATAGTTGGATTGATTTTTTAAGCAAACATTTTGAGACATGCATGTTTATGAACTTTGTTTTATTTATATACAATTACATTTATATATCTCCATTATATTTTAAATCATATTAAAAATATTGAATACATAATGTAACAATTCGTTACCGCAACCAAGTTCATTGTATTAATCCTAGCTTAAAGCTATCGACCATACCAAAATTTCTTAGCTGAAAAGCTAGCTAATGCTCTCCATTTAATTTTATACTCAACACTATAACCAAAGAAGGGAGACTGAGAAATTAGTAACAAGTGAGTTTTGCTACCTTAATTTAATTTCATAAGAAATTCTTATTGCTTTACGTCTAAAATATATAGAAAAGGAACATAGTGTTGAGATATATGGGAAGAGTAGAATTAAGTTAACCAACATAGGTATATTAGTTAGATAAATGCAACTGACTTGGAAAATAAAATTGGTGCCTACGTAAAGCAAGAGCTTACGGAAGAGTGAAGGATTATAATTTTTCCGAATTTGGAATAATAATAAAAAAGCATACATCTTTATAACATGACTATTAAGGAAATTGATATTAATGATAAGTCTTAATTTAATATATATATATATATATATATATATATATATATACACACACACACGTGTGTGTGTGTGAATGTTCATCCACCGCAACGGACACTATTTCGGCAATCAATACAGAAGATATTTTTATTATGGATTGGGTATGTGTGTGTGTGTGTGTGTGTCTATATATATATATATATATTATTTGTAAAAATCTTGTGTACCTTTTTACGCAATATTGAGATAATAAGATTTGCCCTTTATGAATTATTAAGTCCGACATCCTTCAATTTTCACTTATCATAACTAGACAAGAAAAAAAAGGGAAAAACAGATATTTACTTGATTAGTAAGAAACTTTGCAACAACTCAAAGCTAGAAGAAACCTCAAAACTCTATGCCAAGTTATAAATAAGAACGAAAACTGATGATAAATAATCACCTGGAAATTGAGAGCACAAAAAAACGTAGTATCTTTATTCAGCAAGCATTTTTTTTCTTGGATCGGAATGGAAAAGCAGGGAAACAAGTGGATGGCAGTTCTCGTAGGGTGCAATTATCCAAACACCCCAAATGAGCTGCATGGCTGCATAAACGACGTGATAGCCATGCAAAAGACGCTTGTAAGACGGTTTGGGTTTGATCCGACCCACATTGAGCTCCTGACCGATGCGCCTGGCTCCTTGGTCATGCCTACCGGTGAAAACATAAAGAAGGCACTGGGTAGGATGATTGATATGGCGGCAGCCGGTGATGTTCTCTTCTTCCACTATAGCGGCCACGGCACGCGAATCCCCTCTGTGAGGCCAAGCCATCCGTTCCGTAAAGATGAAGCAATTGTTCCTTGTGACTTCAATCTCATCACAGGTTATCATTAGTCTTTATCATTTGTAGTACGTACTTTGTTATAAGAAGCGTATACAATATCATTATCATAAATTATTGGATATTTTACTCTTTTTATCATGGATTGCGAACGTTTTTGTACAATTACAATTTTGATTTATGTACATACATGAGTATATAGGAATTAATTAAGAATAGTCTCAATCATAATTTATTTTATTTTATCGCATAGATTTTTACGTTAGTCGCAATTCAACTTTATTATAAATTTGTCATCGACATATAAATCATTTTCCTTTTATAATCCCTGCACCATATATCTTTCCTTTTATAATCCCTGCACTAGATATTTTATATTTACAAACTCAACAAAGTATAATAAAAACAGTTTCCCCTTTATATATTTGGGAACAACACAAAAGTATCCATTCCTTTCTTTTCTGTCCTAGCTTTCCATTCATTTTTTCCCCATCCAAAAGCATTAGAAAAAGAATAAGTATAAGTGTACAACATTAAATATTATATCCATCTTAATCATTAAAAATTGGGGCATGACATTGAAATCTATGTCATGCCTCACTTTTTAATGATTAAGGTGAATGTAGTATTTGATTTTATGTCCCTAGACTTTTATCTAATATCAAAACTACAAAGTATTAAGCATGCATGCATGCATACTCAAGTGCAAGGAACTAATAGCAACAAAATATATATGGACAATTTTATCACAATTATATAATTTTATCATTCTCTTGCTACCCTTAATTATTTATATACAGATGTGGACTTCCGGCAGCTAGTCAACCGGCTGCCTAAAGAAGCAAGCTTCACAATTCTTTCCGATTCCTGCCACAGTGGAGGCCTCATTGACAAAGAAAAAGAGCAAATAGGCCCTTCCACAATTGCTGAAAAAGACAGTACATTAATCCATTATTCCCACAAACCAAAAACCATCCCTATTGAATCAATAATACAACACCTTTCATCATTAACAAGCATAAACACATCCGATATTGGCACACATTTGCTAGAATTTTTCGGACACAATGCGAGCCTTAAGTTCCTTTTGCCTAACGACGAGCTGGAATCACTGCAGCCAGACGCAGGCATTTTACTTAGCGGGTGCCAAGCGAACGAGACTTCTGCTGATATGAGTCCAAATGGGAACGGAGAAAATAATAAGAAGGCATATGGGGCATTTAGTAATGCAGTTCAGATGGTTTTAACGGAGAATTCTGGGCCATTAAGTAATAAAGAGATTGTGATGATGGTCAGGAAGATTTTACAGGCGCAACGCGTAGAACAGCACCCTTGTTTGTATTGCAGTGATGAGAATTCTGTGAAATCCTTCTTGTGTCAACAAGAAGAAGAAAGCAGCTCAGATATGTGATGAGACATGAGGGTACAAGATTGATAATGTGTGTTGATTTTTATTATTAAGTACTCCCTTCTTTTTATTAAATAAGTTGTTTTAGAAGTATTTTTTTTTCAAAATATAAGTTATTTTACATATATCTAAAAAAAAAATCTAATAATTTCCTACTTTACACTTGAAAATAGAGTAATTAAGATAGAGAGGAGGAAGAGTAATTAATTAGTACATGAATAGTAATAAAATTTCAAATTAACATTAATTATTTAACATTAGTATTAATAAAAAAATTTAATATATATAATTATGTCTTAAACGACCTATATAATAAAAAAGAGAAAGTACTATATATTCCTTGAATATTGTTGCAACGTGATTATAATATACAATAATGCCGTATGCATGCAACTACTAATTAATACCAAATTAATTATGTACGCTATATGTGATTATAATATTAGTTAAGTAAATTTTATGTAATTAATTATATAATAAATTATTATTAATATATTTTATATCATGTTATTTAAGATTAAAAATTTAAGACTCTTAATATTTTTTTTGATAAAATTGATATAATCACAAAAAAAAAAAATAATAACCAAGAATAATTAGATAAAGTGCTTCAAGGGAAGGCAGATATATAAGACGCAATCACTAGAACTTGTTCAGATATTTAGTTTGGATAACTGAAACACAAAGTTTCATTATATATATCATCTATTTTCAGAATCATATATAGTAGTAATATAGTATTATTCAAATTTGACTGAGATTTGAAGATTATTGCGGTCATACTCTTATCTTTGGTAGCCTAGTTTGTTGGCATTATTTAATTCACCGCCGTCATTATTCTCGGGCCACACACTTCCTTCTAAATATAGGAAAATGACGGGGATCAATAAGTAAAAATGGCACTAAAAGTCAATATTTGTAGCACTGAAGATCTCTATATGGATTCAAAATTCTTTGAATGCGGCTCTTTGAGACTAGAAATTGTCGGCGACAAAATATGATATTTTTTCTTAAAATTTAATGTAAATGAAAATTACAAATCTCCATCAAAGTTTGACCGTTGATGCAGCAAATATTGACTCTCCTTGTCATCACGTTCACACTGGTGTACTGGACTCAAAAAACATCGGCTGTTATGGCTATAAATACTGCCCATCTTTTCTTTTTCAGCTTAAACCTATAACCAAGTTTATTTTATAACTCACCAATCATATCCAAAATGCTCTAGAAAGCTTGCCGATCATGTCCTTAAGGTGGCCTTTCTCTCTCCTTATTCTCATCACCATCACCATCTGTTTACTCCCTGCCGTCCTTTCAGACCAAAATCAGCTTCCATCAAAATTCGATGACTCAAAATTCTGTCCCAGAACTGCGACGCCGGACGCTTCTTGTTCCATCAGGTGCTTTCGGGCCGACCCGGTCTGCGGCGCGGATGGCGTGACCTACACGTGCGGATGCCCCGATGCGCACTGCGCGGGAACCAGTGTTGTCAAGTTAGGGCCTTGCGATGGGAAAAATTAATGGTTTGGTTTCGGGTCAGGCGCTCCTGTTAATCGACTTCTGTGGCTTATTCTTCTTCGCCGTTGTTCTCGGCTTCAATGATTTGAAGTGTGCTTTCAGAGCTTAGATTAGATCCACTGCACTTTCCTTTTTCTGTGTACTGTCAATTGAGTGTGTAAGATTGTAAGTTAATAAATGGCTATCTGTTACTGTTTCCTATGCTAATTAGTAGTGCATGATTCGGTTTCATTTTGTATATGTAAATGGACTGATATCAAATAAATTCGATTACCATTGTTGTGTTTGTTTTGCGGTAGAATGTTTTGCAATGATTTGTTCTGGGGGAAGGACTATTACTTCTTTCTTCAACTCTGCTGAAGTAGATTAATAATGTGAAGAGTTTCAGTAAAGTTTGTTTTCTAGTCTTTATGTTTATGGCAACTGAATGAAGCAGGATTTTTTTAAACAGTCTTTCCTTAGGCTTTCTATACACTACCAACTGTCAAGTAATATTAATGAAGGTACTGTAATATTTTGAGTTTGAATTACTATAGTTGAGATACATTGGACGGACCCAAATTATATTCTTATGTTGCAGAGGTCTTTCCACAATTTTCTTAAACCACCATGAAATACTGAGTGAACAAATAAATCAAGTGACTTGAGGGAAAGATTAAATTTACCAACAACTTGAATCAACTTACACAACCAACGGAGCATAACGTCAGACTACAATGAAACTTTGTAGAACTGACATGTCACTACTAATCTCACTGTTGTGGTGCTGCATGAGGGCTTAGATCTTCATCACCTCTCCTTTCTCATCCCCAATCTTTTTAATTTTTATCTTTGTTTTCTTTTTAATTTTTATCTTTGTTTTCCTCTTCTCACGCTCCTCTGGACAGAGGGCGCCTAGAATCTAGGCTGTTTCCCTATGTGGTTTTATTTATTTATCTTTCTATTATTTATATTCTTATATACTATATAAAACATATAGTAGATTTATATACAGTTTACTTAAAACATTAACAACAACAACAAAAGGCACAACAAAACTATTTTGAGTATGTAGAGTTTCAAATGCATCATTTAATTGATATGATAGAGGAATAATTCCGCCTAAGTGGGGTTTAGGCACCCAGACAAATTGAGACGGTAGAGGATCGCTTAATGCTTTGACGGCCTTAAGCAGGACGTGCGGGGAATTTTAGAATCCTGCTGTAGAGCAACTTATAAATGAAATAACAAATATAGATAAGGGATAACTAACAGCCTGTATCTTGTCTATCAATTTGAAAATGAAAAAATGATTGTCTAATTCAACGCGAAGGGTACTCTTCGGTGGATAGAGCACACAATAGCACATGCCAAGAACTGTGGACATTATTAAATATGCAAAGGATTTTAAAAAATTGGGTCAAGGTCAAATCGTGTTGTATAGCTTAAATTTTGGGGGATGATATTATGAATGCAATTATTTCTATTAATTCCAGCACAAGTACTGTATTACAAAGTTGTACATTGTGCTTCAAAAATGGTAAATTTTTTCCAGAACAGAGAAAATGGCTCTCTAAATATCAGTCCCCTAATTTTTTGCAATTAGAAGATGGCTGCAGGATGGAGACTGTTGTTCTGGGTAAAATTTTTGTAGGTTGCCTTTGAAGTCTTACAAAAGGAAGCTCTTGTATTACTGGTTCATGAAGAACAATATTGTATTACGAAAAAATGAATAAATATAGTTTGAGAAATTTATCAATGTTGAGAGGAAGACTGTGCTATTGCTCACAGAAATATACTTCAAAAGTTTATGCACATGATTTTTGACCAAGTTGAGGTATATCTTAGTTTGTATTTCACGTACAAAGTGTATGAGTTCAATATCTTCCTGACAGGGATGGGAACAGATTACGAGCTTTACCTGTTACCATAGCAGCTTCAGTGGATCTACAACTTCTTTTTACTTGATCCACATCCTAAATTTTCCCTTTTCCTCTTAATTATCCTACCGTTGATTTCACATATTATTAAGGGTGTTTAATTTATTATATAAATTCTTTGTGCCAGATTTTACCAAGTGTATTAAGATCAAAGGTGGAACAACATGGGCTTGTGGACCCGAAGTGACCAAATTAGACACAGATTATTGTTGCAGTCCTCAGAGAGTTGAAAGCAAGACAAAATGAGGTCAATATAAAACTACTGGAACTTAAGAAGAACGATGGCATCATCTTGCGTCTGCAGTATCTGTGATGAGAGAGTGCCCCAATGAAGCATTTACATATTTGTATTCAGGAGTGTGAACTTTTTCTCATTTTTTTCTTTCTTTTTATTGTAGTATTATTTTATTCTTTTCTTAATGAAATGAAATATTTTATCACTGTTAACCAAAACTAGAGAACTTATGCCAAAACCTGCCCAATAAACCTAAAATAACCTATAGATGTACGTAGTCATTGATTTTACAAGTGATTTTCTTGTTGGAGCCAATATATGTACCCAAAGTAATTAACAAAAACTGGGAAAACTTCATTAATTGATAATGTTGTTACAGGGGGTAAAAAATCATGGGGATATCAAACAGGCTTAACAAGGAATTGGTCCCAACACCC
The DNA here is from genome assembly GCA_947179155.2 of Hedera helix. Taxonomy (NCBI): domain Eukaryota; kingdom Viridiplantae; phylum Streptophyta; class Magnoliopsida; order Apiales; family Araliaceae; genus Hedera; species Hedera helix. The sequence continues at coordinate 48,604,423 of OX359266.1, read as the reverse complement.
TAAAATAAACAAATTGAACGTTAATACCTCACTTTAAGAACACAGTAGTCTAGTGCTGAAGAATGGCAGCAGGCTGATGAAACTTTTTGCGAGGGTGCTTGGCGTGATGAGAAGCCCTGGCTTTAGGTTTTGGCAGGGGCAGTGGCGGCTTTTGAAACTCAATGACTTGAATGCTCCTTTGTTTCTTGGCGTTGTCGATACGCTTGTAAGAGTCGTGGAGTTTCCTCTTGGTGGACTCAAATTTGAGTTGCACGGAGGATTCTTCGTCCCTAATTGGTAACACCGCCACCACCTCCTTTTGATCTTGATCCCCTTTTGGTTCAATTATATTCATCTTATTATTGAGATTCTTGCGATCCAATATCACGGCCTTAGGTTTGTCAGCCACATTAGAAGTAATAATACTACCACTACTGCTCTTCTTGATGGCAGCCTCTTTCTGCATGGCCATCTTCATCATATTTGGCCTGTTGTGGATAGAATTAGCAGTATCGGTTAATGTCATCTTCATCACTTTGGCTGCAACAAGAAGCTTCTTGGGCAGCTGATCATCAAGAATACTATTAGTATCCTTCTTATTCATAATCACTTTCTTGGGACGTTGATCATCAAGAATACGATTAGTCTTAGTAGTATCCTTCTTCTTCTTCTTGTCAAGCAATAGGTATGCAGCGGCCAAGTCATTAGCGGTTGGTTTGAGAACTCTTATAGCCGTCCTCAACTCTTTGCCTCTGCCATGTTTTATACTCCTACATGAAGACTTACTTTGTACTTTAATTTCCTTGGAACAAATACCATCAACAGTACCGACGTCGCGATCATCATCATCTTCATCAAGTCCATCGAAAAATGTATCAGGCTGTAGATTGATGATAGAATGATAATCATCAAAAGCAGCAGCATAGTCCTCCCATGGAGGACATGGGAGTCCAAAGTCTTCAACACCATTGTCGTACTCCATAACTCTCTCTCTCTCTCTCTCTCTCTCTCTAAGTTTCTCTCTATTAATTTGTACGTAGATTTTTAGGTTACGCAGTCTCTAGCTTGCTAGGTTATGCTACTTATATATAGTAGGAGGTGTAACCGCTGTCTATCCTAATCCTAGTCCTAGTTGATCCGGATTACGGGATTAGAACAAAACCCCTCCTTTTTCTTATCTCGGTTCGTAAATTTGAATATGTGTATGTATATATACATGTACACGTACTATTCTGCATATATATTAACATAAATTTTATTTCAAGTCTTGCGGTCCAAGCATTTAACTATAATCAAAATTTTATTTATGATATTGAAAATCTTAATGCTAGAATAATTTATTTATTTTTATAGAAATCCAATAAATCATACTTCAAAATTATGTTGCGGATTTTACTCAACTTTAAACTCAAAATAACAATATATTAAACATATAGAAAAAAAATATAATGATTTAAAATATTAACTTATTATTTTACAAGCTCAACTCTCATATCAATTTTAATATATCAAGTTAATTTGAATGTCTAGTAAATTAATGGTAAAAAGTCAAACGGATTTTTATATTTTGGAGCAAAGACAATATATACATTTAATTATATATGTTTGTGTTTGAAAAATTACTAAAATTATATGACAAGTTTAACATTTTTTTCATTAAGTTTTTTTAGAGTACTCTTAAAGTTACCATTTTATAATTAAGTTGTTTATAAATTTGGAAGATGAAATTAAAAAAAAAAAAACGATTATAAATGTAACACATATATTGAGAATAATATAAAATTAAGTGGTGAATAATTTTAACCTTTATTTTACTAACCATGCTAATAATAGCCGGAGAGATTTTTATTCATAGGAGAAGTCAAATATATACCAAGTCATCTTTAACATTAGTCGTTATCACTTTCATAATTATGAAAATTGTTTCTCTCCTCATTCTAAAATTGGATATCTATTCTTTTTAGTCCATCCAAAAAATAGTGATACATTTTATTTCACTCTCTTAAATTCATGTGAAAGGAAATATCGAACAGAGAGAGAGCATTAATGTGACGCCCCCAAATCTGGGCCCACACAGCCCAAACTTGAGTCGTCAAAAGACTACAACAAAATTATTACAACAAAGCACAACGTACAACAATACAGTGTATAATAATACACAACTAAGTCTTCACTATTATTGTCACACTATTTTACAAAACGTGAAGACTATGATAACTATTCCTCGGACCCTCACTCCATTCCCCGGCTAGACCCTGTTATGTTTTCATCTCCTGTTGAAAAACAATGGAACAAAAGAAAGGGTGAGCTCAAATAGCCCAGTAAGAAATATCATGACTAAGATAATGACGAATAAATTATCATTAGTCTTCAACAGTTGAGTTCTTGATAGAATACAATAGACTACAAGGTTTATATCAAAAACTGCAGTTAAATTCTTAAACAACGTTCAGATCAATAATAGCAGCGGAATGAGTAATCTATTAGAAGAATAATGCAGACTATAATGTCCACTCGGTTCTCTTTTTAGGAAAAACATCATCAACTTTTATCATCTGAAATATCATTAGTCAAGATAATACAAATTCACAGTTCCTGATCATAATCATGCACATCAACAGTTCATCTTTGCACTACGGGCCAAAGACATTCAATATAACACCAACGGTCATGATTATACCAGATTCAGCCTTTGGTCATAATCATAGCAAACAACAGTTCATCTTTGCACTACGGGCCAAAGAGAACATTCACCACGTGTCATAAAAGACACCGAACAGATGTATCGCCTTTAACTTATTATATCGCCTTTAACCTATCATCTGTTCAACAAATATATCACATCTGTGCCCCCGGCCACAGATATTCACAACAGCTTGATTTTTGGATGATTATAATGATATAAATGATGAACAGAAGAAATAGGATAACAATAAGTATCGAAAGTTTACTTTGTACAGATTCAAATAATGTCCAAATTGTCAACATGATGTGGAGTGAAATTTAAAAATGATATTCAAGATCCACAGTTCAGAATAACGGTTACAATTCAATAGAAAGGTTCACGTAAATAGGAAGGTTCAGTTGAAATAATGAAGTTCAACCATTATGGAACATATAATATTTTCAGGAATTATAGAAGCAATAGTTCCATAATAAATTTCGATTTAGGAGTATGAAAGAAAATAATATCCCTTACCGTAGCAGGTTTGATTAACAAAAGGTGAAGGAAATTAATACAAAAGGTTATTCACCAACAGGCGGCAATCCGCTCCGTAAGGTTATTCCCACAATTTAATAGAATTTGAGTACAAAGAGTTATTCACCAAACAGGCGGCAATCCGCTCCGTAAGGTTATTCCCACAATTTAATAGAATTTGAGTACAAAGAGTTATTCACCAAACAGGCGGCAATCCGCTCCGTAAGGTTATTCTCATAGATTAATAATGAATGAATATGAAAGGTTATTCACCAACAGGCGGCAATCCGCTCCGTAAGGTTATTCCCACAATTTAATACATGGAAATAAAAGGCACGTCTTATGAGTAAGGAAGAAACAATATTATTATCGAGAATCAAATAATGATAATCCCTTACCATAGTACGTTTGAATAATGGAAGATGAAAAAGATGGTATCCCTTACCGTAACACGTGACTGGATATTGATTTAAATGAGGTTGATTAACTTGAACAGTACACGTATACTTATAGATCTTCACAAATACTCAAGATGACTTAAGCACACTTAGAGAGAACTTTCACAAGAAGTATTTAGAGAGAGAAAGAAAGAACAAGTAAGGAAGTTTATGAAAAATCCTTAAGTTAAGGCTTCTATTTATAGCCAAAAATCTCATCATTCATTTAATCTAAACCATTCATTTAAAGATCATCTTTTAATCTACACCATCCATTTCAAATATTATATTATCTTTAATCTACACCATTCATTTCATATCACCTAATAATCACCTAACTTTATATTATAAACAAATCAATTTAATTATTCAACAATAATTCACACTTTAATCTACACCATTCATTTCATATTACCTAATAATCACCTAACTTTATATTATAAACAAATCAATTCAATTATTCAACAATAATTCACACTTTAATCTACACCATTCATTTCATATCACCTAATAATCACCTAACTTTATATTATAAACAAATAACTTTATCAATTCAATTATTATAACTAATTGTTATAAATACAGTATAGTTAGCTCTTAGATATCAAGTCAATAAATTAATGAAATACAACTGTTTAAATAACATCATAATAGAGATAACAATAATGTAAAATAAAGCATACGTTACTGTGTAATGACAATTATTGATTCAATAATGTGAATTACTGTGCATATGTTACTGTGACAATTATTAGGTTCAATAATTTTAAAAACAGTGCAACAACAATTATTGACTCAATGATATAAAATACAGTGTAATGACAATTATTAAATCAATAATGCAAAATACTGTGTAACAACAATTATTGAATTGATAATATAAAATATTATGCAGTGACAATTATCGATGAAATGATGCGTAACAGTTACGGTGTCAATTATCAGACCAATAATATGAGACACTATGCAATACCGTGTGTTACTGTAGAGTACCGTGTGCTACAGAAAATACCATAAACTACCGTATGCTACTATTCTTTTATCACCGGTATTTTAACAGTTCCGTTGACTATTTTTATTTAAAAAGGTTACTTCTGTCGTTTTCTATATCCGACAAATATTCCGTTGTGGGGTCCACCAATAATTTATTATTTTGGCGCCGTCGTACGGCACGAATATTCCCCGACCAAACGAATATTCCCCGACAAAGCGAATATTGTCCGACAAAATAAAATTTGCACATAACATCCTTAACTTTCAATTTTGTTAATTTAACCACTTACTGTTTCAAAAAAAATATATATGAAGAAAAATTAAATTTTGTATTTCATAAAATTCGGGGTCTTACAACCTCCCCTCCTTATGAAATTTCGTCCCCGAAATTGACGTACCTGACATATCGAAAAGGTAAGGATACTTAGATTTCATCTCAGATTCTAGCTCCCAGGTCATTTCCTCAGTATCTTGGTTCCTCCATAAAACCTTAACTTGAGGTATAACCTTTGAGCGTAGGATCTGCTCCTTCTTATCCAGGATCTTAACAGGTACCTCCTCGTATGTTAAATCCTCTGCTATAACGTCTGGTTCTAACTCAATGACGTGGTTTGGGTCCTTCACATATTTACGTAACATAGATATGTGAAAAACGTTATGGATGCGAGACATACTTGGTGGTAGGGCTAGTCTGTAGGCTACGGTTCCTATTCGATCGAGGATTTCAAATGGGCCAATAAATCGAGGGTTGAGCTTTCCTCTCTTTCCGAATCTCGTAACCCCTTTCCATGGAGAAACACGTAAGAATACATGATCTCCGACGTTGAAACTTTCGTCTCTCCGATGAAGATCAGCATAACTCTTTTGTCGTTCTTGTGCGGTCTGTATTCGTTGTCGGATCATTTGGATCTTTTCGGTCGTCAAGCGTACCAACTCGGGTCCCAACAATTTTGCTTCTCCTACCTCATTCCAACATATTGGAGAGCGACACTTCCTTCCATACAATGCCTCGAATGGAGCCATGCCTATGCTTGCTTGGTAACTGTTGTTGTAAGAAAATTCCACCAACGGCAAGTACTTATCCCAACTTCCTTTGAAGTCTAATACACAAAGTCTCAAAAGATCTTCGAGGGTCTGGATCGTCCTTTCCGATTGTCCGTCCGTTTGAGGATGGTATGCAGAACTAAAACGTAGTTCAGTGCCCATAGCTTTTTGTAGACTGATCCAAAAGCGTGAAGTGAATCTAGGATCTCGATCAGAAACTATGGAAACTGGCATGCCATGCAATCTCACGATCTCATTTATGTACATACCGGCAAGACGTTCAAGTGAAAAGTTTTCTCGTATAGGCAAGAAATGAGCAGATTTGGTCAATCTATCTACGATCACCCAAATTGCATCTAAGCCTTGAGAAACTTTTGGAAGACCCGTCACGAAGTCCATATTGATGTGTTCCCACTTCCATTCGGGAACTTCAAGTGATTGTAATGGACCTTTAGGAACTTGATGCTCTGCCTTGACACGTTGACAAGTTAGGCACCTTGAGATAAACTCCGCAATCTCTCTTTTCATATTGTTCCACCAAAATGTATGTCGAAGATCTCGATACATCTTGGTACCTCCTGGGTGGATTGCAAACGGCGTGTTGTGTGCCTCCATCATGATTTTATGCTTTAATTCAGGATCGTTAGGAACACAGAGTCGAGAGTTGACTCGAAGTATTCCTTTCTCGTCGATTCTTGCTTCGGAAATGGCACCTTCTTGTACTTTCTTTATCATGTTTATCAGTTCCGGATCGGTAGCTTGAGCAGCTTTAATTTTATCGATTAAAGTTGGTTCTACTCGCACGTGAGCAATCTTCGAGTGGGTCCCTGGTGTCTTTAGCTCTATCTCCATCTTTTGCAAGTCGTACAAAATACACTTTTGTGTTGTCAGCAGTGCACTTGTACTTGCATAAGATTTTCTGCTCAAAGCGTCAGCTACAACGTTCGCCTTTCCCGGGTGATACTGGATTGTGTGGTCATAATCCTTTAACAGCTCAAGCCAACGTCGTTGTCGCATGTTGAGTTCCTTCTGGGTGAAGAAATACTTGAGACTTTTATGATCCGTATAGATATCCACTTTTTCTCCGTACAAGTAGTGTCTCCAGATCTTCAACGCGAAAACGACTGCTGCCAACTCTAGATCATGAGTAGGATAATTTTTCTCATAATCTTTGAGTTGTCGAGAGGCGTAGGCTATAACCTTTCCATGTTGCATAAGGACACAGCCTAGACCTTTGCCAGAAGCATCGCTGTAGATAACAAATTCTCCTGATCCTGATGGTATGGTCAGAACAGGAGCTGAAACCAGTCTCTTCTTGAGTTCTTGGAAACTTTTCTCGCATTCCTCGCTCCATATGAATTTTGTGCTTTTCCGAGTAAGCTGCGTTAATGGAGTGGCGATTCGAGAAAATCCTTCTACGAATCTCCGATAATAACCAGCTAGACCCAGAAAACTTCGGACTTCGGTTACTGTTTTGGGTTGTTCCCAATTTAGTACCGTTTCAATCTTCGCAGGATCGACTGATATTCCTTGACTAGAAATCACATGCCCAAGAAACGCGACCTCCTCAAGCCAGAACTCACATTTCTTCAACTTGGCATATAATTTGTTTTCACGGAGCTTTTGTAGTATCAATCTCAGGTGTTGTTCATGATCCTCGCGACTCTTGGAGTATATGAGGATGTCATCAATAAAGACAACCACAAAATGATCCAAATGTTCCTTGAATATCCGGTTCATCATGTCCATGAAAGCTGCAGGAGCATTAGTTAGTCCAAAAGGCATGACTAAGAACTCATAATGCCCATAACGAGTTCTGAAAGCAGTCTTTGGAATGTCCTCAGCTTTAACCTTTAACTGATGATATCCAGAACGGAGATCAATCTTTGAGAAATGTTGAGCGCCTTGCAATTGATCAAACATGTCATCAATCCGAGGTAACGGGTACCTGTTCTTGATGGTGACATGGTTCAATTCTCGGTAGTCAATGCACAATCTCATACTCCCGTCTTTCTTCTTCACGAATAGAACAGGAGCACCCCAAGGTGATGCACTCGGACGAATGAAACCGGTATCCAACAATTCCTGTAGTTGGACTTTTAACTCTTGAAGTTCAATGGGAGCCATTCGGTAGGGAGCTTTGGAAATGGGCTTGGTACCGGGTTCAAGATCAATATAAAAATCAATTTCACGGGTTGGGGGTAAGCCAGGAAGTTCTTCAGGAAAAACGTCAGGAAACTCATTAACAATGGGAATATCATTCAAGTTTGACGTATTTTTGTTCAAATCAGTGACATGAGCTAAAAAGGCTTGACATCCGTTTTTCAATAAACGAATGACTTTATGGCTAGAAATAACAGTTATAGATTTCAATGGTTTAGTTGCTTGAATTTGCATGACAGGTTGATTAGGAATATGAAAACTAATAATCTTATGAAAACAATCAATTTTAGCATGATGGGTAGTCAACCAATCAATTCCTAAAATCACATCAAATTCACGCATCTCCAAAGAAATAAGGTCAACAGATAATGTGAGGTTGTTGATTTGAACTAGGCAAGATTTATAGACAGTAGATGTAATGGTCATTTCTCCTAATGGGGTTTCAACTGATAAGTCAAAGTCCAAGTTTTCAGGAGTTAAGTTTAAACGCTGAGCACATGCAGGTGAGATAAAAGAATGGGTAGAGCCAGTATCTAACAAAGCGTAGACTTCACGAGAATTTATGAATAGCTTACCGGTTATCACCTCGTTCGAGTTTCGTGCCATTTGGGATGTCACAACAAAAGCTCTCCCTTGAACTACAGATTTTCCTTTATCCGCGCTAGCTTTTGGTATCATCATTGCAGCTGGACTTGATTTTGTGGCAGGACAAAACCGCGCAAGATGACCCTCTTTCCCACAACTGTAGCACTTTTTGGACTGCAGTGTACAGTTTGGGCTGATGTGACCTTCCTGACCACACCTATAGCATCTCACTGGTGGTCGATCTTCTCCCCTTGAAACTGGGGTCGGTGCTGGTGTTGGTACTGGTGCTGGTGCCCTTCCATAATTATTATGGAATCTCTTTCTTTTGAAATTGTTCCCACTAGATTCTCCTCTTCTGTTATTTGGTATGGAATTACCACCGAAGTGTTGGTTACCTCCTCGATGGTTCTCGTTCCTGTGGTTGTTGTCACTCCTTTCTCTATGCTGATCATTAACTCTTGGCTGCAATGTTTCATCTGTTTGCTCCACCCTTTGAGCCCTATCCACAACATCTGAATACAAACTAAATTTATGAGAGCTAAGTTGTTGACGAATTTTGAATCTCAAACCTCTTAGGAACATCCGACTCATTCGTGCTTCGTCATCCACAAGATGGGTGGCAAAGCGAGATAACTCGGCAAACTTGGCTTCATATTGGGAAACTGTCATGTTTCCCTGCTCCAGCTTAATGAATTCCACCTCTTTCATATGGCGGATGCTTTCTGGGAAATACTTCTCGTTAAACAGTTCTTCGAATTCTGTCCAAGACATTTCGAGTGCTGAAGGTTGGATACGTTTTACCGCTTCCCACCAATGGTCCGCCTCACCTCGTAACATAAAAGTGGCAAATGGCACCTTCTGATCATCAGCGCATTGTAAGACATCAAGTATTTTTGTCGTCTGCTTTAGCCATGCCTCCGCTTTGAGTGGGTCAGGCTTCCCGTGGAATTCAGGTGGTCCTAATTCTTTAAATTGCTTAACAGTGACCATCCTCAAATTGCCAGCGTTTCTACCGTTATTATTGACTGGATTTCCTCTTCCTTGATTCTGTATGAACTGCATGAAATTCCTAAAGAATCCATCGTTCATCATGTTATCAGGAACATTATTTCCTGAGTTGGCAGGAGGATTGTTTGGGGCCTCTTGATTCTCGGCTACATTTGCTTCAGGCATTCCATAGTTAATCTCTTGATTTCCAGATGCCATACTAAACTGTGGTCACAAAATAAATGTTAGTTCAAATAAACTGACTCATCACTTCATGTTCCTACATTCAAATCGACTCATTAGATAATAAAATCTATTTTAGGTAGGACACACTAGTGACTGATTCTATTCGTCTCTCCCCTCCTAGTTCTACCCCAGATCTCCATTAAAGACCATATCCCTAAGCTCTGATGCCAACTGTGACGCCCCCAAATCTGGGCCCACACAGCCCAAACTTGAGTCGTCAAAAGACTACAACAAAATTATTACAACAAAGCACAACGTACAACAATACAGTGTATAATAATACACAACTAAGTCTTCACTATTATTGCCACACTATTTTACAAAACGTGAAGACTATGATAACTATTCCTCGGACCCTCACTCCATTCCCCGGCTAGACCCTGTTATGTTTTCATCTCCTGTTGAAAAACAATGGAACAAAAGAAAGGGTGAGCTCAAATAGCCCAGTAAGAAATATCATGACTAAGATAATGACGAATAAATTATCATTAGTCTTCAACAGTTGAGTTCTTGATAGAATACAATAGACTACAAGGTTTATATCAAAAACTGCAGTTAAATTCTTAAACAACGTTCAGATCAATAATAGCAGCGGAATGAGTAATCTATTAGAAGAATAATGCAGACTATAATGTCCACTCGGTTCTCTTTTTAGGAAAAACATCATCAACTTTTATCATCTGAAATATCATTAGTCAAGATAATACAAATTCACAGTTCCTGATCATAATCATGCACATCAACAGTTCATCTTTGCACTACGGGCCAAAGACATTCAATATAACACCAACGGTCATGATTATACCAGATTCAGCCTTTGGTCATAATCATACCAAACAACAGTTCATCTTTGCACTACGGGCCAAAGAGAACATTCACCACGTGTCATAAAAGACACCGAACAGATGTATCGCCTTTAACTTATTATATCGCCTTTAACCTATCATCTGTTCAACAAATATATCACATCTGTGCCCCCGGCCACAGATATTCACAACAGCTTGATTTTTGGATGATTATAATGATATAAATGATGAACAGAAGAAATAGGATAACAATAAGTATCGAAAGTTTACTTTGTACAGATTCAAATAATGTCCAAATTGTCAACATGATGTGGAGTGAAATTTAAAAATGATATTCAAGATCCACAGTTCAGAATAACGGTTACAATTCAATAGAAAGGTTCACGTAAATAGGAAGGTTCAGTTGAAATAATGAAGTTCAACCATTATGGAACATATAATATTTTCAGGAATTATAGAAGCAATAGTTCCATAATAAATTTCGATTTAGGAGTATGAAAGAAAATAATATCCCTTACCGTAGCAGGTTTGATTAACAAAAGGTGAAGGAAATTAATACAAAAGGTTATTCACCAACAGGCGGCAATCCGCTCCGTAAGGTTATTCCCACAATTTAATAGAATTTGAGTACAAAGAGTTATTCACCAAACAGGCGGCAATCCGCTCCGTAAGGTTATTCCCACAATTTAATAGAATTTGAGTACAAAGAGTTATTCACCAAACAGGCGGCAATCCGCTCCGTAAGGTTATTCTCATAGATTAATAATGAATGAATATGAAAGGTTATTCACCAACAGGCGGCAATCCGCTCCGTAAGGTTATTCCCACAATTTAATACATGGAAATAAAAGGCACGTCTTATGAGTAAGGAAGAAACAATATTATTATCGAGAATCAAATAATGATAATCCCTTACCATAGTACGTTTGAATAATGGAAGATGAAAAAGATGGTATCCCTTACCGTAACACGTGACTGGATATTGATTTAAATGAGGTTGATTAACTTGAACAGTACACGTATACTTATAGATCTTCACAAATACTCAAGATGACTTAAGCACACTTAGAGAGAACTTTCACAAGAAGTATTTAGAGAGAGAAAGAAAGAACAAGTAAGGAAGTTTATGAAAAATCCTTAAGTTAAGGCTTCTATTTATAGCCAAAAATCTCATCATTCATTTAATCTAAACCATTCATTTAAAGATCATCTTTTAATCTACACCATCCATTTCAAATATTATATTATCTTTAATCTACACCATTCATTTCATATCACCTAATAATCACCTAACTTTATATTATAAACAAATCAATTTAATTATTCAACAATAATTCACACTTTAATCTACACCATTCATTTCATATTACCTAATAATCACCTAACTTTATATTATAAACAAATCAATTCAATTATTCAACAATAATTCACACTTTAATCTACACCATTCATTTCATATCACCTAATAATCACCTAACTTTATATTATAAACAAATAACTTTATCAATTCAATTATTATAACTAATTGTTATAAATACAGTATAGTTAGCTCTTAGATATCAAGTCAATAAATTAATGAAATACAACTGTTTAAATAACATCATAATAGAGATAACAATAATGTAAAATAAAGCATACGTTACTGTGTAATGACAATTATTGATTCAATAATGTGAATTACTGTGCATATGTTACTGTGACAATTATTAGGTTCAATAATTTTAAAAACAGTGCAACAACAATTATTGACTCAATGATATAAAATACAGTGTAATGACAATTATTAAATCAATAATGCAAAATACTGTGTAACAACAATTATTGAATTGATAATATAAAATATTATGCAGTGACAATTATCGATGAAATGATGCGTAACAGTTACGGTGTCAATTATCAGACCAATAATATGAGACACTATGCAATACCGTGTGTTACTGTAGAGTACCGTGTGCTACAGAAAATACCATAAACTACCGTATGCTACTATTCTTTTATCACCGGTATTTTAACAGTTCCATTGACTATTTTTATTTAAAAAGGTTACTTCTGTCGTTTTCTATATCCGACAAATATTCCGTTGTGGGGTCCACCAATAATTTATTATTTTGGCGCCGTCGTACGGCACGAATATTCCCCGACCAAACGAATATTCCCCGACAAAGCGAATATTGTCCGACAAAATAAAATTTGCACATAACATCCTTAACTTTCAATTTTGTTAATTTAACCACTTACTGTTTCAAAAAAAATATATATGAAGAAAAATTAAATTTTGTATTTCATAAAATTCGGGGTCTTACAACTAATTCTTTAGTCTATTTTTCTCTAGTCCCAACACTAATCCCATCTAAATGCAGTGGTCCGCCACCATCACCACTGTGTAATGCCACTGCCACTTCCTCCTCCTTCACAACCCTAAAGCCGTACGTCACCTCAAAAAACAAAATCAACATAAGATAAACCTTCAAAACCTTTTCAATTGATTCTTCCTACAATAAAATTTTAAAGTAAAAAGTGAACATCCTATCAAAACAGAGCTAAATTAACCATTTTGATAATTAATTCCCCAAAAAATTTAATTTAATTTAATACGAAAAAAACAAAATCGTGTTACCTTGTTTTAAACATTGAATCCAAGAAATTATTTTATGAATTCAAACTTTTGATTTAACAAATTTGGCTCCAAATAATCAAATTTTGACAAAATTTCAAATTTGTGGGAAAGTCTTTTGAATGTTTAGAAATTTAAAGTTTGATATATATATATATATATATATATATATATATATATATATATATATATATACAAAATCTAAATAAACAATAATAGAACTAGGTATATAAAAGTCAATCCGAAAATGCTCCAAGTATATAATTCCTCAACTCTACCACAAATGAAATAAATAATTTTTTCTGCAAATAAATCTCATGAGAGAGTTGAAAAAACAAAAAGCTACCAATTATTTTACAATACCTTACAAGTCATCTGTTTGGTCATTGTGGATTAAAACTTACAACTTGCAATATAAATTCTTCTGGTGTATATGGGAGTGAGTTCCTAATGACTGTTCCTGGAGTTGGCGTAAAATTCTGTAGGTTAGGAGCTATGCTCTTAATCATATATCTTACCAAATTGGCAATGAAAATTATACTAATTTGTGGTTTAATTCATAGATGGGGCCTCCTCTAGCTAATTCTGAACATGCTTCCGTTTAGGCCTTGTTGCCAAAGTTTGCAGTATTATGAATAACTCTACTTTGTGTCTTCCATCTGCAAATCGCTCTGTTCTTATTGATTTTAGGAATTTCTTTGACTATTCTAGACAGTGCAACTCCAACAGGCTTGATAAAATTCTTAAGGATAATGCATCAACAGACGAGGTGAGTCTTTCCATAATCTGGAACTCTATTCGCCTTAGAGGTCAATTGGTGCAATGAAAAAATCTTGTATGGCATAAAACTGTTACCCTAAGAGCTTCTTTCAATTTATGGCTTGCTCACCATAATGGGCTTCGCCTTAGTGGTCAATTGGTGCAATGAAAAAATCTGGTATGGCATAAAACTGTTATCCTGAGAGCTACTTTCATGGCTTGCTCACCATAATGGGCTTCATACTGATGACAAGTTGTTGAGTTTTGGGATGAATCTCAATTCTGTTTGTAAATTCTGCAACATCAATAATGAATCATTTCTCATCTATTCTTTAACTGTCCTTATACATATCAGTTTTTGATTAGTGTGTTGATGATATGTGGTTGGCGTGGTTCTTATAGAGCTTAGTCAACTGTCACTCAATATATCATCTCCCGGCCAAATTCCAACTTATGAACTGATATTTTAAGATTGGGGTTCTCTACCATTGTGTACTCGATATGGAGGGAAAGAAATGTTCGTGCCCACGGGGGTACAAAGTGTCCGATCAAAACTCTTACAAAAGGCTGTTTGGACATCATAAAATGCAGACTTAATTCTTATTTGAAATTCTAAAAGGCTAGGACTAGACAATGTTTTAGGTATCTAAAATTGTATGATGTATAGTATTTGCATCCTTGGGATGCCATGGATGCTTCCCTTGTACGTTGTTTCTATTTTTTATATAAAATTTTAATCATTTAGCCCAAAAAATAAATAAATAAACCTTACAAACTACATATCTAAGATTTCAAAGGAAAAACACAAGGAAAAATTACCAAATGAGAGGAAATATATATGGAAGAAAATTAAATAAAGAGCTGAAGGAAAGGGTTCAAACTGAAAGAATACAATGAAACGACCTATCAGTAGCTCTCACGCTAACGGGGCTGCCACTTCATTTTTGTGAAAGTTCCAGCATTATTCCCATTTCCCAACATGACCTGACAGTACAACTTACAGTGAGCTTGAATCTTGAACTTGAAAGACGTCGACTATCCTTATCTTCTTTCTTTTTCTTCTGTTTTTTCCCTTTACGAATAACAACTTTCTTGCAGTGAACCTCTACGTCAGGAGAATGTACAAGTCTTCGTAAGCCACCAACTTCTGCCATCATGGAAATAAGAGATCCAATGCTTTCGTGACCAGATATGCTATGCGTAATGACTTGGGCACCGATTGTGCCACTGATCTTACGTGGAGGCGGTGGGTTCCAGTGAACAGTTAACAATTTCCGTTCAAAAATTTTGGCGAAATAAGCGGCAATTTTTTTTTGCTAACGTGATCTCTCTCTCCCCGCCTCCCATTCCTCTCCACCATTTTTTCTCCCTCCAATTAGGGTTTCAATTATCAGTTCCAAATCCAAATCAAACACAACCATCCAATCTAGGGTTTCAAAATCACCATGCCGAAGAAACAAGGGAAAGGGAGGAAAGAATCGCAAGAGGGGTAAGAACGAAGCCGACGACGAGAAGCGCGAGCTCGTCTTCAAAGAAGACGGCCAAGAGTACGCTCAGGTGATGCGTATGCTCGGAAACGGCCGTTGCGAAGCCATGTGTATCCACGACACCAAACGATTACCAAGACGATAAGGTTGACGTCATCCTCAAGTACATGCCGGACGAGGAGAGGCTGCTTAAGGCGTACGGTGAGTTGCCGGAGAACACAAGGCGAGGCTGCTTGTGGCTTAATTTTGCTGTAATTTTAGCTTTACATGAAGTGATAAGAAGTAGTGCTTTTCATTGTCATATTTGATATAGTGATAGATAAACTGTTTTTTAATTTATTTTCCTAGTTCTGTAGAAATAATCAGTCTTGTGAATCAACACTTAATCTAGAACTATAAATTGAATTGTAGTTCACTATTATTCCCAAAAATTTGCAATTCTGATTTCAAGTTACTAACTTGATCTAATTTTCAAGTGGTATATGGTGGTTAAGTGAAAGCTTGAACCAAGACGGTTTTTGATTGTTTTCTTTTCTCTTCTCGTGTGAAAGTTTCTAGAAGAGATTGCTTCTAGCCATGGTTAGCCAATTTGAATATGGTTTTATAGGTAAGCAAATATTTTGTGTGGGAATGTTGAATTGATCGTGTGTTGTTGTTCATGTATGTAGCATACTTACATCCACACTAGTTATCAGTTTTTGGGTTGGGAGCATACTTACTAGTTGGTTTCACATGCACATCAATACTTATGTTGAGTATATGATCACTGCTTACACTGACATTGAGTTTATAGTTATAAAATTAGGGCATTTGTAAATTATCAGTTGCTTCTTGTAGTGTTCTCTTAAAATGATGGAGATGATATTGATTAGGGAGTAGCGAAAATCGTAATTGGTAAAATGGGAAAATTGTATACAGATATGCTATGCGTAATGACTTGGGCACCGATTGTGCCAATGATCCTCTCTCTCTACAAACCCTTTCTTCCCATTTTACCAATTACGATTTTCGCTACTCCCTAATCGATATCCCCCTCATCTCCATCATTCGTTCGACAGTAATTCTCTGTAAGTACCGGGATTTCATGTTTTCAATTAGATCTTTGTTGTTTTTTGATTGGTACTGACGATCGGAAAATTTTTGTGGGTTTGCCCTGTTTCGTGGTTGGTATTTGTTTCTTTGAAGGCTTCATATGTGTTTCGTAGTTCGAGTTATAATTATGGAGAAGGGTATGTTCGAGCTATGGAGATTGCTTTGTTTTTGTTTGAGTTATGGAGATTGCTTTGTTTTTGTGCTCATGGATTTTGGCAATTGGGCACATAGTTGTGGCGTATAGAACTAGTTGCAGAGAGAGAAGGAAGCTTCTTGTTTACAAAATTGATATTGAAGCTGTAAGTTTTTCCCTTTCTTTCTCTCTCACACAGTGACACACACAGATGATCAATTTGGATTAGGCAATCAATTTGGTAGATTTGAAAAATGTGGTATATGAGAAAGTCAAATTTTTTTGTTTGGTGGAGGGGAAGAACCATGTTTAATCTTTAGCCTATTGTTTCATGAACTGACTTGATCTTTGAATGCATTGATAAAAGGTTATGCTAATGCAGCTTAGTTGAATTCGTATCCCAATGCTAACCTTGCGTGCTCCCCTGCAGACCGTAATCCTATCCTTTAACAAACTGATCTCCCTTCCTATTCTAATACTTAAAAGTAATTTTTTTAAATTTTTTTTTAAATAATGTGGTTTTTATACTATGCTGGATTTCTTTTCAGATCACTCCAATGCTTGTAATTCTCTTTTGCACTTGTTGGATTTGGAGTCTGCCACCAAGACGTTGCGAAACCATTTGATGAATTGGATTAAGTCATCCTGTGACAATGTCTTTAAGGGAAGAGTAAGGATTTTAAGGCAGATAAGTGGCACAGAACAAGCTTTACGTAATAATTTGAGATGAATTGTAGAATTATACACCAACAAAAAAATCACTGGAAGGTTCAATAGAATGAACATGGGTTTTGCTATCATCTTGTTCGAGGAAACATGGATACTAAAAGAACCAGGATTGAAGTTCTCACTTGAATGGATAATATGACATTGTTATATTTTCTGTTGAATTTTTTATTTGCTATATTTGTAATTTTGAATGGTCAACAGATGTATAAAAGTAAAGCCATAAAAAATAATGTACTGAAGATGCATAGGAAAAGATGCTTTGTGAACTTGACACCTCATAATGTATTTGTATTCAATCCTATTTTGTAAACATCATTGTGCATTTCTAGTAAAACAAGCAACTATTATTTAAAAAATAATAATTTGGGTAATCCGGTTGATCATCTGGATAGAAACTAAATTAGCAGGCATAAAGTTTACAACTTGAGAAGCAAATTTAACATATGTATTTTTTTGGTCATCCATATATCTCTGAAACCTACCCAATCCAAGCAACAAGAAAGTAAGTCTAAAACAAACATATCTTCTCTAACAGTCGAGTACATATGACATATGACTGCCATATTTTGCAAGGAAAGTTCAGTTATGGGGCAATTTTTACATACAAGAACTAGTGTTTATTAATACATACATGCACAAAGTAAATGCTAACAAACACCAATGTTTTTCCCATATAATTGTGCCTTCATCAAAGCAATAGCAGTTTCAAACAAGAAATCTCTGTTTTGAGATAAAGGGATGTGAAAGGAAATAGTTCGGGAAAAAGACAGATTTTTTTTTTTGCCAAGTTTAATATGTATTAAAAAAAGAGGAGAACAATACATTTTCCTGATTTATATGAGCTACAACTATGCAACATATTCCTTTACCAAAATCTTTAAACTGTGACCATTCAGATAGTAACCAAGAAAGAGTGGCATTCAAGGGATTCGGGAAACTATGCCCCTATTATTTTCCATAAAACTTTAAATGTGGCCATGTAGATTGTAACCAAGAAAGAGTGGCATTCAAAAGAATTGGGATACTCTGCTTATGATAATCCTTTGCTAACAACAGTTACCATCACTCTCCTAAATATTACCATTGAATGAATTGACAACCCATTGTGTATACTACGGTATTATGCCACTTATAAAATTGCTACATTAACAATGATCATATATACGAATGCCCCCAGTACAAATTCATATTAAGAGAACACTACAAGAAGCAACTGATAATTTACAAATGCCCTAATTTTATAACCATAAACTCAATGTCAGTGGAAGCAGTGATCATATACTCAACATAAGTATTGATGTGCATGTGAAACCAACTAGTAAGTATGCTCCCAACCCAAAAACTGATAACTAGTGTGGATGTAAGTATGCTACATACATGAACAACAACACACGATCAATTTAACATTCCCACACAAAATATTTGCTTACCTATAAAACCATATTCAAATTGGCTAACCATGGCTAGAAGCAATCCCTTCTAGAAACTTTCACACGAGAAGAGAAAAGAAAACAATCAAAATCGTCTTGGTTCAAGCTTTCACTTAACCATCATATACCACTTGAAAATTAGATCAAGTTTGTAACTTAAAATCATAATTGCAAATTTTAGGGAATAATAGTGAACTACATTTCAATTTATAGTTCTAGATTAAGTGTTGATTCACAAGACTGATTATTTCTACACAACTAGGAAAATAAATTAAAAAACAGTTTATCTATCACTATATCAAATATGACAATGAAAAGCACTACTTCTTATCACTTCACGTAAAGCTAAAATTACAGCAAAATTAAGCCACAAACAGCCTCGCCTCGTGTTCTCCGGCAACTCACCGCACGCCTTAAGCAGCCTCTCCTCGTCCGGCATGTACTTGAGGATGACGTCAGCCTTATCGTCTTGGTAATCGCTTGGTGCCGTGGATGCACATGGCTTCGCAACGGCCGTTTTCGAGCATACGCATCACTTGAGCGTACTCTTGGCCGTCTTCTTTGAAGACGAGCTCGCGCTTCTCGTCGTCGGCTTCGTTCTTACCCCTCTTGCGATTCTTTCCTCCCTTTCCCTTGTTCTTCGGCATGGTGATTTCGAAACCCTAGATTGGATGGTTATGGTTTGATTTAGATTTGGAACTGATAATTGAAACCCTAATTGGAGGAGAAAGAATGGTGGAGAGGAAGGGGAGGCGGGGAGAGAGATCACGTTAGCAAAAAAAATTGCCGCTTATTTCGCCCAAATTTTTGAACGGAAATTGTTTACTGTTCACTGGGACCAGTGCCTCCACGTAGGATCAGTGGCACAATCGGTGCCCAAGTCATTACGCATAGCATATCTGTTTCGTGACAAAAAAAATAGTCTTCTAACCAAACCTGTCAAATGCACGTAAATAAGTCACTTACACACACACACACACACATATATATATGTATATGCATATATAGAACAATGATGTTGCTTAGAACTAGCCACCACATCCATAGTCCATACATGCAAATAGAAGGGTATAAATAAGTGTAAAAGAAATGGAGATGATGCACAAAGTTGCTCACTACTCTAGCTTGGCATTAACAAATTAGTCTGGAAAATTTTGGAACAACCAAAAAATATATAAATTAGCCTCGCACCTTTTCTACTACTTTTTCTCTTCATGTAGGTGGGAGCATTGCTTTTACACCTTATTTAACACATACAAATGATTACGGTTTAAAGGAAAAAAAATGACATCATCTGAATATAAAGTTCTAGTGTCGAGGATTTCTGGCAGGTCTCTTAGTCGTATCAGGAACACCAAGAACAAAATAATACACTCGTATACATCACAGTAGAAAGATGGATAACAAAATATTAATGCTCCCTCTGCTCCTCGGAGATACATTCTGATTTTTAGAGTCAATTTACGTAATTCTAAAATTCAAAATCCACACAAAATTATTTAGTTTTAATACAAAAACTATAACAATTGTAAATGTAATTATAAATTACTACTAATTAAAATTTTGGAAGACCCTAAAATTCAACTACTACATATAAATGCAGCAGAAACTTAAAAAAAGGAAATACGATATATATAAAAGGAGAGGATGGTGAAATTCCCATAGTACACGTACTATTTTTTATCCATAGTACACGTACTATTTTTTATCTATATTAACAAAAAAATTGGTCTATTGGTCCAAGTCTTGTGGTCCTAACATTTAACTATAACCAAAATTTTATTTATAATATTGAAAAACTTAATGCTACAACAATTTTATTTCTTATAGAAATTCTTTAAGTGATACTTCAAAATTATGTTTAGAATTTTACTTAAATTTTTACTTAATTTTATACTAATTTAAATGACAATATATTAAATATATAGGAAAAAATATTAACTTATTATTCTACAAACTTAACTCTCGTATAAATTTTAATATATCAAGTTTGAATGTCTAGTAAATTAACGGTAAAAAGTCAAACTAATATTTATATTTTGGAACAAAGATGATACATTTAATTATATATTGTTTGTGTTAATTTAAAAAATTACTAAAATATGACAAGTTTAACATTTTTTTTCTTTAAGTTTTTAAGAGTAGTCTTGAAGTTACCATTTTATAAGTTTTTGATAAAGTTGGAAGATAAAGTTAAAAACTATTTTAAAACGATTATCAATTGAGCAACACCACACCATCGATCATTAATACATTTCTAACATCAAAATAGTAAATTTTTAAGAGAAAGTTATTATTTAAAAACAGGATAAAATCTACTACTCATCTCTCGAAACAGATTCAAACTATTTTTATATTTTGGAATAGAGACAATACATTTAATTATATACATGCTTGTGTTTGAAAAAACTAAAATGTGACGAGTTTAACTCTCTTTTTTCTTTAGACAGTACTCTTAAAGTTATCATTTTATAAGTTGGAAGATGAAGTTTAAAAAATAAAAAAAAATGGAACAATTATCAATGTACATACTCTGAGAATAATATAAAATTAATTAGTGAATAATTTTGACCCTTGCTTTACTAATAATGCTAATAACTGGAGAGATTTTTAATTCGCACTAATACCCTCTAGGATAGAACACTATAATCTGTGGGAATAGTACTACTGAATTGAGCTCTGGTGGTGATTATTGAACAGAACTTAAACCAGAGATTTACATAAATAGTTCTTTTAAATGACTGCAACTATGCAATCTAATGACAAGTTCTACGAGCAATGCCTCATCAAACACCATGACAAGAGGAAAGGGAAAATGTGGACCATAAAACTGACGAAAGACCAAGTAGTAAGGAAAATTTGACCCCAAAAAACTGTTCGTTTGTTGAATAGATTCCAAGTTGAACTATAATAAAATGTACATACATGAAGAAGACTAGTGTGGGCAGTCTGATGTCCTAAGGACAACTTTTAAGCAACACCAAACCTAGCTATGGAAGTAAGTTCCCACGGCAACCCATACAAGGTATAGGTAGGTACCCCAGCTACTAAAGAGACTTTCAGAACTAAGGCTACCTAACTAAAACAAGAATATCATTGAAAAACACACAGCATCTACACAACCACACCCTTGAGCACAATCAAAACTTGTTCAGAAAGAGGCTGAGCTTGTTCTGCGGAGCTGATACTTCGGTGCAGGAGGCGGTACACATGGCAACACCTTCTCCACCTCCTGCAAGTACAGTCACAATGATATATATAATACCATTAATTGGCTCTTCGCTAATAGTAATATCCATTAATCAACAAAGAGAAAAGGAAAAGGAAAAAGTAACACCAAGGTATTATCATGAGGAAAACAAGCCTCAAGCTGAAAATGGCAATGTGGAAGGATGGGAAGCCTTATATATTGGTTCCTTGGTTAACAATACATGAGGAAGGAGAGATTGATTGTATGCTCAATGATCTGTACAAGCAAAGAATGCACTGTTCCAAACTTCTATATCAGCTTCTCATCATTTGTAACTCTAAATAAAACTAAAGAACGAAATCAATGATAGCAGTTCGTTATAGCACATAGGACAGAGGATTGTGTATCAATAATTGTCCATTTTCTATAAAAAAAAATTATGAGATTTCAACATTTCATGGAAACAACATCTCGAAAGCATGTTAAACTAGGGCCACCCAAGAAGCAATTTTTCAGACAAAAGTACATAGATATCAACAATTTAAACTGAAGTAAACTTTCTTGACGGTTATCAAAACACATGAATATCAGTTGAATTAAAAGGGCACAGAAAATAACGGATGACTTTTTCTCTGCCATAAAATGAAATCCATAGACAGGAGAAAAGGTGGCAAGAGAACTTTATGAAAACTCAAAGAATCTGCACTATAATATTATGCATTTTAAAAGTAATTGAGAAACCATCATGATGAATCAACTACGCATGTTTTCAGCTGAAAGATAGAGCTTAACAAGTTGTAGCATTACTTGAGTTTAAATTTTAGTTCAAGAAATAACTACAATTATAACAGGTCATTATTACAAAAATAATAACATATCAATATAGCTTATTGATTAGTACAGCAACATCCAATGAATTAGAAAGGAAACAACTGATGTGCACGAATTTTGAATTAATGGAAACTTAAGTGAGAAAAGCACTAACTAGACTACAATGAGTTATCTTTTACATTTTAACCATATAGGTAATAGGTGCCACACAAAGCTCCAACTACCAGTATTAACTTGGCAGATCAAGTATTCTATGCCCTCAAAAGAAAGACTGGCATGTGTTGACTACATCAGATCATAAATAACTATGGGTCTTCGTGATGATGCCACCACCAAATTTGGATTTAATATATTCCAGTTATTAGACTATAGTTTTCTAGTTCTCATGTTTATTAGGGAAATTATTCATCAACTCTGTTAGAAAATCAGTATTTTATGTTGTTGAGGAATGAGCAAAATAATGTATACCAAGCTTAAACAACCACACCCTAATTTTCAACCAAAAATAGAAAAGGAAAAAAAATTAAAGATAGAAGACCTATCGCATAGAGATGCAAACAGAAAAACGATTATTGATACTGACAAGTATTATTACTATAAGTACATTAAGATGATGCTGCACCAATTAAGGTTCAACCTCTGCCAGTAAAACATTAGACATGATATTGTCTATTGCTGTCAAGTCTATTGGAATCAGAAGATCAGCTGCGCATTTGCCCAAAAAGCAAGTTTTTAACTTTAGGAATCCAACAGACAGCATATACAAAATTATCAACACCATCTCTACCATTTGACCCCCTCGCAAAAAATTATATATATAAGCAAACAAACAGAAAGGACTATAAACGGACTGAAATATTGGCATATAAAATTCATAATGAGTAAATTGAACACGACCAGGTAAAACCAAGTGCTTATAATATGTTGAATATTAACTTATCAAAAAGAAATTGAAAAATTAATTGCTCTATATTCTTGAACTGTTGAAATTGGGACAAATAATGTGAATCAGGCTCAACAAACTGTATCCAGCACAACATAATAACTGATTAATGGGTGGATCGATAAACCATAAAAACAGAATGAAGGCATATATTATTAAATACTGGTGTTCGTGAATGGGAAAAAAAATATCAACTGACTAACAGAAAGGATGCTACATCAGTCAAGACTCAAGTAAGGGTTCAATCACTTGCTTATCTGTGTAGGTTACCTTAGAAAGTTCATATTTCTAAAGAGCAACAAAAACTTGCTATATTTCATCATGCTGTGATGATCTATTAGGTATACTCTGTGGAGCAGGCTACTAGAATCAGAATGATCACATGAATTTATGTCACAAGTGTAGAATATTTTGGTCAAACTCTATATACATGTCATCTTTTCTACACAAGGCTGGAGATACATATGAGTGGACATACAATACTAGGAAGGGAATTTCCCAATATATCACTACAGCTACACCACCAATGCCAAGAAGTAATCTAAATAATCTATAAATTTCAACAGTGCCTAAATTATGTATGCAAATAATAAAACAATTGAGAATTTTGACAACTAAACAAGTAAATGACTGGAATAAAATAAATTAATAAATAAGTGTCCTAAAAACCGGTATGAGGACCTAGATGGAGGAAAAGGGCACCTAGCACCTAAAAGTTTTCTTAGGTAGTCTTATTTATTTTTATTGAATATTTGTTTATATAATATTAATATAAAGCATATAGTAGATGTAAATATTCCAAATTGTACATGAAAAATCATCCAAAAAAATCTTAAAGGCACAAGTACAAAAGCATTGGAGGGCTTCAATTTTAAATACTATTATCAGCATTATTTTTAAATGCATGCTTGTATGCACTTCATGAGACAATTCTTTTGACTTTTAATTTCAAATCTTTTATTTTTGGTAAAGTTCATTTAGCATTTAATAAGTTAATGAAGAGGTCTATATTTTAGAGTTGTAGATGTAAGCAGAGCCTGATGCATTTAGAAATCCCAAGAAGAATATTAGTAGATTGATGAACAAACGAGGTAGAAAAACTAGAAACCTACTATACTAGCACCAGGAGTGTACTGAACACTGCTCACCAGAGCATCAAGAAGATAGTAATGTGTTGTAAGAAGTAGAAACTTATCCTTCATTTAGCATTTAAAAAGTTAATGAAGAGGTCTATATTCTAGAGTTGTAGATGTAAGCAGAGCCTGATGCATTTAGAAACCCCAAGAAGAATATTAGAAGATTGATGAACACACAAGGTAGAAAAACTAGAAACCTACTATGCTAGCACCAAGAGTGTGCTGAACACTGCTCACCAGGAGCATCAAGAAGATAGTAACGTGTTGTAAGAAGTAGAAACTTATCCTTCCTAATCCAGAGTAAGATGTCAACAGCTCTTGACATCAAATATAAAGATCCATCTTTACCAAAAGGAAGCTCAGCCCATCAGTAGTCCTTGTCAATTTCAGAGGGCAAATGATGGTGAAGTGTATTGTGGCATGAGATGATGAGAATATGTCTAGGCTAGCCATGCAAATAAGTGATAGCAACAGATGCGGAACTGGATGTACATAAATAACTAAGATGCATTGGAAACCACACAAATTAAGAGGGACTAAAGATACATTCAATATTTAGATAAAATTACATGGAAGTCACTGATGTGATGCAACTCTAGTAGCATATGTGAAACCATAGTAGTCACGGCACCACGGCGAGGCATGGCAGTAGCCGACGGCCAGGATGCCTAGGCGACCACCATGGCATCTGTATGACAACAAGTCGTTCACAGTGTGCAATTTATATATTATTTATTTACTTCACAAATATATTGGCAAAAAAAATCATATACATTAAAACCCAAAACATAACTATATGGAATACTATTAAAAACACAATTATGTAAATACTTAGCAATAACAATCCCAAAATAAAATACTTAACATTAAAAATTAGTTGAATAATTCAACAAACATCGCATAGAAAATAATGTATCAACCAACCATCACATATCACAAGTCTAATAAGTAATAAAACACCACATAGCAAGTCAAAATAATCTCTAGTCTCTGCACTAGTTTAACATAGCCCAAGCAAACTCATTAAGAACAAAGTCATCTCCATCTCCACGAGAACTACTCTCATTCAAAGGAATAAGTGGTCTTTGCCAAAATCATCCTCCAAATCTTTATCATCGTTTAAAATTCTCTCTTCTTCATCAACTTCATCATCGGAGTAGGAATCCATCAACCTTGATTACCACCACGTCGAGAGTAGGTAATGATAATTGATATCACTAGTATTGGCATAAGTCGTCGCAACCCTCAAGTGTGTTAGATGCACCAGTTGCTCGATTCACATCATTCCATGTAAGATCCTCCCTGGGATGAACAACATCGGCCTCACTATTGATCCATTCATTACTCCAATCACAGTCATCAATGGATAATGGATCAAAAAAAATTCCAAGTTCACGCCTCTTTTGGAACCTTGAAACAATCTTTCAATTGTATTGGACATACACTAAATCACTCAATCGTTTGTGTTCCAATCTATTCCTCTTCTTGATATGAATCTAAAATAAATAAAAATAATAATAATATTAATGATAAAATTTTAAGTATGTAAGAAAATAGTTAGTATTAGTAATGATTTATTAGTTTCTAACCAACAATAGAAAGTACTTACAAACTAAAATGTACTCTAACTGCGCTCACAACCGGAAGAATAGCAACGGCCAAAAATTCTTTTAGCAAACTTTGCAAGCTCTATAGCCCGCCGTTCAAAAGCACTCCGCCAATCAACTAGCAAATATTTAAAGAAAATATAAACATCTTTAAAAGGATAAAAAAGAAGAATGTTTATAATTATAATTTATATTTTATCTCTTTATATATATATTTTTAATAACTTACAGGGATTTTTTGATTTCTGTTGCCTAATTGTCATTTCTCTAGCAAAAATATCTCGAGAAGCAACATAATTATCTGCTAGATTGCTTATCTTGTCTAGCAAATCTCTTCCTATAGCTTGTAAGCACATTCCAAACTTTCCTCTTTGATATCAAAGCACTTGCCCGGATTGAGAAACAACGCAGCCCCACATAATTTTCGCTCCATTTGGCTTTTCCATTGTCACTCAATAATGTCAATCACCTTCTTATAGAGTCTTTATTTGTTATCAAATGAACCTCTAATCTTTTTCTTCGCACACCCCATCGCAACGAAATTTTTTGGCATAGCAAGCTTTTCATTACCATCAACAATCCTTAAGGCTACAAGAAATGGACATAACGCTCTAATACAATCCTCAACAACATGCCAAAATGTAGTTGAAATTACAGCATCACATACTTTCTTCCCCGCTTCGGTAGTTGACAGCTTAGATTTTGTCCAATCCTCGCTTGTAAACAAATGCCTCAATGTATCTTTAAACTTGTACAAACTCTACAGGATTAGGAAAGCTGTAGCAAATCTAGTAACTTCGGGTTTCACAAGATCCCTCCCATTTGTTTTTTCCCTCATCGCATCAAGAAGATGACCATGCCTATAAGTGAATGTTATGATTCTTCTTCCATTTGTAATTGTGGGCTAAAATTGCTTCAACTTGCCTATGTCCTCTAGCATAAGGTTGGCACAAGGTATCCAAAACAATGTAGGCCTCCTCTCCATTAGTATATGACCCGCTGCCTTGTAATTAGAGGCATTGTTCGTGACCACCTGAACAACATACTCGAGGCCAATTTCCTTAATCTTGCTATCAAGGAGATTTGCCAACATTGTGACATCTTGTGACTGACTGGAAGCATCAACAAAATCCATGAAGTAAGTCCACTCCGGACTATTAACAAGGAAGTTCAGTAGGTGCCTTCCCCTCTTATCTGTCCATCCATCCGACATGAGTGTGCAGCCATATTCCTTCCAAGTAACTTTATATTTCTCCTTTAATTCATCAATTTGCTTTTTTGCCTTCTCAAGTAAAGGAACCCAAACTCATGATACGTTGGAGGCTTTAAACTCAGCCTATATTGCCATATGGATTCGATCATTATCTCAAAACTCCTTGCATTTGTAGCATTGAATGGTATACCACTCTCGTAGAAAAAGTTGGCAATGTGCATATGGACTCTCTTTTTCTTCTGGTGTCCCCCAAACGGTTTTCAATAGTCGTTTAGCTAAGATATTAGTCTCTCCTCTACAACTTCTTCGGGAGTCTTCCTTAAAAGTGCTTCAACTATTTTTGTCGGAGCTTTTGGTTGTGGCTTTTGGAATTGAAAGGCAACTTTCTTCCTTTTGGAAGCGGTCCCAGAACTTGGGATAGTGTTAGAGGAAGCATTGGAAGCCATGCTTGGAGGTGGAGGAGCAGATGATTGTTCTTGTTGCACTTCTACTACGTCGTCGTCATCATTATCATCTAACTCAACTGGCTTGTTCCTCTTTTTACTATTCAAAGTTGCTTGCATCTTCCTCGTAATTTTTGTTGTTGTTTTAGGGTATTTTGCTACAACTTCAAAATTTCCAACTAGATGTTCCTTAAGCCTTTTGATTCCCGAATGGCATTTCTTCCTGCAAAGTATACATTGCATTATATCCTTATTACTTATATCCGGCCAATATCCATATTTTCAACCAGGATCGTTCAATTTAGCCTTTCTTTTGGGGTCCTTGGTTATATCATAACCATCGGGTCCCAAACTATCCACGGCATCCGCCATTTTACTTTTCTACACAATACAATCAATTAAAAAATACAAGACAAAATTGACATATATGGATGTTATACAAAAAGAAAGGGCATACAGATGTTAGTATGTTACCAACAAAATAAAGATAACATGCATATTACAAAAATAAAGGACATACAGACGATAAATGGTTTATAGTCGTCGATGTTCTTTTTGTGAACTTCAAAATCCATCTAACTGTATACAGATAATAGCCGAAGCCCTTGCTAGGATGTACTATGCACCTAGGGAATGATTTCCTATCTTGATTAATACGTATTACGCAAAGTCAAATGCAGATAAGGAAGATACACCAAGAACATCCAAGAACATCACATGTTTTTATCAAAGTATGTGATGTTCTTGGTGTATCTTCCTTATCGTTTAGCTAAGTTTTCAATAGTCGGTTTTCAATAGTCGTTTAGCTAAGATATTATCTGCATTAATATCGGTATGTGTTCACTATCAAAGTCAAATGCAGATAAGGAAGATACACCAAGAACATCACATGTTTTTATCACCAAATGTAAATTATTATATTTATTCATACGCATCTTTATATTCTGATCATACTTATTTAATTCTAACTTCTATGTGGTTATTCAAATTTGAAAGTGCTGGAGTCTCGAGCAGAAACAGTTTCTCATTCACATCTTATGTATTTCGCACAGCTAAAATCAGAAAAATCAGCAAATGTTGGACTGTTTGTGTATAATTATTTTTGTAACTACTGTTGTTATGAAGATGTTGTTAAGGGTGTTACTTTATATTTAAAATAGTTGATTATTTGTAATGTAATTTGTCAATTTGCTTCCCTGTAAATTTAGATCACACTGAACATGCATATCCATTTTTATGATGATGGTGGAAAAAGAATGATACATGGTCATAGTTCTAGTTGAAGTTATTCAGTTTCATTCTATTCAACTTGCTCAAGTATTGGTGAAGATGTAAATTTGTTATGACAAAATTTATGGGAGGAAATTGTGGCAATGAAAACTTATATGAGACATCTATTTTCATTCAATAATAAACAAAGCAGTTAAAAGGAGGGAGGTATGTTTGAAAATAAAATTAAGTAATCGCGATTAGTTTAACTCACAATTTCCTCTCTCTTCCTCAACCCATAATCAAGAAATACAAAAGCATTTGCAATTGTAACTTTAAAATGCCTTCAATTCCTTTCGTTTTAAAAACCTTATAGAATTTTTATTTTATATCCTAGCTAAGTTTTTAATTATTTTCCTTTCAGTTCAAAGCTCACCAAAATAGTGCAAGTATAAGAGGGTGAAATATCTTAATTTACCCTTTAAAATTTGTCATATTTAATATTCACACACCACCGTCAATGTAGCGCAAACTGTCGAAATTGGAATATTGTGGTCCAAAAGGCTAATTTGTGCAAACTTAGCCTACTTAGGTATGGTTTGTTGGTATTTGTATAAAAATTAAAAAGTTGTCTTTAGGTCTTTCTATTGAAACTTATAGCAAAAATTGGATAGAAAGATAATACACTTTGTTACAAAGAGAGAAGAAGAATAGAGAGCTGGTCTTTCAATTTTTCTATTGAAACCTGTAACAAAAATTGGATTGAAAGAGAATACACTCTGTTACTAAGAGAGAAGAAAAAGAACAGAAAGCTACGATCGAGCTACGATGTAGCCTTAAGAAGAAGTTAGTTGCGATGGAGTCGCGGTCAAGCTGCGCTGTCTCCTGCTATGGAATGGAGATGGAGTTGCAATCGATGGAGTTATGGTCAAGCTGCGATGTCGCCTGCTATAGAGTCGATGGAGATGGAGTCGCAATCGTCGCAACAGAAGTTACCTGTGATATCGCAAGTACAGTTACCTACAATGGAGTCGTAGTCAAGCTGTGATGTCGCCTGCTATGGAGTCGATGGAGATGGAGTAGCGGTCATCGCGAAAGAAAATCGCAAGTCGTAAATAGCAGCATCGAGTAAGGTTTCTTTTATGGGCAATTTTTATTTTTATTTTTATTTAGTTTTAATCGATGGGTTAACTCAATTTTAATCGATGGCTTCAGGCGACACCGTGAGACCTAGGCGCACGCCTTAGCCGATCTTCTTCAAGTCAACATGCGCCGTGACATCTTTTGCACTGTCAGCCAGGACACCTAGGCCGACCCATGGTGACGCCGTGACAACTATGTGTGAAACATGTCTGAAAACATTTCTTTCCTTTTTCCACATAAACTAAAAGGGACTAAAACTTAATACATTCACTATTTAGAAAAAATTACATGGAAATCACAAATGTGAAGCAACTCTAGCAACATATGTAACATGTCTGAGAACATTTCTTTCCTTGCTCGTATATTTGGTTATTAATCTCATAAGTATGACTCAGCATATTTTATAAATATCTACAGGGAATATCAAAACATGATGACTCTAAACAATGTCAATGATACTCATGGCCAAATAGATTTAAAAGGCCCGTCATTACATGAAAATCTTTCCAAAGGTACAAGTAATTTCAATGGCATTGGTTTGTGATACTTTTACAGAGTTGAAAGGCCCTCTCTTATTCACTTTAAGATTTACGCACTCATACTTGGTACTAGCTCTTTAGCCGATTATCTTAAAGTGTGCATAAGCCTCTAATTTCAACAACTACGCCAACAATCATTCCTCCTGTACCAGACCAGGCACTTCACTACCAGTCCCCTTCAATAACTCATGTTTGTATCAGGCAACTGAGAATAGAATGGCTAAGGAGATGTTTGTCTACTTCTGAATAGGTCTGAATGACCCAAAATCTGACTAAATAAGTCATTCAAACTGTTTGTTTTATAGATTCAAACTTTGAATTGGTCTGATTGCATTTGAGCGATTCTTGATAAAAATCGTGGCTGACTCGGTCAGTCAATCTATTGCATGGAATATTTACGTATATACCCTCGCATAATAAAAAATTTACTTGAATATTTGCTCCTTCATTTCTTCTTCATCGCCATTTTTTTTCTTCGATCTGTTTCTTTTGCATCTCTGTCTGCTATGCTAGAACTTATTTTACCAATAAGTGCATGTTTGGCTAGGCAGATTTTGATGCGTCTACGGGGTGTAAACCCTAAACACAGGACAATTGAAAGAAGTTCCCCAACCAAAAAAATCTCAAATTATGAATAATTGAAACCCAAAAACCCAACAATACTGCACTATAAAGAATTGACAAGGATATCTAACATATAGAGTGAATAAATAGAAAAAGACAAAGAGAAATTGGGGAAGAAAAAGAAGATGAGAAATTGGGGAAGCAAAAAGAAAGAACATAATGATTTTTTTTTCTTGATAAATTATTTTGTTTCCATACCTAGTATTTGCTCACCACAATCTCCATATTAACTTTAACTACAAAGTTGTAGCGCTGCTAAATGAAATATCAAAGAGCGATAAAGATGAAACAGAGAGGAAAGTCGGCATCGTATAAATATATATTAAATTAATTATTAACACGAGCATTATTATAATACTAATAATTACTATGATTAATAAACTCTTCTCTAAATATCTCTTAATATAAAAAAGATAAAAGAATTTTAATCAAATTTCTTGAAATTATGTCACTATTTAACATATTACAATAAAAATTAAAGATTGTTTTTATAGAATAATTATTTTAAATGAAATTCTTTTTGTAATATAGAGAGGATATTATTTATTATTAAAAGCATAATTATATAATTTAAAAAATATTATTCAATCATGATTAGATAGATAAATACTTGTAATTATCTTAAACTGCTCAAAGGGTTCAAATGGAAAATATTGTTAATCAAATCTTTCAGACAGATTAATTATCAAACAATACTTTTGATTCAGTATTCAAGTTCATTCAAAAACTCTGTACTATTCAGCTCATTCATTAAGTATTCATAACTTTTCATTTAATTTTATCAACCAGCCCCTAAGTTCATTTGTCCTAGCTCTAATAGTCTGATGTATCCCAAACAAGCTCTAAGGTATAGGCTTAAGACCAAAATCAAGCACCCATTTATGATGTTGAAATTCATCCCCCCTCCCACCTCCCTTCTCTCTTCTCTCTTATGTAGTCAAAATTCATGCACGAAGGCACATATAGTGAATCTTCTTTAAAATTGCATATATTCATTCTCTCATCAAAAGCATTGAATAACAAATAATTGTGTCTTTGCGTCACATGATACTCCTTCTTAGTCTATACTCCAAACAAGATGTAAGAAAATTACTTAAATCCACAAACCCCTGAAAATAGTTGTCACTCATACAACAGACATATAACTGTCACTTCAGGAAAGCTAGTCTTTTTACTGATATATGGTATGTCCAATTTCAAGTTGACTGATGTACACAATATATGTGTGTGCAAAAAGACTTTGGGACAACTTCAGCTCGTAGACCAGTATTCCCTCTTTAAAACTTCATTCCAGCAATTTTTTGAACTTTTCCTCCTCCCCCTTCCCACCTTCTTCTTTCAATGGTTAAGTGCACAAGTCAAAGATCTGTCAATATCCTACTTCTTGGTGACGTGTCATCCAAATAATTATTTTATTTGATCTAAAGAAGGAGAATTTTCTTTTTTAATGGGCTATAGCTTGATCTCTTGCGATACAACAAAAAGGAAGTAAGGACCAGTTGGAATATTGATATTGCTTTGCTGAACAGATACTAGTCAGTTAACTAAATTTAGCTTAGTATAGCTGGACTACAATGCCCGAGAGTACATGAAAGAAAATATTTCAATCCAAAATATAGGGGGGGAAATTCAAATATTCCAGACATGTTCCGATTGAACGTATAATAAACACACAAAAAAATTAAAAAAATAAACCTTATTAGAGACAGACCTAGTGCCTTGCTAATCTACAAAAATGAAAAGTTTCTATAAATAACAGAAATCAAGTGTGTATACCTTAAATGAACATACAAAATCATTTCTCAACTAAAGGCCATACAAAATTTAATGTATGCAATGCTAAGTAGATAAAAGGTTCTGATAGGCTTAGAAGCTTAGTTCATGATGAAGTTGCCCTGTTGGTTTGAGCTTTGAATTATGTAATTCTAAAGCATTGAGGACATGATTGTCCAAGAAGTAGAAACATTACACACAGTCCAAATCTATGGAGAAGCACTCCAATCAGGGGGATGAAGTACTTGTTGAATACACATTGCACACACACAATAATGAAATTGAAGGTAAAATTACACAACACACCTTCTGTCTCTTAAGCCTTTCATTCTCCTCCTCTAGACGTGAAACCTTGTTCTCCAGTTCGTGAGTGTACGCCTGTCCATCAACATAGCAATGTCTTATATCTGGGGATAAAATATAGAAGAAAGGAACCCAACATGTTCAAATGTTTGTAATTAACCTGCTTTCTTGCTCGTGACCGAGCAGCAGATTCCCTATTCTTGATCATCCTTTTCTGTCTCCTTTCAACAGTTTTCTCAACCACCTCTCCAGAGGCAATTCTTTTCCTCCCAGGTGTCTGTGTATCTGAAAGTGTACCCAATAACGGGGAGGGTATAGTCATTTGTGTTTCAGGGTAATCATCCATAATTGGATTTGCACTAATAGGAAGAGGTTGTTGAACTGGGTGGCCTGGCATAAAAACAGTTGGCATATGCTGTTGCTGTTGCTGTTGCTGTTGCTGTTGCTGATGAATCGAGGGAATCTGGTAGGGCATCCACTGTGCTTGGTGTGAAAAACTTTGTTGAGGCAATCCAATCGGATCAACCCCAAGAATGGGACCTGAATTCCTTTCTCCTTCAGCAACTACCCCTGCCTTAACCAAGAAGTCCTCCAACGTCATCTCACCAAGAGTAGTTTCTCTCTCCCGCGCTTTCCTATCAAGATTAGTCTTTTTCTGCCCCTGTTGGATATCCTGCCACACCTCATCAACAGTTTTCTTGCTCAGATCCCTCGATAGTGTTAGGCTTGATTGCCTATGTAAAGAGGAGGCTGAAGCGAGCTGCCCTTGTTGCGTGGCCCCATAATCCACCCCGCCAAATCCCTGATTAGCCTCAGCAGTCCAAACACTCTTGAGAAGCTCATCAAGATTCATGCTGCTCAGAGGTTTCCCCAAATCCCCTAATTGGTTCTGAACCTCATCCAAAGTCAGGTTGTACAAGGAGCCTTGCCGAGCCAATGAATCCGATCTTGGCTCTTGAGTTCCCCCACTAGCATTACCGCCAGCACTGCCATAGCCACCATGCGATCCCATTGTCTGAGTTCCCATACACCACTTTTTTACACAGTTAAAAGCCCAGATTAACTGACCGGCAATTAAAAATTAAACCCAGAACCCAGAACAACACAGAAGTTCCTTAATCTGAACAAATTAAAAACCCAAAAAAATCATCAAACGCATATCTAATCCATTAAACCCTATCAAATGTAGTTGCATGAACTCCACCACAATCATAACCAAAACCAGAAAATAAAAAATACCCATCAATCAAAGAAGCGGTCGAGAAAAAAAGAGGGGATCCGAATGACGAAACAAAATTAAATCCGAGATATCTAAGAATTAGAGGAAACGAAGCAGCAAACTCACCAGAATCATCAATCAAAACGCAGAAAGAAAGAGAACATCAAACTCAGTCAATCAGCTTGCATTCAACACACATATGTCCCAACGTTCTCCGCTAGAAAACAAAAACCCAAAAACCATGCTGCAAATACCTGAGGTCCGTCTCTCTTTCTCTCTGATGACAAAAAAGAAGTGTATGTTACAGTGTTCTATTCTCCATAAGCAATAAACATATACTAGTATAACTATATATCTTTTAGGAGTATTTTATATACTATATAGAATAACACCACTATGAAAACAGAAAAAAAGCCCTAGAAATGAAAATTGAAGCCAATTGGAAAGAAAATCCAAGTAGATGCATACACATTAGATATCCCCCTATTCTGATTTTTGGAGTTAATAAAAACAAAACCAAAATCAGACGGCACAGGCCGGAGAACTTACATGCCTGCCGCATGGCCCGATCTGAATCTAAATACTAAAAAAAAAAAATTAAAAAGTAGATGTAAGTAGTGGGGGCGGGGGTCAAGCGAAAAAAGAAACTTTCCCAACTTAAACTAGAAAACTTAGGATAAAGGGTGCTTTATTAATCATCTTTTTAGACAAACTAATTTTATGCCACTAGGCCGATGATCGATACTATCTGTCCCAAAAAAATTTAATAATTCACGTGCTTGTCAAATACTTTTGTCTCTAAACTTTTTACAAGTCAATATATATATATAGAGAGAGAGAGAATAACATGGTCGTGAAACTGACTTTTTTTTTATAATGATATTTTTATTATTATATATATATATAAAAAGTATAGCTGTGATTACTATAATTAGTTTATTATAAAAAAATAAGTCATTTATTTTTTATTAATAAAATGATAAAATAATAAAAATATCATTATAAAATAAAAAAAGTGAATTTCACGACCATGTTATTCCATATATATATATATATATATATATATATATATATATATATATATATGCAGGTAAATTATAAGTATAGTAAACTAAAACATTTTCCTTTCAGTGCATTTTATTATACGACTGCTATAACTAAATTCTGTATATGATTTGATTGGTCGTGGTGTAAAATGATTTATTTATATTTTTTTTAATTATTAGAAATTGATCTTAAATAAATATTATTGGCACTTTAAATTTGCATATATGGTGGGGGTGTTCTTTATGTGGGCTTGAGTAACCCATCCTCCTAGCCCTTGTGAATTTATCAAATCCATAATCATTAGAAATGAGAAGATTTAATTATTGTCTATTTCTATGTCCAATCTCCTCAAAATTTTAATCAACACCAGAGAATTTTATTATTTGATTTTTACTCCATTAAATACTTCTGAAAATAGTAAATATTAATTTTACCATGAAGTGTATCGTTAAGGTTTGATAGGAAGTATGTTAAATAATTTTTAATAATTAAATAAGAACCATAACTCCACAATGCATTGCAAGAAGTCATTCAACCCATGAGCTAATAATTAATCGGGTTTTGCCGTATTGGGTGGTTTTGTTGCCACCGAATCGGGTCCCTTTGGGGACATATTCACTGAATTGTATTTTATGGCTTTGGTCAATTACAATCCTTACTGCCGTGCCGTGGCTGGCTACTCTTTGACTGCACCGTCTAGTGGGGTTTCCCAATCAACATGAATGATTGCAAAAGTTTTGCTATCCCCTCCACTATAAAATTAAAGTTACATATATTTTAAAAATAAAAAATTCAAATATATATTCCTAAAATTATTTTAAATACATTAGAGGTGACATAATAATACTTAATTTACCTAATATATAAATAATGACATGTTACATACTTCATTCGACTTAAAGTCAAATATATCTTTAATTTTAAAATTGGCCAAAACAAAATATATTTGTAATTTTAAAATAAAGTAAATAGTATTTATTATGATACATTCAAATAGGGTTTCCATTTACGGTGTCTTTAGCCTTGACCCTTTTTTTTTTGTCCTTTTCTTATAATTTTTTAATAAATCATTTAAATTTTAAATTTAAAAATATTTTTAATTAATTTTTAAAAATTAATAATAATTTCATCATCCAGAACGGAAGAAGTACTTTTTTCCATTCAACTGCTACCCAAAACCCCTGATAACTCAAATAGGGTCTCTATAATTTATTAGTGCAGAGGCTTGCCATGATTTTCAATATCACTTGAGTAATCCTTTTTAAGTTTTCTTAGACTATATTTGTTTGTAATAATTATAATTTTGGAATTATAATTTCAAATTTATAAGTATTTGTAAGAATTACACTTAAAATAAGATTATTAATCTCATCTTTGTCTTATTTGTTTTTAAATTTGAACTTGAGACTATTAATCTAAGAATTATAAAATGACTTAATATGATAGACTGTTAAATATCATGTTCAATCAGATATTATAATCTCAAAACTTTTAAGTCATTTCATAATCTATGAACTAATAGTTCTAAGTCTAGATTTAAAAACAAACAAAATAGTTTTGGGATTAGTAATTTTATCTTAAATATAATGTTTGCAAATAAATATAACTTTAGAATTATAATATATGTCTCGGGATTATAATATTTACAAATAAACGTAGCCTTAGCTTTATCTTGATTTTACTGGAGCTTTGGTTTTAGCCATCCAATAAGCACGGCTGAAATTTTTTATTTTAGGAAGCTCATTCGAATAAAAGATGGAGATCGAAGTTAATTGGAATAGATTGCTGCGTTGTTTTTTCACTTTTTATTCTTGCACTATTTTTTAAAGATAATATTAAGATAATAAATTATATACAGATGACTTGTAAAATTAGTGTGTTTTACAATACTATTCAATAACAATATATCACGTAAGAAATTTAAGAGAAAATCAAAAAATTTGAAATCATTATAATTATAATTAAACAGCTTTATTCATTACCATGGTAAATTATCAATACAAAATCTGTTAATACAATTCAAATAATTTGATGATTTTTTAAATTTCTTACGTAATATGTTGTTATTGAACGAAACACTAGTTTTATTGGTCATCCGCATATAATTTATTCTTTTTTTTAATCAAATACAAAGTGTAGCAACCACAAGAATATGCAAACACACCAATAGACAACAATTCTGTAGGCACATGCACACTAACACTCGCAGAGAGTTGGGTGGGAAAAAAGTTTCAGGCGTGTTTGCGACATGTTTAGACACATTCACATATATGGTTCAGAACACAAAAAATACAGCTCAATAAACAACTGCTCCAACAACATGCTTAACTTATCAGTAAAAAATCAAAGAGAAAAAGGAAGAAACACAGATGAATGAATTAATTTGTTAATCCGTATGTTATTTGAGTAAATTAATACTGACAACCGTACTCCAAAATTTAACATTGTCGTAATTGATTTTTTAAAAATTAATTTTAGATATTTTAAATTAAAAATTGATATAATTTATCTTAGCTATACAAAAATAAAATATTATAATTAAAGGTATTTTTTTAGATGGTTACATTATTCATCAATATAAGCTAAAATTTAATGAATTTATATTAATTTGAGTTTTAAAATGTCTCAATGATTTTTAAAAAATTAATAATGATGTTATTTTAAAACAAAGATAGTATATAAAATTGATTTAAAATCTTATAATTACAATATCTTGTATATTATGATGTACTTTAAAAATTTAGAGAATTAATATATATACATCTGTCGCCAAAAAAGAGAGAAAATAAATAACTCTTGTTGAGGAGATAATATAACTTTTCAATGTGTATCCTATGGATGATGAAATTCTAATAGCTTTTGGGATATAAATTTTTAATACTTGAAATTATAAATAATGATTTTTAGAGTTTTTTTTTATAGAAATACCTCAAAAAATTATATTTATTACTTGAATTAACTCATGACCAATCAAAATTTACACAGTTGACCCAAGTAATATAAATGATTGCATTTTTATTATATTTAATAATAATAATAATATCATAATTATATATAGTAATAAATAAGAGGCTGTGAAAAGTGGAGATGTTAAATTTCATACATATATCTCATATTCTTAAAAAAGAAAATTGTCTTTTTAATCCATAAAATAATTACCCAATGTCTTATTACAATTTAAACTCGTTATCTTTTTAATTTTATTTTTTTACCTATATATGTGTGTGTGTTAAGCAATGAACAGTATTTTAACGAATGTATCTC
Source organism: Hedera helix (assembly GCA_947179155.2). Taxonomy (NCBI): domain Eukaryota; kingdom Viridiplantae; phylum Streptophyta; class Magnoliopsida; order Apiales; family Araliaceae; genus Hedera; species Hedera helix. The sequence continues at coordinate 48,565,256 of OX359266.1, read as the reverse complement.
CCATCGTCTAATGCAAGATCTAATGAGTCAGATTAAATAGGATTAAAGCCTTTCGGTTATTAAGAGTAGTGATATATAGAAAAAATTAAATACATGTTATTACTCTTAGTAGTTGTATGAAGTAATGTCCTAAATATCCTCACTTTATTTAGATTAAGCAGTTTTAATATATTTACTCGTATAAATAATTCATTAAGTAATAAATTTTAACATTGTCAACTAATTTTAATATATTTATTTTTATTAATAATTTATTAAGTAATAAAATTTAAAATTATCAATTATATTCAATATATTTATTTGTATAAATAAATTTTTAAATAATTAAATTTAACATTGTCAATTATATTCAACGAATTTATTGGTATACATAATCTCTTAAGCAATAAAATTTAATATTATCAATTATTATGACAATTTGATTATTTAAACTTTATATTGTAATAAAATTTGATTTAATTAACATAAATTATATTACAAACAAATACATTGAAGCTATTTAAATATAACTAAAGTGGAGATATTTTAATATTTTACTCCATATAACTACTAAGAGCAGTGGTAAATACTTCTTTTTTTTGTCTTTCGCAACTAAGAGTAGCTGCGTGTATGTTTACTGAGCATTGAATCCACATTGAACGATGAGAAATACGTTTGTTAAAATAGTATCTATATTAATCATTTGTTATAGATCACTCCTCTGTATAAATAAACTATTAATAACGTCAAAACAATAATTATATTATTAGAACAATAAACTTCGTTTAAATTTTAAAGTGCTGTAAAAATAAGTTTAAAAGTATTGCTAAATATATATTTATTATGACAGCATAATTATTACTTTAACATTGTCAACCACTTATATTTATATATATAAATTATAAAGCGACAATGAATTGCTTGGTGGGCTTTTTAGTATAGTCGTGTCACAACTTATTCTTTTTCTCTCTTTTGCTCCTACAAGTTTAATTATATTACCATTTTTTTATTTATATATTTTTTGTATCTTTTTATTTAGTCCTTTAAATCAACCTTAATTGCTTATAAATTGGACAAGTTTGTACACACAACAATTAACTACTATATTTATCTACACCATTAAAAAGTGGAGCGTGACACGAATTCCAATAACATGTTCCACTCTTTAATGATGTAATAGATGTAGTATTTGATTATTGTGTGTTTATACTTATTATTCAGCAAAACATATAATTTGCTAACTGAAGTTAGTACGCTTTATTTAATACACCACTGAACTTTTAATTTTACAAATTATCATATTAAATTAATTAAAAAATAACAATTGGGTCATTCCATCAAATTAGATAGATATAAGTTAACTTTTTTCCTATGTGATTTTTTTTTTTATAAAAAAAATGACACATAAATTTTCTTAAAATATAATATTAAATTAAAATTATTATTTTTAAATACAAATAAAATTAAAATAATTTTGAAAAAAATTCAAGTAAAATTTGAAAATAATAATATAAAATAAAAAATATTTTTTTAAAACAAATAAAATTAAAATAAATTTGAAAAATACAATAAAAAATAAAAACAAAATAATAAAATTTAAAAACTGTAGGCATTTCGGATCGTAAAAGCAGCGAAATTTAAAAATTTTCAAGATAATTTTTGAAACCCTAAAATAGGATCCATGCAAAAACATATTAATTCAAAGGTTTAGATATGTTTTACCAATTATCCGAGCTTAAATGGAGACGATAAAACTTCTGGAACAGCTTCGAATCCTCAACGTAATCTAACGGAACTGCGTCTCTACGGTATCTACACGAACACTCCGCGAATCGTCACATGATCTGCAACAAAAAGGAGTTGCGGTACTAGCCACTAATATCCGAATTTTTTGAATATTTTTCTCTCTAGTCTCTTTCTAAAAGCGGCTAGGGTTTTGATTTTTTTTTCTTTTCTTACGTGACTTTCTCTACTAATATATCATATATATATAGCAGTCAAAAAGAATTAACCAAAACCTAAAAATAAATAAAATCCAAATATATATATATATATATATATAAGTTATCCTATTAATTTAAATTCGCAATGTAAATACTATCGATCATATTGACATATTTAAATTCTTACAATTTAAATTAATTTCCTTTTAATTACGTTCTTAGTGTGTGACCCTATAGGTTATTATTACGTTAGCAATAATTTTAAAATCATATTATAAAATTATAAACAGTGAGCGACATCTAGTAATGCATCACTACTACCCAAGTAATAAGAAGATCGGTGATTCGATGCAACATTTTCGTGACCAATGTTTCAATGTAATTTAATATTTTTAACCTTAACATCATAGATTAAACTTGAGGCATGGAATGTGTCATACTCTTCATAATTTAATCTGAGTTTTCTTGATCAATTAGTAGACTATATGAAACAAATCACTATTTGATTTGAGCATGATCATCTATTTCATAGTTTTACTCAATCAAGGGGTCTATGAATATCACTCCTAATATATAGGAGAGTTAAATTCCATATAGATCACTCATATTCCTCACACGATTCATGATGTATCCAATAATCACCTTTATTATCCACCCTATAAAAGGTGACATTTGATGATAACAAAGTACATAAATTCTCGTGTAATAATATAATAATTTAATGTCAGATGATCATTACATTATTGTCACTATGATAATTTATTATGTCACTTTGCATAATGTTTCACGTAAAATTCTAATGATGGGTCTATCCAGTACATTGTTCTCTAACATATACCTATGCATTTACTCAATATCTCATATATTTATGACCAATGAGATTTGACCATAAGTCAATCCACATACTAATCTTAATGTATCATTGTTGTCCCATTAACAATAATACTCGACTGGGGATATTTAAGAGCAATGATATTAATTGTAATTATATAATCTTATGTTCAAGTCAAATACTTGAAGCTATATAATTCGTATCACTATTCTAAAGACTTTTATTATGCTACATTTATATAACGTAGTAAATAAAATAATTTATTTATTCAATCAAATATAATATAAAAAATGTTAAACAATTACATCAAATAATTGGTCACTAGGGCATGAACTCTAACAAAAAATACAAATTAAATTCAAATGAACTTGAAAAATTACAATATATTTTTTTAAAATAAAATAATAAAAATTTGAAAATATAAAATAAAATTTTGAAAATATAAAATAAATTTAAAAATTAAATTATTAAAAAGACTTAATAAAATTGAAAATTAAAATAATTTTTTTTAACAATGATAAAAATTTTAAAATACAAAATAAAATTAAAATAAACAAATAAAAAAATATAAATTAAAATAAACTTGAAAAATTATAATATAAAATTCAAAATAAAATAATAAATTTTTAAATCAAATAAAATTAAAATAACTTGGAAATTAAAGCAAAAAATTTTAAAATAAAATATAAAAATTTTTAAAATACAAATTAAATTAAAAATAGATTACAATACAAAAATAAAAAAATTGATTTTGAAAATATATATTTTTTTTCATTTTTAACCTTTTTTTTTATTGCAATTTTATTTTAATTTTATTAAGTACTTTTAATAATTTAATTTTTTAATTTATTTTATATTTTCAATTTTTTATTTATTTTCACAATTTTATTAATTTATTTTAAATTTTTATATTATAATTTTCAAGTTCATATTAATTTAATTTGTATTTTTAAAATTTTATTATTTTGTTGTAATTTCCAAGTTATTTTAATTTTATTTGATTTAAAAATTTCTTATTTTATTTTTAATTTTATATTATAACTTTTCAAGTTTATTTTGCATTTTTTTATTTGTTTATTTTAATTTTATGTTGTATTTTAAAAAAATTATCATTTAAATTTTTTTTTATTGTAATTTTCAATTTTATTAAGTCTTTTTAATGATTTAATTTTTAAATTTATTTTATATTTTTAAAATTTTATTATTTTATTGTAATATTTGAAGTTCATTTTAATTTAATTTTTAGTTTTTAAATTTTATTATTTTTGTGACGACCCCAAATCCGGGTTCCTTTAACCTCAGATCCGGTTCAACACTAGTACTACTTTTCCTTATTGTTCATGAATTACAACAATATTATAATTGCTAAATAATCATTTATTTACAATTATATAACATCTCTTTCTATTCCAGAATCGCAATCTTTATACATTCCTAGTATGTCTTCATATCTTACATGATACGACATTCTATTACAATCAATTTGAGATCATATGTATAATGACTCAATCACACCATCCTATTATCCTTATTCATAAAGGACAACGTCTGAAAAATGATATTCAAATAATCTGTAAATGTTCTCTTAACAATTTAAGTTTGCTAATCTATAGCACAACAAAACATAAACTCTTCATATCTACTTACACAAGTGAATGAATTAGTCTACCGCAAGGTTTTATTACAAAAGCACATATGCTTCAATATTGATGACTCGTTAGTCAATCTTCATCTTTGCCTCTACCGGAGTAATCGGCTTCCTCAAGCTACTCTGTAATGTTTTGTTTTAAGCAAGGGTGAGCACGACGGCTCAGCAAGTCTAACAGTTTCACATAACACGTAAAAACAGTTCAATCATGCTTCATGCTTCATGCATCTTATGCTTTGCAGTACATACATTTCTCATGCATATCATGCCTCGCATTTAATCTATGCTTCATGCCTAGCCTCTATCATGACATATAGTTCAATGCAGAACAATTGTCTTAAATCAACTACCGCATATCAATAGTTCAAATCAACTTATTTCACAAAAGCACATTAACACATCTTTGCACATAACCACGTATGAGCACATCACAGTTTAATAACAAACTTATAAATTATGCACATAATGCAACACGTTATGAAAAACTTGCCTGGACTTGTATAACCAGCTTACGTTAATCTTTCACGTTCCTTGCACCACCTACACGGTATGTGAGATCAACAGTGCACAATATCAGTCAAAGTTTGACTCAATACTAAATCTTATTTTAAAGATATTTATTTCTTCTTATCATCCCCTTTATTTAATAAGGTTAATTTCATATTTTAGTCTCTCTTTGACTTGACTCAGTGTTTCATATTCAACACCATAAATCTTTTGTTCGAAACTATGCAATTCTGACATTTATTAATGTCACTGCATTAAAACTTGGACCCTATATTTATTTAGGTCGATCCACCAATTAATCACTAATGGACCATACCCTTGGTTTAACTTAATCACATCATTTATCTCGATACCTATCATAATATTACCCACCTTGGATAATATTTTAAATTTTACTATCAATTAGTAATAACTTATAATGTTATTTAATTGTTAAATAACACTTTAAATAATCATTACTATTATTAATTTATTTTTAATAATAGTTTACCTTAATCATTATTATTAATCTTTTAATAATAATTTAATTGCTTGCTAATATTATTACCCTTTAATAATATTTTAATTGACTTCTCATTATTATCAATCATTTTAATAATAATTTAATTGTTCATCAATATTATCAATCATTTAATAATATTTGAAATCCTCACGTATCATTAGTAATTATTTAATAACGATTCAACCCTTAACTATTATTACCCAATAGTTAATTACTTGTTAAACAATATTATTAATTCTTTAATAATATTCTAAATCTTTATTTATCATTATTATTTATTTAATAATGATTTAACTCTTAACTATTATTATTTAATAGTTAATTAAATGCTAAATAATATTATTAATCCTTTAATAATATTTTAAATTAATTACATATCATTATTAATTATTGAATAATGATTTAATTCTTAACTATTATCATTTAATAGTTAGTCAATAATATTATCAATATATTTTAATTACTTAATAATCTTCTTTCGATTAAGTAATAGTTTATTCCACTTAATTACCATTATTATTTAATATGAATTAAATAATAATTAATTAACTAATTATCCGAACTCAATATTTAATATTAATTAAATAATAATTAATTAATTAATTAACCTTACTTATTATTTAATATTAATTAAATAATAAATAATTAGTTTATTAACCTTAATTATCCTTTAATTATTATTTAATGTTAATTAAATAATAATTAATTACTTAATTAACCTTACTTATTATTTAATATTAATTAAATAATAAGTAATTAGCTTTCTAACTTTAATATTCTTTAATTATTCTTTAATATTAATTTAAATAATAATTAATTATTTATTTAACTTTACTTATTATTTAAGTGCAATTAAATAATAAATAACTAACTTATTCATCTTAACATCCTTTAATTATTATTTAATATTCATTAAATCATAATTAATTAATTACATAACTTCATATATTATTTAATATTTATTAAATAATATTTAATTAGATTATTAGCCTATTTATACACTAATAAATAGCTAATATATAGTGAATCACTCCAATAATTTTAAATTTTATTTTATATCACTTAACTAGCATGCCAATAGGTCAAATATTATTTTTCTGAAATTAAAAATAATTTTTCCATAATTATTAGCAATTTAGTAAGCTTTAATCCACCATTAATTCTAATAAATACCAAATTACAAAAATATTCGGATTTTAAATTTTGATAATTTTCTTTATAAAATTATAAGCATTTTCTCTTTTGGAACCAACCCAAGAACCGGCCTAAAAATGCCCGAACCGGCCCTACCTAGAAATCATGAAAAACCGAAAAAAACCGAACCGGCCGGTTTTTTTAAAAAAAATAGGCAGATTACTTTTATGCTTTTTCAGACTTGGGGTCTTCGACGGGAACTTGAATAAAATGAAATCCACAAGTCCGATTGAGGCCTATTTGGTATCGATGGATTCGTAACTTCCCGAACTACATTTTTCTGTTATCAAACATCAAATTTGGATTTGTTTTGGTCACGGAAATTGGCTCCAAACCGGACTGTTGTGCACAGCCCTAAAATAATGGGGTGTTTTGGTAGAAAATCCATATTTTGCTCATTTTAAATCGGATTTTAGTCATTCAACTTGGAGAATCTTCATATTTCATGGATCTATCATCCAAAATTGACGGATCATAAATCTGACTTACGGATTGTGAACAGTAATTCCGTGAATGGGCTGCTACGTATTAGATTAATTTGTTTTCGTCGGTAAAAATTTATTCAATGAGTTTGATGAAATTTTTCATCATAAACACATATAAAAACCCATGTTAAACCCATGTAACCCTAGATATACCAATATAGCATGGATCTATCCATTTAGACTTTGAAAATTATATTTCTACCATAGAAATTACATAATACCCAAAGAACAATATCAAGCTAGAAGGTTTTATACCTTTTGTTGATTATCCTCTTTGTTAGAACTTTGAAAAGACTTGGATGATCAATTTTCTTACATAGATAACTTCCTCTTGAGGAGACCTCCATCTTTAAACCTTGCTCCAAGATCATCCAACCATCAATGCTCACAAGATCTAATTTTCTTTTTCTTTTTCTCTAGAGTTTTTCTCTATTTTCTTTCTCTCTAGCTTTTCTAGTAAAAAGACTAACAACCATATCACAAGTGTGGGAAGCACTCTATATATAGCCAAATGCTAATACTTTATTAACTCTCCTAATTCACCAACATAGTCAATTTAGAGCTTAATTGAGATTACTATAGCATGGATTGATTGACAACTTGATTGACATCCATCAAGGTTGCTTGTAAGCAACTTTTGGAGTGTAAAATAAGCAAAAATAAAGCCACACACAACATCCACATGTGGGGCCCCCCCAAAATTCGGAATTTATCAATTTACTACACCATTTTAGCTTTATTTTTATATCCTATATCATTATATAAGTATCCATATATATATACACCAATGTATATATATTGACCACCACTTTGACTACCATTTGGGCTCCACATTGGACCCTAGGATTTAATATATTTGGCTCATTCAACTAATTGATTTGGGCTCAATTTATTTACTACATTGGGCTAATATTAAATACCCTATGTTACATTTAATTAAACAAGCATTGGGCTTGGTTAATTATTACATAAATCCATGTTCAAATTAAATTATATGGACTACTAGGTTAAATTAATTTGACCTAGTTTAATACCTCAATTGGACTTATAATATAATCCAATTAGATTTGCTATAATTAATTCTACCACATTGGGTTACTTAATTAACCCATCCACGGTTAATTCTTAACCCCACATTTATTTATCTAGCAATTAACCAATGATTGGTTAATGCTATCTCTCTTGTCAACCAACTAGGGTTATTCAATTAACTAGACACTAGTTAATTCTCTACACTCAATCAATATTTGAAATGCTTCTCCCAACCATTGACCATCATTTGACCTTTAATGGTTTGGGCTACATAACTTATTTTTTATTGGCTCTCTTATTTAATTACCCATTTCATGCAAATATCTTCATATTGGGCTTACATCTATAACAACCTATTAATTAAGTAAATTACTTAATTAATTAACTTCTTAATATTGTCCTTCTAGGCAATATTCCACTTCCCTACTTGTTACTCATAACCTTAATTCATAACTTATATAATTAATTCAATTAATTATATTACATGACTTTTCTTTTTAATCCATACTAAAACTAATTAATTTATTAGTTTTATTAAGTATTTAATTTACTTCACACATCATCTTGTTTGACTAACAAACTCAACTATAGGTGTATATATATAAATATTAATATATTCACCTTCACTTCTCAATTGAATTTCTTTCTTAAATAAATTATCTACCTGCATCATTAAAATATTCTCACATTTAATTTCTAACAAATAATTTATGTTAAAACAAAATGTTTACCCATTTTCTACACATCTTCCTTCTCACCTTCTAGGTTTAAACCTTAACCTTTAATAAAATCAATTAAGATATTATTTAAAATCTTGAAATTATCTGGGATATTACAATTTTGTTTTTAATTTTTTGTTGTATTTTTTAAGTTTATTTTAATTTTATATTATGTTTTGAAAAAATTATTTTGTTTTGAATTTTATATTATTAATTTTCAATTTTATTTGAATTTTTTCAAGATTATTTTAATTTATTTGTCTTTTTAAAAATTAATTTTAATTTGATTTTATATTTTTAAAAATTATTCATGTTATTTTTTCTTTTTAAAAAAAAAAACCACGTAGAAAAAAATTAACTTCCATTCGTCTAATTTGAAAGAATATCTCAATTACTTTTTTTAATTTATTTAATATAATAATTTATAAAATTAAAAATTTAATAATATATTAACAAAAATATGTCAACTTTAATAGAAAAATGATATGTTTTGCCCTTAGTATTCTTATACATTCTGTTTCTTAAAACAACAAAAGTACACAAAGAAAATGGATAAACGGCCGTAGAAGATTTCCCCCCCTGGACTGTTGGTCCCACCGCATGAGCCCTAGAGTCTCCCTCCGTCCGTTTTACACCATCTCCAATTCAAAACCCAACCCCCTCTCTCATCAGATCAAGTGATAGATATCTGAAGTTAATGCCAATGCTATCCAATTATAAACCCTAATAAAATCCCCAATTGAGTACATAATTTGATGATTACCTCTTTAATTTACAGCACCCAACAATTTTCCACTCAATACTTTTGCCATTTGGAGCACTCTCTCTATATGGCGGAAACTTTCTCTTTTTCCCGCAATCTGAAATGATTGCATGTGATACGTTGGTCGAATGATGAACTCTCAAGTGAGGCGATGACTTCCAACAAAGAGGACTGAATTGTAAGGATTTCAAATTTCCATATTCTCTTTTTATGTTTTTCGTCTGTTTTTTTTTTCCAAGTACAATAAAGAGAGCTGAAACTAGTATTTTGTATTTACTTCTTTTTATGATTGTGTACTTTAAAGTTAATTTCGTTTTCCTGAACCGAATATGTAACTGGACATCTGATTCCCTATTCTTAATTTTCCTTTCCCTTTTAACTGCTCGAATTGGAATTCAGATGTGTTTGCTGAGTTTAATTGTTAAAATAGAACTTTTATTTTCTAGGCATTGGCAGTTGCTGAGGGTGAGGGATTGCTAAATGCCAATGTTAATTTGTATACATGTAAATTCTATTGGCCATAAATGGGTTTGTGTGGCTATAATGAAATCGTTTATTATTTTTTGTTGCTGCAGATATTATGCTGATTATTAGTTCTCAAGTTAATTCCACTGTTTTTGAAGTCATCAGTGAATTCTAGGTTTTTTAAAGTGTGCCTTTTTCCACTTAGTTGATCACACTGGCTTAAAAGCCTGTTTGCTAATAAGTTGCACTTAATGTGGTTACTATTGTAGTTTATCACATTTCATCCAACCAATACTTTTATTGAATTAGATAGATCTAGTTTTTTTATTTGGGTTGAAGTGTAGCTAGTGTCTGTGGTTCCACTGGGTCTAGCTTCCTTTCATTGTAGATAAGATTAGTATGTGGATGTCTGCCTTATGACGAGGATTGTTGCGCTATCTAGTTGCTTGAAAATTAAATGCTCAATCTTAATTGTACTTTTTTCTTCTGTAGAGCTTCACTCTGCTTTGAACATGTACAATCCTAAGAAATTTTCAACCATGGGCTTGGCACCATGTAAAGTACAAGATGATGAACAACTTACAACTGTTGCGGCTGTGAGTGGACCTGCTGTTGGGAATTCAGCTCCTACTGGGGGAAATGGGAAGCAGCGGTTGCGTTGGACATCAGATCTTCATGATAGTTTTGTAGTCGCCATTGCTCAACTTGGTGGACCAGATAGTGTGTATCTTCTATATATTCTAGACCTTTATTCTTGTTCTTTTGGGTTCTGCTTTTTTCAGCTTGTCATAATGTGGATAATAATCTAAAAGAAACGCAACTGTAAGCGAATCATACTTAAATAGACATATAAACTTTAGTGATTGTGTTTTTGACTGTTTCATTTTTATGGATAAGAATATTCAGAAAAGCCACCAGGGCATTTACAACGTGAGCCATAAAATATAGGAAAAAGATCAACAAAAGCAACAGATGTTGTAGGATACACCTCATCCTATCAAAAGAAAATCAAGCTAAAAAATATGAAGTTGATATGCACTGTAGAAACCTAGCCTCGAAATATCTACAATTTTCCCCTCCACAGCACCCACCAAAAGCACCGAGGAATCATGTCCCATTTAGCACATTGCACTTTTGAGCTTTAGGTGGCTCTATCTTCTTAACTATGTACTTCTTATTTATTTATATGCATGACCTCAATTAACATACTTAATTTGGACCATCTGTTTATCCATCTATGCACAGCTTCCACCATAGAGATTTGGTTATGTAAATGTGACGAGAGGGAACACAAATACAGGAAAATGTTATTTTAATATATTTTAGTGGGACAAAACCCAAGAAAAATGGAACATCATAATAATTTTCTATTCAATGTTCTTTTGAACAAATCTTGCTCATTTGCAATACAACTAACTCTAGTAACATCGATTTTAAGAGAGTAGTAGATTTTTCTCCTCTACCATCACTGAAGTTACCATATAACTGTTTTAAAAAGATAGAGGCTTTTTTTCTTGAGACTAAAAAAATTACCTTTTTTTTTTTACCTTTTTTGGGAGGGGATGGAATTTGGTGGAGGGGATGGAATTTGGTTATGTCTTGACCCATGGATTGTAGATAGTTTGCTCAGAGATAGGTCCCTAATCTATTTGCTGTTGTGGTAGATAAAGCTGCATGGGTGGAGATTACGTGTTACTTCCAACGAGTGACCACCCTCGTGGCAGGTGAGTAGGTGATTTTTAGGAGGTATTTTCATGTTTGGGAACTTGAAGAGGTGGATTCTTTGTTGGCTGTTTTGGAGGGGGGATGAGTGGAGTAGAATTGGTCAGTTGGAAGGAGTAGGAGAGGGGTTTCTCGGTGAAATCGTTATATTCTTTTTTGGTGGGGAGGACAGATTTTGAGGATGAGGATCCCCTTGTTTTTTGCCCAATTTCTCCTATTACACATTTAGTGACAAAAACAATGTTTTTAACTATGACACTAGTGATAACACTAGCGATGCAAGTATTAGCACTGATGTGTCGTCACTAAATCTATTTTTTTGTCACTAAATTTTTTGAAAAATTGTGTGGAAAGTGTAAGGGAGGGGATTCGGGTCCAAATTTTGAGTTTCCTTGGGGAAGCATTTTGGTATGTGGGAATCCCTAAAATTGTGGCAGCTTTTTTTGGACAGCAGCACGGGAAGCTATGTTTACTCAAATTAATTTGTGGAAGAGCAAAAAATTTAATTGTGAACAGGTGTTAGCTTTGTCAAGGTGTATTATTGGCAAAAAGTGGACTGGGTGAATCTCATAGTTGGCATCATTTTTGGGTGGATTGTGTTGTTTTTCTGCGATGGGGTATTCTGTGGGAAGTGAACTAGTAAATCCTTTGGTTTCTGCGATTTAAGTCAACCAGCTCATCTGGTGAGAAAAGAAATATTATTTGAATATGGAGTATATGATTTCATGGATTAAGAGGAGCTGTAGGATTTATGAATTTCAGAACTATTATTTGTAGATCAGTGATCATATTCAGATAAGAACATTTGGGAAATATGGCTAGAGTAAGAAGGTTATTGTGTGTTTTATAATGCTTTGTTCTCAGTTGAAGAAAAAGCCTTAGATGAATGAGGGAAATAATCCAACCTCTATTATTCAATTGAAAAACAACTTCTCCCCAAAATTTTCCATTTTAAGGGTGATGTTTTGGAATTTTAACTTTGCAATAACTATTTAAATTTCTTCCCAACTTCTTCTCTGTAAATTTCTTTAGAATTTCATGATTTCAATATTATTGGTCCAAATTTAAGGTATTCTGGTTCTCATTTTTCATCCTTTCCGTGTTTATACTGCAACTTCTGAGCCCTGAACATTATGCTGCCATTCTTCAGTGAGTTAGTATCACAGTCCACTACCCCTTCTTCCAGGAAGGAGGAGTTTAACATAGTGTTTTACTTCTTAGGTATCGAGGATCTAAACTTGAATTGATTAATATACATTTACAAGTGGTGGTAGTTTGTGATTTATATATATATATCAAAATTAATTTTGTGGGAGGTGTTTAAGATAGTGTTTTCTTTGTATTATTATTTTATATTTCAAGGTAAAAAATATTTAAATCCATCTTATAACTTCTTAGGTATCTAGGATCTAAACTTGAATTGATTAATATACATTTAAAAGTGGTGGTAGTTTGTGATTTTTATATATATATCAAAATTAATTTTGTGGGAGGAGTTTAAGATAGTGTTTTCTTTGTATTATTATTTTATATTTCATGGTAAAAAATATTTAAATCCATCTTATAACTTCTAAGGTATCTAGGATCTAAACTTGAATTGATTAATATACATTTAAAAGTGGTGGTAGTTTGTGATTTTATTTATATATATATATATATATATATATATATATATAGACGGATCTAAAACATATCTCTTAAGTACCATACCTCTCTTAAATAGTACACTTCTGTTAAAACTACGTTGTTTTGAAGAGAGAGAATGTAAAAAGGAGGAGAGAGAAAGTAAATGGGAGGATAGAGAAATAATAGTAAAAGAGAGTGGTGATTATGATATTATTTTTCTTTATATTCTCTCTCCTCAAAACGACGTAATTTTAATAGAGGTATGCTATTTAAGAGATGTATGCTACTTAATAGGTATGTTTTAGATCTATCCTCTATATATATATATATTGTGATTTCACTACAAGATTGATATAGTGCACTTATCAGTAAACAATGATCATTTATATGATAGAACTTGTACTACCTTTTAAGTTCTAAGATTTATTGCTTGAAGTTTTTTATATTGTCTATAAATATGTGCAGTATTATTTTTTCTTACAATTGTGTATGCATCGGTTGTGCTGATACTTTTGGGATGATATTTTTAATTTTATTATGTTCTTATTATTCTTTCTGTTCTTGTTTCAGGAGCAACACCTAAAGGTGTTTTGAGAGTAATGGGCGTGCCTGGACTTAATATTTATCATGTGAAAAGCCACCTACAGGTTCTTATTATTTTATATTCTTATTATTCTTTCCATTCTTCCTTTCATTCTTCTCTCTTCATTATCATGTACACAAACATTGAAAGTGAGTAAGTGTTTTCATCATTTCCTAATGTAGAAATATCGCCTTGCAAAGTATTTGCCTGAATCTCCAGCTGATGGTAAAAGTTGCATCTTTTTTTTTCAGATTTAATATTTCATTTTTTAGCATCTAAATCTGAAGGCGGTGAAACTTTTGCTGACATTTAGGATCTAAAGAAGATAAAAAAGGTTCTGGAGACAGCCTCGACAGCATGGATTCTCCTCTGTGGGTATCTCTGTCCTATTCCAGAGTCATTTAATCTCTCTCTCTCTCTCTCTTCTTTTTTACGTCTGTTCACTGTTGTACTGTCATCTGATAGCATGTATGCTTTAGCAAGTATATGATAGTCGAAAAGCTATGCCCATTTCTAACCTTTTAGGAATATCCAGGGGACTGCAAATTAATGATGCCCTGAGAATGCAGATGGAGGTTCAAAAGCGACTTCATGAACAACTTGAGGTATGATTCTTTCCGTTAATGCTTTGATTGCTGAAAGACATGATGTAGTCAGCTGAACTTCTTTTTGGGTTGTTATGGGGTCTGTATCTTTTGACTTGTACATATTATCTCGTCATGTAACAGATTCTATTTGATTTGTTGGTGCATCTCTACAATAGCAAATGATGGGGTCTTAGCTATTATATAATTTTAATCTAGGTATTAAAGCTGTCAATAAAGGAGAGTTCAGTTATGGATGTATTGATATTGCTCGATAATTTAGGTACAAATGCAGTTACAAATGAGAATAGAAGCTCAGGGAAAGTACTTGCAGAAGATCATTGAAGAACAACAAAAGCTGGGTGGTTCTCTGATTGCCTCCGAGTCCCTACCTATGGCCGAGGATAAGCAGTTGCAACCATGCACACACCAAGCCCCTGATGCTTCGGCTGGGTCCTCGTCTCCTCGAAAGAAGCAAAAGGTGATTGATGGAGGTACAGATGGGTCTGCTCCTTCCCTGGCTGGAACAGAAAATAACAAGAAGCGCGGTTTTGTTAATTAGTGGGATTGTGACTTGTATAATAGTGATAACCCGTTCGGAGAGCCCATGAATTGAGCTCCTTGTGTACTCGAAATTGGGGCATCCTGTGGCATACTTAGCTAATTGCTTTTAAAATTGATAATGTAGTAGCAATTTTAGGTCAGCACTTGTATAGATAATATACTCTCTTGTTGTACTATACATTGTGGTTGATACTTGATACTTGGGCGCTTTTATATTTTCTAATTTTTGCAATGCTATTTTAATAATGTTTTTATACCGTGATGCTGCATCATTAGTTAATAATGGCGATCCTACATTGATCGAGGCATGGAACCTTGGCTTTATTCAGTTTAGGGAAGGTGATGACTCTCTTAAACCTTTCCCTGCTACACATGTTGAGACTGGAATGGGTTTCGAAAGATCGACTTTATACTTCAGGACAAGCTGAGCAATTCTGATACTGATGTACCCATTTTCAGTGCTATCCAAGACGTTTATAAATTGAAGAGCAGCGATGCTTTTAGTCCCAATGAAAGTGAGCCTATGGAGAAAACCCAGTTGATTTTATGAACAGGCATTTCATGTTCTACAGAATTTTGTCATTTGGAAGAATATGTTGAAAATGAAATATATATCCAAGGTGGAGTGAACATTGTTAGGAAGTAGGAACCAAAATCATCAATATGGTATGGGTATCGTTAAGGCAATTGGTTCAATTAATGGTTCAACTTTGGCATGTTTTGATGGTACTTCAGGTTGGGGGCATAACTTTGCTATTATTGTTGGTGACACATTGATAGAGCTATTCATTCTTATTAATAAGGATTTCAACTATGTCAAAGTAGCAGTTTATAAATCTCGTGATGGGTTCCCTGTAGCCAAGAACTGGACTTGGATGTTTTTTTTCTTGCTTTAATGGGGCCTTCAACACTTACCAAGCTGATTATCTAGCATGCCATTCACTAGAAGACCTTGAACACATCCACCATGAGGACAAGGTGGATTTTGAAGAGAGGAGTATTGTTACGAATTAATTAATTAGGATATGTATTGAGTAGAACGGAAGGTTAGGATTTATTTTCAATCAACGGTTAGGATTAAATTCAACATTTTTACCATTATATGTACCTATTATTGTAACTAGCGGGATATGAATGAATATTATCAGATTTCTCCAATCTATTTCTTTCTTCTCTTTCTAATTCTCTTCTCAAAGTCTACCCGAAACGTTAAATTGGTAACACTATATGAATCAATTCAATTCCATGCTTGTGCCCCTCACTTACCTACGTTGGTGTTTTCCAGTTCTCAATCGAGTTTTGCCCCTTATCTGGTAAAGCTATACGTTGGTGTTTTCCAATTCTCAATCGAGTTTTGCCCCTTATCTGGTAAAGCTACTCAACTATCAGCTTTGAGCTTCCGAGCAGGCTTAAGTAGGGGTTAACTATTTGGAACAATTTATAATTTATTTTAAAAAATAAGCTGAAAAATATGGTGTTTGACACAATTATTTAAATTACTTTATATGATGACTATAATATTTTAAGCACTAAAAGGCTGCTGGTATTCGAGTGTCTTTACCCCAAATTATAGCTTATTTGACACATCTTTTCTTATGAGAGTAAACTGGCATGTTAGGCAAATAAAACGAAAATGTGTACCAATTTTTTTGTGGTGTTGTACTTGACCTGGCACTTATTTGCAATAAGCTGAAATAATCGATACTTTTCCAACTTATTTTATAAAATAAAATAAGTAATAAACTGCTTTAAGGTGTGAATATATATAGACATCCAATATAATTAAATTCGAAGTTGGAACATTCCATATAAAGCAAGTTTCCAGTTCTCGAGGCTTTTCATAACTTAAAAGTTAGCGCGAGAGTGCAGTTTTCCAATTATATTGCTAGATTCCAATGTATTGCGTTGGGATCTCATGCAAAATTCTCTGATCATCGCTTACGCAATTTGTTCCAATAATTCAGTTCCGCTCTAGACCACGGTTCTGTTCCCGTCAAGTCGAGGGGCTATATATATTCAGTTTTTCCTTTGACAATATTTCTTATTATTCCCTTTCCCATTTACTACACGTACATCCTTCGTGAACGACTAATACTCAGGGTAAGATATCAAATTTTATTTGGAAAAATAACACTTAGTTTAATTTGAGAGAAAATTCAAACAAAGCATTCAGACCTCAAGGGACAAACATAGCCTACAAGTTCCCCCACCACATCGCCAAGCAAAGAATAAAGTGCTCAAAGTCGTATAAAATTGACATTTGTGTTGCATAGGTATTTACTAAAAACTCACTTTTGGATTGAAGAAAAAATGAGCCTAGCTTTTACTCTCATTTTCTTCAAGTTATTTTTAAAGCTGACTGCTGCCCCGCTTGCAGATGTCTGCAAGAGAACTCCGACAAGTGATTATGGTGCAGCTGCTGCCACCAGGATCATAAAGGCCTCCCATTTTTATTTAACCCTTGCACCAAATCAAAGTCGTTGACCTGCATTATACCTGCGTTCCATGTGTCTCACCCACCTGTTTAAACAGCTGAAATAACAGAATCACTGGAAAGCTGAATAACAATGCAAAATTTCTGAAGCCAAAACCCAAGTCTTCACAAGTTTCCTGATTTCCTTCAGTACAAAATATTTAGTTGAACATAATAAGGGCAGCAAACTAATTTCACTTTCTTTCCCTCGACAGAAGAACAAAGCTAACTGAACACTCTTTTAATTTCAATTACCAATTCACCTAAATCTATCTTGTGCTCATTGTCTCAGAATATTGTAAACCTTGTCTTCTTGTAAATCTTGCTGTATATCATCCCACAACTTCTTTTCTCATTCTCTATGATTTTCTATAAGTTTGCGCTCTCGCTCTTCTTCTTCTTCTTCTTTTTTTTAATTTTTTTTTCAGGATTCTTCTGTTGTCCAGAATTGTTCTTATCTGGAGCGGAATTCATTCCTGAACCTGGTCAGGTTTTGGGTAAACCTGTCCCTGTTTTTTGTATCCAAGCTTCGAGTGACGCCTGTCATAAGATTATCAAAGCACAGGGAAAGACGCTGTTGCTCACCCACTGGCTGCATAATGATATAGACACAAGTGAGCATATCAGTATAAATTGGTGGGACATGCATTAATTCAAGTTAAAATCTATGCGCTTGTCAAAGAAGTAACTTCAATTGTCTATAACTCTACCAAATATAAGTATTTTATAGCCTCAAGTGACATCATGTTATCACTCGTTATGATAGAGAGAGAAACTCTCATGTAAAATTGACCTTCGTCCAGGAGAAAGAAATTCCTATTCATTCCTAATTTTATGGGAAGGGGAAGCCTTTCCAAGGAAATCCAATCCTAGTGAAAGTGAACCGCCTTTACCTAATATTTTTGTTATAACTACTAGAGAAAGGGAAGTTAAATGAAGCCAGTATATGATAATACCCGTAAGCATTACTAGTGTATAAAACTTTGTAGCATGCCTTAGACCTAAGCTCTTTTCTCCTTTTCCATCGACAGTTCGGGTGAAGAGTTTCGAGGGCTCTGCTTTCCCCTTTTCCACCCTTCCAAAACTAACTCATTTACTTCCTCTTTAATCTCAATTCCTTTTAGGAGTAAAAAGGGCATGCTACTGAACGAGGGCCATGAGAGTTCGTCAGGTATCAAGCATATAATGAAGTTTTAACACAAGCAAAGGGTGAAATTATGTATAATGCTAGGGTCCCCCAAATGAGATCCCAAATTTTAGTTCAGAATACACTTGTCAATATTACATTGGTTACTCAACATCACATTTGTTACTAGTACCAACTATGATGTTGAGCAACCAACATAATAATGACAGAATAGAGAGACAGAGAGAGGACTGTTTGCCTGTTTGGAAAAAAAGCAGCAGCATTAGCCATTGAACTTACTTGTGAAACCAGAATCTGAGCTTTTAAATTTGCAAACATCTGCAGGAAATCATGGTGATATCAGTTAAATGTAGCAAGCACACAATGTGTGTGAAGTTTAAGACAAACACAGGGTGCAGTGCAATTCTGTTTTCAAACAAACTTCAAATTTCAATTAGTGCAATATTCTTTTCGCAAGTAAAACTTTTATATGACCCGACTTCTGAGTTTCCTTTTATCGGATACAGAGTCATCAGAGAAGTTCATCAAACTTGCATGAGTACATCATTTCTCAGACTACAACACAAGAATGAGTGAATATTGCATTTTGTGCCAGGAGCAAAGCCCCCTGGATAAACCAAGCACCACCTGTCTATTGATCATGATTGTGCCCTTTGTTTTGTTAATGCCCAGGAAGTTAAACTGGGGGCCATGGCCAGGTTGAAAATTAAGTTGGATCTTTAAGCAAGCAAACTGGGAGAAACCTGTTTGAGCCACTCTCAGTTTTCTTTAAGCCTCTGAATCGGGGGTAGGTTTAAGTTAACTACCAACCTGGCTTAGTTTCATCTAACTAAACTAACAAGTTTCTCTGATGTAAACCCTATTCAGGAAGTTGGCACAATCCCTTGGGTATATGCGTTAATAGTTGTCCTAGAATACTAGATATCTATGCAATACTTGGGCGCATTTATATTGGATATACAGGTACCATGCAAAGTTGGATGTATAGTTAGTTGCTATGAGTCCCAGTGTCCCACAATGAAAGAGTACTAGGTAAGACCAGAGCTACCAGATATTCCTATTTACTTAACTAATTGCATTTTGTACCCAAACATGGTACTATTTCCCAATACTCAAATTTAGCGTACCACACTCTCGTATCTCTTTCGCGAACCAATTTGCATTAAAGGTAGCATTTCTACTGAATATATAGACTCTAGAGAGCAATACCGGCACCCTCAATCAATTAAAAGGTAAATGGTTTAATACAACACAAATATTTGTATTAAAATTATGTGTGTAAATATATATATATATATATATATATATATATATATATATATATATATATATATAGAGAGAGAGAGAGAGAGAGAGAGAGAGAGAGAGAGAGAGAGAGTAACACAAGAAGCATACCCTCAACCAAACCAATTCGAGTACTAGTTATTTAAAGAGCAAATAAATTTCATTAAAGAGCACCAAAATGGTGCAACCCAAATACCTATGAAATTTACGAAAGCTAGCTCAAAACAAAAGAAAAACTCACCTATACACGAAGCACTCATAAAGGAAAACTGAAATTCATCTCAGAACTTTTAAGGTCTCTTATCACATTAAGAGCTCAGGAGATTTTGTAGCAAGAATTCACAACAAAAGCCTCCCTTGGATTTTGAACATTTATCAAACCTCTCTGATATAAGCTGTGAGCATATTTACCACCCGGTCAATAAGTTTTAAGATAACGAACCTAAAAGATTTGCTCTAATTAACCTAGTAATATTACACGTAATAAATGATAAGTTCAATAAATTTTACGATTTGAAATTTCTACTTCATTTTACAGACAGTGAATTCCTATAGTGTAATGGGTAATACATAGATTATTATAGAGTTAATGCAAGTTTGTTATCACAATTAATAGTTGCTATGTGTTTCTATCTATGGTTTATTTTAGTGTATTAATATGCACTGGGGTGTTTATAGTTGCCCTGAATATGTTCAACAAGCCCCTAAATTTCATTTTTATTTTATTTTTTTTGAAAAGTAGTTCAATAAAGCTCTATTTAGATTCTGACGATCAACAGCATGCAGGATGGGCCTAGAATGTGATACATAAAGCCTTCCCTTTGATATCCTAAAATCCCTACAGTGATTCACCATATAACGCAAAAGTATTATGCTAGAGTTGCCATATACAAGAGATTTATAAACTTCAACCCTTTTCTTTATGAGAATGAAACACAGCCAAATGGAGCAGTTGCACCAGCCTTGAAGAAAATTATAAATCAGAAAAGAAAAACAATTTGAGGATTCCATCTATTACCTCTTCACTTATAAGTATCAAACTGAGCATTGGTCTGCTAAGAGTCCACTGGTTGACGCAGTCATCGAATAGAACAATCTCGAAGAGGGATTTCAATATCTAGTAGTTCAATAAAAGAAACATGTTAATAAAAAATATCAGAAACTAGAAAATAGAAAACTTAGTAAATATTTATGATCTTACTCCAAAGACCATGTACAATACAGTCAATCAAGTGCCACATTTTTCCAATTGATAATCAAAAGATTAAAATATGCTTTGATTCAATGCACAACAAGTCGAACCACACAAAAAATGGCAAAACGATTCCGCTCATTGCTCATGGTTGAACAGTGTGGCACAATGGCAAGAAAGGTTCAGCATAATCATTTTTGACAAAATAGAAATGGCAAAACTAACATTTACCCCACTGAAGTTGGCACTTTTTATCACCCACTGGACTTTTAAAAATTGCAATTATCCAATTGAACTAATTAAAATTGTGAAATTATACCATGCCGTCAAATTAATTAGATGGGCGTCACATTTTTTCCTACTTGGAAGCTCAAAAAAATACAAAATCTTAACATTAATTAAGTCGAAAAAATAAATTAATGAAGCTTGAAAAAAGGAAAAAATGACAATTTTCAATTCATTTTCTTTTTATATATATTTTTTCCTTTTCTCAATCTTCTTTTTCTTTCTCTCTCATCTACTCATTCCATATGGATTGATGGGTATAACCGCCATGGCAACCACCAGTGTACTGCTAAAACCAATCCACCATCCTAGCAGATGGTTGAAAAGCCACATGACTCTTCTAATGACACCACATATCACCTAATTTAGAGAAAGAAACTTTAAAAAATTAATATGCCCAAACCAGATTTGACTGCAAAATCTCGGATCCCCATGAATGTGTCATCCAAACATTCAAGATTTCTAAAGAACTAAAGAAATTCCTTTTAAAATTACAAAACTCACCTTTGATCTTGGTTTAGAAATAGAAGAGAAAAAACTATTGGTGATGGTTGTAGGTGTGACGGAGATAGTTGGTGGTGATGGTGTCCATGGGACCATGGGGAGAGAGTGTGGGTGAAGAAATTCATGAAATTTATTTCTAAATCACTAACTCTATCTGTAGATCTGGTATGAAAATAAGAGAAAAAAAGTAGTGGTTATGTTGGTTCAATGGTGGAGGATAGCCAGTGGCAGAGGAGAAGAGAAAATGAAAGTCCTTTCCCCAGTGAAGGTATACAAAGAGAAAGGAAAGAAAAAAGGAATAAAAAAAATAGAAAATGATTTAATTCCATATCATTCTTTTTTATTTTTCTTTTGGCCACTTCATTATCTCATCATTTTCTAATTTTTTTTAAAGTGCCACATAGGTAATAAATAACGGCCGTTCAATTTATTTGACAGAATGTCTTAGTTTCACATTTTTAATTAGTTTAATTGGGTAATTGCAGTTTTTAAAAGTACAGTGGGCTATTACAGAAAATGCTCCAACTACAGTGGGTAAATGCTAGTTTCGCCAAATAGAAATTTAGAACTCCAGACTCAAGAGACATGTTCCTCCTCCCCTGATTAGCAATGCATAAATGATTTACAAGCGGAGGCTAGAAGCAATAACTGAATATCCACCAACTCTCAAAAATTACTAGCTTGTTCCATGTAAGATACTGAATACCAAGCACACCAAGGAACTGGTAGTGAAGAACACAACTTTTCATCGGCAAATCCCATCATCTGTCCCCCTATAATTCTGCTTTTCAAAAATAGGACATCATCTTTATGATTCATCATCATACCCTCCCCCAATTAGAGGTGATTTTAAAAGGCTAGGTTCACAGCTGGTCCAGGTGATTATACATAGTTACGTAAACTTTGTCCAATGGAGGTTGAGCATAGTTTATGTCCTTCGCGTGATTGTCCATGCATAAAACACACATTATACAAAAAAATTCTAAATAAGATTTTAAATTTGCCTCTTTCAAATAACATCTTCGGTATATTAGATCACATGTCAGAAGGTTTAAGGTGTCCTTTTGTCTGGTCAGCATAGCCAAGTGGCTTAATTACTTGACAGCATTTAGCAGTGGCAGAAGTCCCTGGTTATTTGACTAAACAAGAGGGGCAGAGTAGAATAAACTGAAACCACATGTCAAATTTACAATCCTGAATTCCTAACTACAATAACTGGATGTGCACAAATTTGAAGTTCACATTTAAGACAAGGATCACATCAGAATATTTCATCTTCAATGAAGCAGCAAAATAGAAAAAAGAAAAAACATTAGGAATCCCCTTTTTGAAGAGAAAGATCTTCAAAAGTCACACTGCCCGGGAGAGATTAAAATTAAGTAGGAGATGTATCGGAATTTGTTAACCAAAATCAAAAAGCAAACATCCAAAACTAAAGGATTAAAATGAACTTACTTCTGGAAATATACTAGGACAATCTGCAATGTGCCGGGTAAGATTAAGAGAAGCTGGTGTAGTGGGTAATTCTCCAGCTGTTATATGGTTGAAATAGAAAGTAGCTAAGTAATCCGCAGCAGACGCACACTGAAAAATCATTAAAGAAAAATGATTGAATTGAAGGGCATCTCCAGGCATTATATTGTGTTTAATACTTTAAGAATGATGCAATACGCATTAAGAAATAGCAGAAGATAGGATGTACCAAATTTATCTTGACACTCTTATGTTTGTCATATGGCGCAAACAATGAAGATATGAAGCAAGAATGCTTCAAAAAAGCATTGGAATTGTACTGGACAACTTATCAGATGACACATTATGAACACTCAAAACATGGGTCATTCACTGCTTTGATTTAATCTCTGTGTGAATATAAATTTCTTTGTTTTGGTATTGGTGATACTTCTTGAACGTTAACTCGACTGTCAAACAAAACCTTGAACTTTTACAAATAATTTATTTTAGCATATAAAGGATGATTTTGTTAGGAATGACACAATATTTTAAACATGCCAAAGGTGAGAAAAAGATATCCTTATTTAAAAATTATGCATGGAAGGAGAGCTTAATCATCATTATTATATGCATATTATGTGCATATGCATAACGATATGTTCGTACACATACACACGTGCATATATACATACCTGGCTATGTTTTTCTTTACTTACCGTGGGCAACCACTGATTTTTAGTATTCATAAGCTACGTTTCTACATTACAGCCAGATTAGATTATATTTACATCAAAAATTATGTATACACTTTATTTTATATGGAGAAGATATCTATATATTAAGCATATGGTGGCCACCAGCTTCAGTTAGCAGATGGATTCACCAAACCTATTTTTTAAATTGTCCCCAAGTTTGAAAATTTTCAATCTTAACCCTCAAGTTTAAAGGTCTTCAAATTTTACTCTTCGGATTAATAATATCACTATTTTACCTTAAAGTTAACATTTTATTTCGAAAACTAATAATATAGTATGAATTAGACATACAGCAAGTGTCTCAGACCCCTATTATTTCTTATTGAGATACCCCCATGAGTTTTAATATTTTAAACATGGGCAAAGGTGAGAAAAAGGAAGCCTTAATTAAAAATTAGGCATGAAAGTAGAGCTCAAGCACCACGGCTACATGTATATTATGTTCATATGCATAACGATATGTTCGTACACATACACACATGCATATATACTTACCTGGCTATGTCTTTCTTTACTTACCACAGGCAATCACAGGATTCATAAGCTATATTTCTACATTACAGCCAAATGAGATTATATTTACATCAGAAAATAATTGTTTACACCATATTATCTAATAGAAGATATATTGCTTATTGAGATGCCCTCGTGTGTTTTTTGAAGCAAACTAAATTTGTTTGCCATTTTTTATTGTGCTTCCTATCCTCGCATTGACAAAAAAGGAAGAGAACTATATCCTTAATCTAGGTTAAACTGTCACAAAATAGACTTACATCCATGTCAACCATTCAAGGATTTGACGTCTGCAAGTATCTAACGCGAAGCATAAGAGAAGGCATGAAAATTGGAAATAAAATATACAAACCTGTGCCAAGATATTAGTGTCTAGTAATTTTAAGCCAGACTGAATAGATCCAGCGAGAAATGTAAAAGTGCTTGAATCCAGATTCAAAACGAATGTGATCTGGGTTTTCAATAGAACTTCCAAGAAGGCAAAGTAGGCTCGTGTTAGCTGCAGTGACAAAAAAGAAAAAAAAAGTAATATTAGTGGATAAATATCAGAGCCAAAAAAAATGAATAGACTGTTTAACACCATATGATTTTCTTCTTTTATGGATACAACACCAAATGATAATATGCTGCATGAGATAACAATTACTTGTCACAGAGCATTGTAAGGTGACCAGGAATTATGGTATAAGGTGTGCTATTGCATTCTTTGGGACACAGGTCAGCAGATTCTATTTAGCTAATGGAGAAGCCCTTAGTCAGGCATGGAATAGGAAACTGTGTGATGCCACTCTACTTGGACTCATGTATCATACTTGATTGGTTGTGCCTCCATTTTCCCACTAAGAAAAATACATTTATCTTTATAGAGGAAATGAAAGCTCGAAGAAAAGTGAAAATATAACTCTTTTAGTTTGAAGGAATGAATCGACCTTCCATGTCTCCCTGCCGATTCATTTGGCATTTAGTGGGAGAATATCTCACAATTATAAACATGGCATAAAATGCTCTAGCTAATGGACAAATAAGGACTTTCAGATGGATGGGACGCAAAACAGACATAAGAATTAATACGCGCTCTGTCCCAGTTTAGAACTCTTTCAGAAAAACTGCTTTTGCTTTTATGTTGTTCTGCCACTAGTGAAAACAAAAAATAAAAAACATTAATTGGTAATATATGCTGTCATAGAAAATGGAAACATAAACAGAAAAATAGTGTTTGGCAAATAAAAGTGCTACTACAAATGGTCAGGATAGAAAAAAAATTAATTGAGGAAATGAGAGAATAAAGGAAATTATTAAAAAGAAAAACATTTCAGAGATAAAAGGCGAGCGGGAGAGAGTTTTTAAAGAGAAAGAGGACAGAAAATGGTGGGAGAGATAAAGTAAAGATTCTTAGAGAGAAAAAGTAAGGACGAAACAGTTGAAGAAAGAAAACGAGAGCTAGTTTTGAGCAAAAGAAGGTTAAAGGAAAAAAAACTGATAGAGAAAGTGAGAAAAAAATAATATTTTCTAGAAAGAGAAACAGAGATATATAGCTTTCAAAGACATGATGTAGGAGGGTTATTACTGGGTTTAGTAAAAAATTGTTGCCAATTTTGAAGAAGCACCATTTTCTTGCTTTCACCTTTTGTTGTCAAAAGGCCTTACTTTTTGGTTTTTTAAATGCAAAACGAGTAGCTAAAAAATGTCAATTTTGAAATATAAAAGCAGAACCAGTTATCAAACACAGACATCAGCAGGGATCTCATAGGGCTATTCCAAGTTAGTCTCTCAAATCTTTCATTAGGGTAGTGCATAAATAAATGGAAGGAGATAAATGAACAATTCCATATATAGAAAAATGTGCAACAACGCACCTTTCGATATGCCAGTATATCAGTCAAAGGAACGGATAGTGCCATCTTCAAAGAAATATCAAGAGCATCTACAAGTGCTCTGTCACCATATAGTTCAAACACACCAAAGTTGACGTAGTTACCGGCCAGTGCTGTCATGTCATAATAAACCACAATTAGAAGCAGTCAACAGAAGATTGACAAGTGGTCATATTTAATTAATTTGTAGATAATGCATCTCGCTGAAATGGAGGTCAGACAACAACTTAGTTGAATCTATTTTAAAGAAGCCCCACTGAAAAGGAAAGAAAGCACATGCACGTGCACTCTCACAGAGAGCAATCAAATAAATTGCACAAAGAAAAGTGGCTATCATGGTCAAAGAGTACATGTGAAAAGTGGCCAACTCTCCCTTTGCAGTTGAAGATAATGGATAATACATTTAAAAGAAGAATAAATAAAACATAATTCTCAGCTATTTTAGTCTAATGAAAAATATAGGATTACCAATAGAGCATCCTAAAGAAATTCTGAGAACCACAGTTAAACATATCAACATCAGAAAAGCTTTTCAACAATGAAATCAGTGACTAGTCTATCTGAGATTGACAGAAAAATAGCAAACCATAATATGTGAATTTAGCAAAGCGAGAACCCTGAAACCTCTTCATTCTAGCATCAAGCTACACAACTGGCATGATGCACCACATCAATTTATATGCAACAGAGTGAATTAGCATCAGTGAGAAGGATATGTCACATCACAATTGCTCTACAAGCTCAAGTTGTTGCGGAAGGGACTAAAAATGTATATCATGCTTTGAAAGTATCCACCAAACCTACAATATAAAAGATTTCAAGTTATATAATGTGTACCTCGTGAGAGAATAGTCAAAGATATCCAAATTCCCTTATACTTGAATGCATACATATCCGCATGATTAATAAGTGGCAAAATCCTTGATCCATAAGAAACAAGTAATTTGCTGACTTCTCGGAAAAGCAGTATGCCATTAGCAGATGACATATCAAAAGTTAATCGCTGGGACTTGTTCAGCACAAATTCAGCCATGAATTTCAATAACGGAGTTGTCACCTGCATGATTTCAATGTAGAAAATAAGTGCATCTCATTAACTGCAATCAGACACAAACGCAGTTATCTATTATATATTAAGATTAAGTAAATTTATAAAGACACAGAACACCCAGGTACATGGAGCTATACTTCATTCAGCTAAAAAAAATGTCTCAGACAAAAACTAATGAGACCCAGGAGCACCCAAGAAACAATCACCCTACATTAACAATCACAAACTCCCCCAAAGATCAACAAAAGAAACACTACATCTAGGATACACTTCATTCAGCCAAAAACATAGCAGACAAAAAAATAGAAACGGAATAAGCACAATTAATCTCTCTGTGCTGAGAGCTAGACAATTCCTCTGCTTCCAAATAGTCCACCCAAACAATGAGGAATCACAGCCCACCGCCTTCTCATCACAAGACACCATCATAGAACTAGGTATCACCCATGCCATCCCAATAAGAGAAAACACCAAGCTCCACAAATCACAAACAACCTCGCAATGGAGTTACAAATAATCTACTGATTGTCTGACTCCCATCTCTGTGACACATGATGAACTGAGGCAATTTAATTCTTCCTTTTCCACAAATGTCAAGCTTCAAGATTTCCCCCAGTGGGATCCAAATGTAGTTATAAGCTTAATCAATTACAACATGTGCACTCTATCACCATGTTCTAAGGTCAATCTTATTTGAGTCCTTTAAAAGAATAACATAATTTTCAGTACTAATACCAATAGTCTGATTATGGCTATGTTTTTGCCAACACATTAACTTGACATATGAAAAACAGAGATACACACCACAAACAAGTATATTTAATAAGTTAATTCTGAAGCCATATCTTAAACGATGAAATCCTCGTAACATAGCTAAGGAGACATTTGAAAGTTCTTTCAAAAACTATCGCATTGATTCAAGTTATCATGTTTTGACAACAAAATCGAGCCAAAAAAAACATCAATAATAAATTGTCTTTGTTAGCTTATGAGAGATGCTAGACAAGCTTATGCAGCAGTAGACAAATTAAAGGAAAAACATTATATACGACAAACTGAAAAAAATGCTACTTACCTCTGGGGTGTCCGTCCAATGTGCGATTGCCTTCAAGAGAAGTGGCATGTGTGCAGGATATAGCCAATCAAAGAGCAAACCATATGTTCTGCGACTATAGAAGATGGAAAAGCGAGAGTAAGGAAGAGGAAGAGGGAAGTGGCAAAGGAAAGAGTAAAATGTCAAGCACACCTAATTAAAAGCACTAACCTATTTGTAGCCATTGCAAATCCTCTGAGATCCCGCATCAATCCGATTAATGCTTGCTTAACAGTATCCGTGCGAAAAATCTCATCAGGTATTTTTTCCAAATTGACAAAAACCTTTATGGGCAGAACCACCACTCCAAGTATTAAAAGTAATTTGAGGAAAAAGAAACAAACCCTCATTCAGAAGTATAATTGACCAGAGCCCAAAACAATTTATTTTCATAAGATGAATGCCCAACTGCTGAGAAATTCTCAAGCACATAAGACAAGCAAAAGTTAAAAATATGCAAGTGGCATAATCCAAAACACAGCAAAATGAAACTCTTAAATGAGCAGATTGTGAAATACAGGTAAAGTTTGGGCTGGATGAATTTGAGGATATAAAGAATAAGAGGTCTGTAGTACAGAATAAAACTAAAAGAGTAATGAATTTATTCCAATATTTTAATTGCAATTACAAAATATACCTGCATGAGAGGATCAACTGAAGATTTGAATTTTAAAAGACTGTCTTCTGTGAAAACCAGCAAGCCTATGGTGTAAAAAAAGGTAGTTCTGCTACGGCATAATCTGTTCTCTTTCAGAAAAGAAAAATGTTCCCTCTGAAAATGCAAATCTAACTAAAGTCAACCTGGGTTTACCATAAATAGTTTTGAATCTCAAAAACAAAGCAGAATAAGTTAATAATTTACATTATGATGGGAAATTATCAGTTGAACAGTATCCAATTTGAGCAGCAGCTTCCCACTTGTGTATCTAAAGAAGGGTCCATGTTAGTACAGAAAAAAGAGATAAAACAACTCCAACCAATGAAACGGTGAAATGAAAAACCAACCCGGAAGCCATTTCCAAAAAAAGATTTAAAGTATGAGTAATAACATCCGCACTCTGCACATGGAGACACAAAAAAGAGAAGGAATGATCTTCATTTCAAGAACGATACAAGTGACTTGAAACAGATTATAAATAGTTACCTCAACATAACAATTGAGATTTGTTGCAATCTTTCCAACAATAACATTTAACACTTGTAGATGATCACTGAGTCCAAGAAGCTCGGAAAATCGGGTATACAGCCGCTGCAGTGAAAGTACTAAGCATCAAGGAACAGGA
The DNA here is from genome assembly GCA_947179155.2 of Hedera helix. Lineage (NCBI taxonomy): Eukaryota > Viridiplantae > Streptophyta > Magnoliopsida > Apiales > Araliaceae > Hedera > Hedera helix. Next base: position 48,535,199 of record OX359266.1, on the reverse strand, counting down.
AAAGTTAAAGCTACTGAATGATGGAATTATGAGATCCTTTTTCCCTCCAACTTATTACGAGGATGGTGTATCAAACTTCAAATTCATATACCTTAGATGATTCCATTGCCTGATCTCCTACATAGGACTTGAGGAAATGTTGGAAAAATATCAGAATAGCATGATCCAGTCTCTGCTTGCTTAGTTCATTATATCTCTGGCAGGTGTAAGACAATCCAAGGACATTGTATAAGGAAAAGCAAAAAGAAAGAAACTAGATCGGCCATGACAAAATTGTTTCAAATAATTTATAGAATAAGAAAACTCTAGTTGAGATACAACGAGAAGAGTTCATCTCTTCCACAAAACATGGAGAATTAATAGTTGGTTTATTAAACAAAAAAATATAGAGTGATCTTTATTTACTCTTCAGCATTAATTGTTTGTGATGGTAACTATATCACGAGCCAATGCCATTGAAATCATAGACCACTCTCGTCGGTATTAGACATACTAAGAACAATTTATCAGGTTGCAGACTTGAACTGTAACGATTCCAAGATAACGGTGAGAGCTGATCTATTTCAACATCATTTGTTCCTAATTCAATTCACAAAATGATCATACAAGAGGATCATTTTAGAGAAAAATGCAATCATTTTATAATGCACCTATTTGTTTTGACGACTCAAACAAGTGACAAGTCCCTTGCGAGAATACGCTGTGATTTTTAAGCGTCATATTGTTCAGGTAAACGAGGTTTTCCAGGGTTCAACTGTTCTTTTGTTTATTTTCTTGGAGATTTTGCATTAGCTAGCATATAAATCGCCATGGACTCTTTGAAGTCAACTTGAGACATTTCGAAACTCAAAATATAAAAAGTACTACTAATTATAATATTTATTGTTTCGTAATTTTAATCAATCTTACAAAATTTGAGTTTGAAAATGTTTTAGATTAACTTTTATAAGTCAATAATGAGTTTATAATTTGAAAATGGAGGAAGTAGTACATATTTTGATTTTAAACATAGAATATATAATACAAGATATAAACACACACACACACATATATATTATAACTAATACTAGTAATATAATATATAAATTAAATAGTAGACCAAGTATCATTGTTGTAAAAAAAAATTAGAATAAATAAATATTATTATACATTAGAAGATAAAACATGTAAATAAACAGCCTAACTATAAATAAAACAAAGAAAAGACGGTCAAAAACATAAATCATCATACAACAATATAATTCCTATAATATAAATACAGTAGTAGTATTGTATTTATATTATAATACTAATACCATAGTAACATATAAAAAAGACAATCAACCAGAACTAAAACTAGAAGATGGGAGGAGCTAAAACACAGCTTGGAATTCTTCATTAAAGGCAATAGATAGCAATGTCGGACTCTCTCTTTTTCTTTTCGGGTTCAAATCTTAGTTGCAAAGGGTCGATCTACTCACTCTTAATGTTCGATAGGAAATCAAAATAACTACCGATCTTCTCTTAGGCACACACCTTGACAGAATATCGTCCAAGGCATCGCCTAGGCGACCCAAGTCGACGATTTTCTGGCTAACGTGCACACCTTGAGACCTCCACCAAGTCATAGCCTCGCCTTTCCAACCGCCTTTGCACCTTAGTTCCCCTTGGGTCTTAAAATAACTACGGTATCACCATCCATTGTGCATTTTGAAGACATTCTAGGAGAGTTTGCTTTACAAGCCTATTGGGGTGATCTTAGGAGGCTTGCTTGTATAGGGTGGGGTTTAAATTTTTGCGGGATATAGGCATTCTGTTATATTTCCCTATATTTTTCTATACTGCAGATGTACGGGGGTTCAGCCCCTTTTTGGGGTTTAAAGTGGATTAACTCATTTTATTTATCAAAAAAACTTCCAGATTGCCACATATGTTTTAAGAAAGAGATTAACTGTACCAAGTGACTTTCACATGTAATTTTCAAATATCATAATTATTCATGAGAACTCTAAAACTGACCACAAAACCATTGTGAGAGAAACAAATATCATGAACAACATGCACAGAATGACAAAATTTGATAAATTAAAAATACACTTTTACCCTAATGTTACCTATCAAATTTAACAATTTCTGAACTTAAACCCAATACAGAGATGCATTGAAAATGAAATGATTTTTTTTTAAGAGAATACACTTTGAAGTTACACTCATGTCCCTGTAATTCCATTTTCATTTAACTGATAGGTCCATATGTTTACACAAACAAGAAGTTTTTTCCACATTTCATGAGGAACGCATGGTGATTATAAGGAAAAAGTATTACTCTACACTCTTTTTTTGGTTGCATTAAGAATATAGAATGTGTTAGAGATAAAATAGATGAATTGAATATTGTTGTTATGTTATTACAAAGAGTAATAAAGCCTTATATATAGGCTATTAGTTGAGTAGTGGCCAAATATGTGTGAGCACCAAGTATGTGTGGACACCAAGGATACTTGGTGACAAAGTTCTAATAATAATATACCTAATGCTACGTTTGGATTGAAAGAATGAAAATGATGAAGAAATGAAATAGATAAGAGAATAGAATGGAATAGGGAATAGAATGAATAGTGTAATGATTTATTCCATTATAGCTGAAATGAGTCATTCCACACCCTCTATCAAGGAATAAAATTCACAAATTTGGTAGGAATGAGAATCGTTCATTCTATTCTAATGAAACAATCAAACACAATTATTTTCATTCTATTGGAACGAATCATTCCATTCTCACCTTCATTCTTGCGATCCAAATATATTGTAGAATCATGATTTCAGAATAATCTTCTAACACTACCCCTTAAGTAGGAAGTCTTATATCACAACTTACAACTTGTTACATAACATAATCTTAAAAATAAAAAACTCAAACCAACTATAGCACGTAATTATTTTATCTTCAACATTCCTCTCAAATTGGGGCCCTCTTCAATTTGGACGGTAAGAAAAGAGTTTTAGTCCAAAGTTAGATTTCTCATTCTCGATATATAACTTCACACATCCACTTTCTGAGGATATCATGTGCTAGTAATAATGGAGAACACTGGTCTCCCACAACAAATATGAAGGACTCTATCCTTCAAAAACAACTACGAAGAACTCCTTGCCTTCCTCAACAACGAAGGACTCTCTAGCCTTCCAAAAAATCAAAGGACACACTTCTTTTTGAAATCTCAACCCCATGCAATCCTTACTTTCCAATCAACCATCTATTTACATATTCAACTAGAGAAATAACTATTAAGGACAAACTATTTTTGTTTACCACAAAAACAAACGACCATGGATTTTTATTTTGTTCTCTGAAAAAACAAAAAAAAAAGAACTACAAGAAGAGAAGATACCCAACGCCGGCCATGTGTTGCCGGCGGCGGAAGCAAGACTTCTAGTTGGCCTCCAAAGATCAAACTAGATACCATGATAGGGATAAAATAGATTTATTGATACCATGTTGATAAAATAGATAATATTGAATATTGTTGTTGTGTTATTACAAAGAGTACTAAAATCTTATATATAGGCTAGTGGTTGAGTAGTGACCAAGTATGTGTGGGCACCAAGCATACTTGGTGACTAAGTTCTAATAATAATATACTTTAATAATAATAATAATAATAACGATTAGAATTATGATTAAAAATCTTCTAACAAAAAAAAAACAAAAACAAATGGGGGCTTCCTCTTAATGATATACCTGATTCTGAAATCTACCGTCAGTAATGTTGATCAAGCTGAATACACGTGCAGAAAGTTCTGCATCATGTAATTCGTCTGATTCCCCACTGACAACGAAGAAAACAATCAAAATAAGAAAAATAATGCACTCCAGAATTATGGCTCACTCCAAAAACCAAATGATATAAATACCTTGACTTTATCTTTAGTATCGCTGCAACTATATGCACCATCCAAGAAAGTTTGGTTTCAAGAAGAAACAGATTACTGTTATCCCCAAGGGCCTTTATATTTGTTGCTTCCTATGTAGTATGAAATAAATAAGAAAATCTTAGCACACAGAAGTGTTGCTCATGAAAAGAGTCACACATACGAAATGGGAATTATACAAAATGGCATTCCAGCTTACCACATACATCTGCATTACCGAATCAGTAAACTGCAATATGTACATGCTACAGCTCTCATACTGAAAACTCAGTAAACCATAGGAAAAATTAAAAAAGGAACATGTTTAACAATAATCAACTAAAGATCACTTGCAGAATAAGATATTCTCTTTATTGATTCATGTATACAGCAGAAGACAGTTTTGATAAAAAGATTGATCCTTCAATTAATTGACTACATCTATAAATCTGAACCTGAAATCTGCAAAGTGGACGAATGCATTCAAGCTGATCCTGAAGAAGTTCAGCATTATCAAGTGGGTTCTCAGAGAGATCATCTGATAATCCCACCTGCAACAGAACAAATGGAAACAGAGAGAATAATACTAATCCTTCTATTCAGTTGAATTAACTAAAGGGGAAACAGAAGCAGAAGAAAGCAAGCACTAACCTGGAAAGAATCAAATTTTGACGAGATAAAACTCTGCATGATCTCCAGGACAAGTTCATTTAGCAAGCTTGGTGTTTCACCCTTAAAATATCGTAGAGAGGACACCAATCTCGACCAGAGTTCAAGAAGATAGTACACACTGCTGCTGGCCCACTGAATAAGACATGAGAATATTAGTTTGAATGTGGAATAGAACTCTTACATCAACAAAAGATTCCAGACGCTGTTTAGTCAAGTTGAAATTTATGAACACCGCATAACCTGCCATGACTGTAGAGACTTCAGAGTGAATCCTGCTACTAAGCTTATCCAATCACTATAGCTATCTGTGCTCACAATCTCAGATAACTTCATTCCAGAACCACACAACCAAGAGAACGTCAATAAAAATAAATCTTCGATGAGAGTTAAAGCAGATAAATTCAAAAAAAGAGTACTTATCCAAAACAACTACAGAACTTTTGCATTTACACAATACATCTTAGACCTTCAAATGTAGCGCTATATCCTTTGAGAAGTGAATTTCCAAATAGAGCACTATCTTTATGCATAAAATCAGACTATCCAGTTCAGTCCTCTAAAATTTTGGTGCTGAGTCTATGGGGGAAAAAACAAGTAGGAGATGTAGACTAGGTATAAACATAACCAAGAACCTTTTTCAGTATAACATGCCTGTAGTTGACTTAAATTCAATTTCCACATCCATATTAAAAGCTTTACCATTACATTGAGCAATAGTCCTTAACTGCCTTTTAACATATTTTTAAATTTGTACATTTTATGGCTTACTAAATATCAGCAGTGATTCAATAGTAATTATACAGAAAGAACAAGGACATGCAAAAAACAGTTTGATGATATACTTAATTAAGTAAATCTAATTTAAAATTACAATCATAGGAAAATCTTATACCAAACACAGTAATAATCAAATGGCATCGAACTGATTCAATATGTTAAACAGACAAAAGTCTCTGCATACTAAGAGAGTCAGATATATAGAGGATGGACATGGTTAAAGAACAAAGTGTTTTTATCTATTTTAAAGAAAAAAATTTTTAAAAAAAACAAAAACAAAAAATACCTCGTATGTAATCTTAAAGCGTCCAAGAAGCCGACAAAACTCATGGTAGTTGTCATGATCAGCAAGACCTGCCACCCAAGTAAAACATGGGATACTATTACAAAATATGAACAATATGAAAGGGAATGCTTTTAAAAAACCATAAGAGCACATGATACACTGAAAAGGATCTGAAGACAGAAATGCCAAAATGTATATAGACACAATATTATCCACCCATCCCAAACAAAGCACTTACAAATACCACCTCTTCATTGCGCAAATTCTCGTCCAACAATTCAAAAATAGTGAAGGACCAAACAAGCCGTGACATAATGCAACACAGCTAACTTATAAGTAACAATGATGGACAAAGTCAAATTACAATGAAACCCACAAAACAACAGGATTTGCATAAATTCAAGGGAAATTGAGAAAACAAGGAGGTCAAGTCATAATTGAGGAAGTGAGTTTGGACTTTCAAGATAAGAGAAATTAAATAAATGGTCTTGTTGTACCACCTCGATGCTACATTTGGATGCCACTCCGGCAATTTAAAGCCCAAGGTCTTGGATGTTAATGATCAGAAGTTTTACTTGTTCACAATTAGACAAACTCTAAGATCCAAGAAGAAGAAGAAGAAGAAGAAGAAGAAGAAGAAGAGGTGTTACTGATCAGAAGTTTTACTTGTTCACAATTAGACAAACTCTAAGATCCAAACTATCATAAGAAGAAGAAGAAGAAGAGGAGGAGGAGAAACTTAAGCGCCAGATTTTATAATAGGTAATACATTATAGTGAAGCAAAACTCTAATCAAAACTATCATAATAAGTTAATAACTACATAATTCATGAATTTAATAATTAACAACACCCCGCCCCACCTAATAACATAGAAAGTCACAAAAGGTTAAAATATTAGCATAATATAAATCAATAAACATGGAAAGCAGAATATATTCGAAGGGCGTGTTTACCTTTTCCTGTCTGCAAAATATCTTTTGTGCCTATCATCAGATGCGCGAGATATTTCAGGCGTGCAGCTGCATTGGTAAACAAGGATCTTCTAACAGAAGCCAAACGTACCAAGCATGCCAAAGCCTGAAAATCACAAGAAAGAAGAAGTTACAAACGTAACAGAAAGACTAAACTGCAAGAAATGATGGCACGTTTCCGGATTTCGGCAACCAAAATAAAAAGTAAATTTCAACCAGCTCAACAAGTACATTTAATGACCTTATCATGAGATAAAAGGAGTAACTTGAAGCACTGTACTAAAATCTCAATATAATAAAAACTGAGTTCAATAAGAGTAAAATATATGTGTGTATATATATGTGCCAGAACGAATCGCAAAAAGGACCAAATCAAATGAAATAAAAGCGTAAAAGTTTAAATTCGAGTTATGAACTACAATACGACGGAAAAAGGACGGATAACAACCATCACATATATTATGGAATTCATAAATGAAGACGTGAACTATACAAATAATTTTATATAAAGCTTTTGAAAGTTAGATGAATGTAAGGTAAGGAGGGGCACAGACAGAAGAAAACAGGCGCGCGCGCGCGCGCACAGAGAGATGCTTAACAAGTTTGATATCATTAAAGGAAGGTGTTGAGGCCTTGAGGGGGAATAGTAGACCAAAACCAAACCTTTGGCATATTTTTGCTAATCTCATACTCAAATCCTGTTTAAGCACCAACCCAAGTCTCTGCCAATGCAGTACTCAACAAGACTAATAACTATTAACACTACTCTTAATATTATCGTTCCAGGATTCTATTAATCTTATGACTAGCATGTATCATATGTTTACGAGCATGCTTTCTTAAAGGTTGGGTGAGCTGTGCTTTTGATACTGTTATGAATCCCACTTCCTAAATCCCAAGTGTATGTGTATTGCAAGGGCAGATTTTAGATGTTCCATGATGGCAAACAAGGTGGTTTATGATGTTCAAAGCAGAGAAACAAGAAAGCTTGGTTCTCAAGTTGGGGAGATGGCTTATGACATGGAGAGAAATTGAAACTAAGTGGAGAAAGTGATCAAGGATCAGCTTGCTTCCTCTTAGAGTGATTGTTAATAACAAGGCAAAGTTCTATTTTAAGTTGCACTTTTAATAATCTGGGAAGTTGATATGTGGTGAACAAGCAAAATTTCCAATTATTTTATCTAAATTTCAATTTCTTTTAGATGAAGAATAGTACAGTTTAGGAGGATAAAAAGAGGTCCTACATAAAAAAGAAGACAAGTGAAAAGGGTGGAAAGGACACAAGTTCTGTCCATAAAGAACTGCCTTACAATCCATATGAATATGAGAAACTGCAACCCCTAAACGCTCTCTTGGAAGAAAAAAAAGTCAAGTAAGAACCCTATCGCATAGTAGATACAAGGGAAGAAAGAGATCTCTGAAGATCTTAGTATACCCCTCCATCCAAATACCTGAAAAAAGATTAGAAAACACCCACTCCAAATTCATAGATAGTCAACATTCATCACCATACTCTCCAATGACATCCCCAAAAAAAAAACACAATATATTCTCCAAATTCAATGAACAATATGATTCACCAAATGCCCATAACAATTTCATAACCCCTGAGCAATAGCACAATGGAGAAACAAGTGGGAACTGTCTGCTGGCACAGAACCCAAATTTATAGAGATAAGGACTTAGCATTACGGGGACTCCACACTTGAAGCAACGTGTTAATCTTAAGCCTATGAAGGACTAAAGATAAATATTTGTTTAATCTTGAAGAACATTAGTCTTCCAGATATCAGGCATAAAAACAGATAATAGCCTTCCAAATACCATGAAGGATCATTGATTATCTTGTTCTTCTATGTTTTTTATTTCTTTTCCACTTTTTCCTCTTTGTACTTTTGCTTGGAGTCTTTGGATTTTTTAGTTTTGTCATGTTCTAATTGGCTTGGCCAGTCGTCTTAAAAAAGTAATTATGTTACTGGCTTTGCACAAAATGAAAGGAACTTTAAATTAATTGGTACCTTTCCCGCCACTTGTTGAGAGAGAAGAATCATCATTGTTAATATGTTAAAGAGTACATTTGGAAACATCTGAACTAAAGAGTTGTTCTCTATAACTTATGTTGATTTTTCTATGTTATTCCACATGATAGACTTCTAGTCCTTTACCATTTGTATGCACTCTCAGTTACTGATAAAAACTTATCTCTTTTTCTTGAAAATTTTTACCACAGCACCAAGCATTGGCCCCGCAAGAGCCACAAGGTGTAAGTTAGATTCTAGCTTATGGGAAAAAACACAATAACTTGTTCAAAAGTAAATTCCTGTCACAGAACTTCCTAGGCTAAAGTCAGAAAGTGGCCATCGGCTAAATGATTAATCTACGTTAATCTTACAGATCAAGGACTAATCTACAGCATTTTACACATGTCAATTTAAAATATCCAAAGCCACTTGTGTGTACCAACAAATAAATTGTGAGCATATTACTAGAGCCTCAACAATTTTGTCTGGTAAGTTAGAAAAGCATTGTCCTAATTGTAAATGGGGCTAGTATGGAACTGTAAAGAACCACAACCCATCAGTCGGAATTCAGAAAAATATAAAACTAATGCTTTTAAAATAGAAAATTACATAACATCAACTTCCAAAGAAGACCTTCCAATCAACATCACAAAATGAGCAAGTAATTGGCTCAAAACGCTATGCATTATATACGTAGATGAAGTAACCAACCTCTCTTGATACCTGAGGTTTACTCAGTGCATAGTAGTCAAAAAATATCTGCAGAGTCGAGGGGTCTTCAATAACTTGCTTCCACGAAGATGGAACCTATGCAATAAAGACACATTGCAGAACAATGGGATATCAAAGGGTTACAGGCGAGCAATAGCTAAAAACAAATCCTATCAGCAACAAATGAGCGAAGCAAGATCACCTGAATAGAGCCAAAATCTTCTGAACTTTCATCAAGTGACGTCCCCATAAAATCAAATGATAGACATTTGAGAGCTAATGAAACAGCCAGCTCTTGTAAATTGTTTTCAACTGCACAAAAAAAAATGAGCAGGATGCGTAGAATTTTTTTATTTTTTTTTAGGGGGGTGGAGGGGGCAAACTCTCATACAGAAGTAACATAAATACCATGAAAAGAATGCTAAAAGCATATTACCGTCATTTTTCAGTTGAGATAAAGAAGTAAGGGATATTTGGAATATTTGTAGAAGTGACAGATCTCTGAAGGAGCACGCCACCCTACGCTGCTGTGTCAATGACAGTACTGGATTGGGCTGATTATTTAATATTCAAGAAATTAGAGTAAGTTGGTGGCAAACTAAAGATCGAGTTGATAACGTATCAATGTTGACAAAATCAGCAATAAATTAAACGTGCAGCATAACCACCACAAGACTGGCTAAACAGAATGATATTATAACCTAGTTGCAATTTGCACAATCCCACCATCAGAGTCAATCTCATGGTTGTTATCATCAAAAGACCATTTCACTGATTGAAAATCTCATTGGCCAGTTGATGGTCTCTGTCACAATGTTCTTCAACATCAATATAACCATTTGCACACAATCTGTATACCATAGTGCAACCATAGCATCACCTTCGCCGTTCAATGTTGGCATAGCATGGGAACTTCGTGGTGATCCTCTTACCAGCAGGATTTGCGTCATCAGATATTTGCATTACACATCATATCCTTGAGATCATCCCCCCCATAATATTTATTATCCATGCAGCAAATCTCACTCCACCGTAGACTCTTATCGGCTTGGTTAGGTTGCTAGACTCCTAGTTTGGAGAAGATAGTGAACAAGTTAGACAAACCTTACCTTATAAAGAAACGTTTCCTATTGCCGATTTACCACAACAACGAAATAACATGGAACCTTTAGCCTCTCTATCTAAACCATCATCCATGAATTTCCAAAGTATCAACACCTCCAAAATCCGAAACTCTTCTTTACCTCTATCAGAATCAGACGAAATATAGCGAGTGGGATTGAGAGATAGACTAAAGGAGGTGATGTTTCAGAAAAATATCGAACTAGAGAAAAGAAAAAAAAGGCCATTGTTTCAAGGAGAGGCAAGATGTGAAAAAGAAAATAATATGCGACTTCTTTCAAAGAAATTGGCTATGGAGTTTCAGACTTTCCCTTCCCTTCTCCCCAAAATAAAACTGACAAACAGGCCCCAAGGTATGTATGATGGTGCAAGTAAGCTATGATCTATGACACGTAAAGATGAGAAATATTGAAGCTACAAAGTAAAAGAAGAGATTTTGAATAAGATGACAAATTTGAAGAGACGAGGTATTCAAGTTATATATATAGAGAGAGAGAGATTTGGGTTTGTGTATGAAATTTTCCATCAATCAAACTATATAATCTAGTCAGGGACAACATTGTTGATACATAGAAACATTATGCATATTTACCACATAGATGTATGTAGCTTTGTATATTAAATATTGGACCTAATCCATAGCCACAGATGAAATTATCCGGTCAACCCATCTTTAGTCATCCTACTGGAGGTTAGACAGTGTATACTATACAGTAAATAGTTCATTTCAACATTCAACATATTGTTTAAAAGGACAGTGAAAAAGATGTAGGACGGTAGTAATATAGGACTATGATAAAATTGCCCCTATGTGAGCAGACCTTTTACTTTTGACCACATCCTACTTATTATGTGTTTTCTTATACCAGTTCGCGACTTCTTCCTCCATTTAGCAGATTCACTCTTCTCTCTCTCTTACAATTGATATATAAGCTTTATGCTTTTTTATAACACCTCACTTCCACGTCGAAACAGGCGCAATACATTGATATGTATATAAGGGAAACTATTACTAATACCTTCAGTCAATCTTTTGGGTACTAATAGTTTCTTAAAGCTTTATATATACATCCAAGTATCCCGCCTATTCCGATGTGAGACTTGGATGTTATATTCATAGGTTGGTTATGTTTTGGGTTATGTTTTTGGGTGGATTATGCTTACGAGTGGTTTATACCAAAATAAATGGGCACTTAAACTGGGACAAAGTGGCAAATGTTATTTTATTTTTAATTTATCTAGTTCAATGAATTGTAAGAAAATAATAGTTCAATGAGTTGACTGGTAGAAAATTGAGTTCAGTGATGTAATTTTAAGTCAGACCCCAGTTTTAGTGATGAAAAAACATCCATTTTGTCCAGAGCTGAAATGAGTTATCCGGACCAAACCATTTTTCTCTTCCCTTGTTTTCTTTTATTTGTTGAAAGGCTAGCTCTCAAGTACAAATAAGAGCATTTAACAGGATACCACTTGGCCGCTCTCAAAAAAATGACTTACATTTTTCGGATCCGTAAGTTGTTTTCCAAGAACAATAAAGGAATAACAAACGTATTTTCCGTTGACTGGAAAATGACTCCACATTTTTCGTGACACCAAAGACCCAATACAGAAAAATTCAGAAAACATTTCCTCTTCTCAAATGCCTAGAGCTACAAAAAAAACAATTAGGGGGGAAAATGAAGCTAACTATGAATAGAATATATCATTGTTCTCCCAGTCCATAAAAGAAGTGGACGTGTATTTAACTAGTATAAACACGACCACTATGCATAAGAGCCCAAGGATCAAAACCCTTCCTCTTAATATCTGTAGTTCACCATACACCCATGAGTTGGAGTACTAATTTGGAAAGGGAAAATTGTTATCAAAGATCAGAAGCATCAGACTGCAAGCACGACAGCACCGCATGAAAGAAGCTACAAAACACTATTATGACAAAAACTTGATGAAGAGAGTTCTTAGAAAGGAAAGCTAATGATAAGAAAAGGAACAATTACAAACTATCAAGAGCGTTACACGATTGGGAATATCAAATACGTAGTTGCTTTCAAATCCTTCGAGGACAATAATGATTTTTGATGCCCCCCCCCTCTTAATATTCAAACAAAATATTGTACCTACGCCTCAAAAGTTACCCAAAACCAAGAAATATTCATGTTGAAAGACACAAATAGAAATAATAGAATTTACATTTACCAAAACAACCACCCAAGATGCATATCCTTATGGCATACGAATCAATTTACGACACTATTCAAATAATGTGTTACTGTGAATTTTTTTAATAAGAAAAAATCTTGATTAAGACAAACCTGAAACATCTCGCTAATAAGCTGACTCAATATCTTCAGGCCAATGGCATAGTGACACGTTGCCTGATGACAGTGCAAAAAAAATAGCTTTATTTGGAATATTAACATGCTAAGCTGAATGCATATTGATACAAGGACTTCGATATTAACCATAAATGAGTCAAAAATTTATATCGTAACCGAAAACAAAGGGGAAATAAATAACTTTAGTGAAAACGGATAAACTGTAAACATACCAAATGAACAGTCAGTATAAAGATCATATGAAGGTTCAGAAATACAGAAAACATTTGATAAATTGACAATAAAATTCTTTCCCAAGGAATAAGCTTGCATCTAGTTTTAAGTCTACCTTTAATGGCCAATCAAAGGATTAGAAAGAATTTACACTGCAAATGTTCAACAAAGAAGTACCATATAACAGTTGTCTTGTGATAACTAACTGCATTACAGCCAGAGGCAGAAGAGTATATCCCTGATGTTGTAAGAGTCCAAAATACCTTTTCTTTACTATGCACATTAAGGGAAAAAATTGCAGTTGTTTCTGCCTCTTAAGTAATTAATGAGAAATAGGTGGTAAATGCCAGTTACTTTGGAATATGAAATTAGCATCTCTAACAGAAGCAGAGCTACCAATCTTATCAAAAATCTCTCCACAAGAAGTGTGCAATTATTAGTCCACAATACCACAACCATACCTCACCCAGTCCCTATGTGGTTCTTACAAACTTTGTGCAAGTCTCTAAGTTTCATTAGTTTCCTCCAAGTGATGGAAACATTGTTACAAGCACTGTATCGGATATTGTTTGCAAGAAACAGAGAAGATACATCAAAACACCAGAGAAAACTTCCCGTCAACCATAACAAAATCAGATTTAACAGGAAATTTGTAGTCAAAGTTTCCAAGGAAAAAAATTTTGTAATGTGTTGCGTACAATTAGGTATACATCAGTCTGAGACATTTGCAAATCCCATCATAAATTTAACAAGATCAAGGGCCTCCAAAATTAGAAATCAAGGAACTGAATAAGCAAAGGCCAACAAAGGAATACTTACAAGTAAAGAGTTGCCTGATTCAGGACCATAATACAATATTTCCTATAAAGAATATATAAATATACTTAATATATTTCATAATGAAACTTGTCTACAGAGTTACAAAATTTCCACACTCCTTAGAAATGTTAAATTAGAGTAAATGCTGACAACCACGGATTCTAATGAATCTTTCGATAATTTGTGAAAATCAATCTATCTAATTCATTTTCCTTTTCCATCGAACTGAGATCTTATATAAAAACTACAATTTTTCCCCAGGCTTAAAAGGAAAGAAAGCTAAATTATACAAGTGACACTAACGGACAGTCACGTCTTAATTGTAATCTCTAGGGACTGTGAGCAAGGCTATCTATACATGTGGTAACAGCAGTAAAAAGAAATATAAAGCTCCACGTAGACACTTCTCCAAAGAAAATATAACAACCTATTAAATCATAACGACGATTCTTAACAGGATTGGAAAAAAGACATCAATCCCAGATTTAACTATATTGGGAAAGAGAGCAGTATCATCATAAGCTATCATCTGACAAAGATGCATCTCATTCCTGATGCTAAAATAACCGCATTCTGCTATCTTTAAAGTATAGTTCTAAAATAAATTCATTTCACCTGACTCAGAAAATCCGTAGACTCTTTGACCACCTCCCTAAAGCTGTCATTGTCAAGCCACCCAAACTTTGTAATTCGGCAAAAGAGTTGAATTAGAGATCCAATCACAAAATTCTTCAAATCAGGTCCTCTAGTGGCCAGATAGCTAATGACATAATTTCCTTCAAAAAAACAGTGCAGATTAATCAATCTGGATTTGTACAAAAGAATTTGAAATAAAGTGTCATAAGATAATCATAGCAATGTTGTGTGTGTTTAACAATAGCATTGAGAATTCCACTCATAACAATGAAAACCTAAACATTTCACCTGAAAATTAAATATAATAAATGTATGATGAACACATGATCCTTTGACTTAACAATTAGAACCTATGAAACAAAAACTTCATGTGACCGCACTTAACAAAGCTTAAGTTGGCCACTCGTGCACCCATGATATTGAAAATAGGAAAAAGCAGCCAACGACATTATTCATATAACTGTCTTCAAGTTTACAAGAAGAATATTACGGATATCAAGCCGTAGCTGCAAAGTAAGACGCTTCTCTGTCACTTGTTTTAACAAGCTCGAACTGGCCATCATTAATGCATATGGATTAGATGCGTTCTCCAGAACGTATTGACATTGCGAAATATAGTTGTTGTCTACTGAGAAGCATTTCAGGGCATTTTCTGCATGAGCTCGTTCAGCAGCATCCTGTGAATTGTAAAGCCTTTCGCACAAAGCTTCCAGCTGTGCTAAGTTCTCCATCGTCAAAAAAGAAGATTGTCAAGATTTCAGGAAACGAAATCACATAAAGTAATATTTCTCCTTTTGCAGCTTATAACCAATACAACAAATGAACAAACCCCCCAAGCAAACGATAATATATTTAGCGGCCAAAAATGAAAAGAGAAGGAGATTAATTGAACAAGTCTCAATTAAATTCAGATCATCAAGCTGCCAAAGTTGTTGAAATCAATGTACTCTACAACTAGGATGTTGCATATTATACAAAAATACAAATAGTTATTTCAATCTTAATTGTTCGTTCGCTACAATATGTACTCAAATATGAAGACAGCTCAAGATAAAACCCCCATAAAACTGATCATCAGCTGAGCCCCATCACTGTAGCTCCCTCCCTCTGGAAATTACAACATTAATCCTGAAACACAAAAAAGTTGAAGAGTATACATCACATGACTCTGTGAAGCATAACTAGACATTTAAAGTTCATTAATCTTGATTCTTGCCAATTAGTTATTTTACGGGTGTTCAACATAGGATGTGTTGCAAAAGAACCACAAAACTCGTATTTGGTCCTCAAATTTATAGTTGTGAATTTATTTATAAAAAATGTTTGAATAGCACAATCAAATATATAACAATTAATAACTACAGATAACTTCAGGGAAAAAATAAAAATTAAAAAAATAATAGGAAATTTCTACATGAAATTAGAACAGATGAATCATGGAACTTGGAATGCTTTATACATACTACATACGTATGTATCTTTCACATAAGCAGAAGAAAACAATCACAACTATGCACGGAATATGACTCCACTCTGTAGAAGTAAGTATACAGTGGCAGAAGATAGAAGAAAACCTTAAATTGTAGGCATTGCCAATTAAAACTATGGTGAAAAACAATAAGTTGAGTGCCCACACAAATGGGACATGCTAAACATGGAAACAAATAACTTATGTAGGAAGTTTTGACGCCATAATCTTTGTTAAATCACTACTAATCACATTTATACATCAGTTTTATAGCTTTCAAAATATGAATTTTGTCACCATGCCTTCTCATCTTACAAGAAAAATTAATCCTCTTTCCATTACTAGCCAATTGACATGTTACGCTGACTCAATGAATATATATATATATATATATATAGGGAGTAATCCATAGCCACCACTGGTAATGGATCATTTCTCAACCAACTAATCTCATGCCTTTAATCTCAACTAGGAACGAACTAGATTAAAAGGGGATAATTAATATCCGCAAGTCTTTCTTATAGATACTAATTAATATACGAAAGAAAGACTTGCTACGTTAAAAAATCCATAAATAGTCAGACCTTCTTTTTCCTAATACAACTTTTTCTCTTTCTTCAATCAAATTTTAAAATTCAATAACCTTTTTGTTACAAATCCAAAATGGCCTATCTATATATCATTGGAAAGCTCTCGTCTAGATCTTCAAAACAACAACATATATTGTTGATATTTTTTTAGTAAAATGACCAAAATTGAGGTTAAGGTTTTGTATTTTAAAACACACCATTGTAAGCTTTGGTTATAACTTTTGTCATTTTAACTACCTTAAAACATATCAACAATCAATCTTTTATTGAAAATCTTTTCGAAACCTTTCCAACAATATATAAATTGACAATTTCAGATTTGTAATGAAAAATATGTTGAATTTTGAAGTTTGGTTGAAGAAAGAAAAATTTTATTTTAGGAGAGAAGAGTATATTCAAACACTTTTGAAATTTTTTAACTTAAAAAGATATTCGCAAATCTTTCTTGTAGATACTAATTTATTTGCAAGAAAGACTTGCGGATACTCATTCTTCCTTTTTAATCTGGGTCATTCCTATTTGAGATTAATAGTAGGAGATAAGTTGGATGAAAAATGATCCATAGTTAGCGATGACTAAAGATCACTCCTCTCTATATATATTTGTGTGTGTGTGTGTGTAAAAAAAGAGTGTAATATCTGGGGGGGAAAAGTCAATATCATTTCAAACAATTTCCCATCGAACTTAGGACATATTAGCAAACTCTGTTATGGATACGTGATATAATTAATAGCATTGAGAAAAAAGACTACAAACCAATGATATCAAAAAAACATCAATACAATTCCACAAATAATGATCCAGTCATTATTTTTCAATTTATTATAATAATTAAATCAAATTGTGACATGTTAGGAATTACTTCTAACGAAAACTGTAACAGAGATATACCACATGTTTAATACATATATTTTCTCAAGGTTCTTGCAACAGATGTTTTATGCCATTTATGTCTAGTATCTGCAAGAAAGACTACAAACCAATGATCACAAAAAACATCAATACAGTTCCACAAATAACGATCCAGTCATTATTTTTCAATTTATTACAATAATTACACCAAATTGTGACATGTTAGAAATTACTTGTGACGGAACTGTAACAGAGATATATCACATGTTTAATACATATATTTTCTCGAGGTTCATGCAACAGATGTTTTATGCCACTTATGTCTTAATTAATTACAGATTGCGGATAAAGCAACTTCCAAAGAAGAACTAGGGCAGTCACACATGCTACACATTACATTTGTTCACAAAGAAGTTGAATCACAATGATGACTCTTCCAAGCACAAAGGTTTCATGGTGATAGTGTCAAAACAAATTCCGCAAAATCCATTAAGAAGGGTATGAGCCACATGCTTTCTCACCTAGATACAACTATTCTACATAATCTACACATATGTTATATTTTAAGGACTATCTTTTGGTATTTTTCTAGACAAAATTCGTAAATGGTTTCTCATAATAACTGTAATTGATTATTACCTTTTTATTTTATATTTTTAAAAATAATAATTAAAAAATAGTGCACGTTAGTTGGATATAATGAACGGAAAATCCGGAATCCCTTTCCAATTCTTGGAAGATTTGATTAGGTGAGTGAGCGGGCGAAATTACCTAGAATATCAGGACCAGAAAAATGATGAAACAATTCCTCTCTCATCCTTTTTATAAGTTGAATGTAGGATGAAGACTTGCATCTAAGGTAGAAACAATGAAACTCTTCAGCGAATTATTTAATTCGAGCTTTCAAACAACAGTCATTAATTTCTATCTTCTATTATCCATCTCAATCAACAGGGGAATGGACATGAAACCTTCAAATGATAAGCAATGTTGAAGACTACATCCAGCTTTAATCCATAAAAAGAGATATACAAACTGTATAATCAGCTTCTAGTGATCATTTCTTGTTTGTATTGGTGAGTTAAAAACTCGATATATATATATATATATATATATATATATATATATATAGAGAGAGAGAGAGAGAGAGAGAGAAAACAGATACTCACGGTTTCAGCCAAAACACATTCTTCCTCTCTATATACAAACACGCATTGTACAAAACAGTGACACAATTAATCTAGTTACAGCAAATAATCCATCACATACTCATACGAAATTAGTAATAAGCTTCAATTAGGCATTGAATTTGAGAATAAGCACAAAACATAAAATGTACATCCGATTTGTGAGCCGATACAAACAAACTGGAACATTGAACCAAAACCTAAAGGTACTGACCAAAATAACGCACTTCTATCTAAAACTTTATCATCAAGTGATCAGAAGAGAACAAAAACAAACTAAAATGAAAGGTTAGAAGAAGAACACAAAAATGCATCAGCTGAAAAACCTTACATGCAAATTCAGTAGCGCATCTCCCTCTCTTTCAACAAATCTGTTTGTGGTGATTTCAGAATTTTGTTGAAATCTCCTCAGTGTTTATGAGCAAAATTAGAGAGAGACAAAATTAGAGAGAGACGACGTTGAGTAAACCTAATCTGGAGTAGGGATTTTAAGCAGAAACAATAGCAGGGCGCCGTGCGGGTTTTGAGATAAAAAAAATTCACGCTCGGCGGAATCTTGGAATGTTGTATATATGTTTCCCTTTTTCATGGGGACTTAAGAGTAACAGTGCTGTCACGTATAATTTGTCAAGCCATACCTTTAAAACGACACGTTATTGCCGTAAGGGAACGGAGCTGATCCTTGTTTGTTGACCGCTTGACTCTATTCTATAGCTGTCCCTTCCTTTTTCTGCGAGTGGAATAGTAGATTGTGAATTACTTCTTATTTTTATTTGGATATAAATTTAGTATTATGAATACCTTCCACACACAAAAAAAGGGTATTACTTTGACTTTTAGAAATAGGTAAAATTTATTTTATTTTATTCATCAGAATTATGAATATATAAAATACTATTAATTAATTAATAACTTTAAATGAACACATTATTTTTATTTTAGGATAATTTCGAATTTATTAAAATTAATTCACATTAATAATGAATTTGAACGCGTAATTCTACGCATCTCTTGTTTTATAAGGAAAAATTATAGAACCCATTTTCCTTAATCACCTTGGACCCTCTAGCTCCTCACCGTTTTAAACTGATTTTATAAACTTTCATTTTCGCTAAATAATATAAACAAATTCATCACCTATATAACTTAATTACCTGTTTGAGTTACATAATTCCATTGGCTTGAAGGCTGAAAAAGGTCCAAAATATTTACTTAACAGTAATTTAAATAGCGAGATGGGAGAATTTAAATATGAGAGTACAAAATGTAAAACAGTACATACTTTGAGGTCATATATGCTTTTAACTTCACAAAAAAAGAGGACAATTAAAAAAATTATACCATTTGATTAAGATTATAAAAATAAATTTAAACTAGTTCAATATTTTATGTCATTCATTATTGTAGTTTATAGTATAATAATACAGGTGGATCATTACTACAAGCCGTGGTTAACAATTATGCAATTTTGAGAATTTTGAGAAAGTGCTATAACCACAATACTCCCTACCTTATAATGCTTCACGTTTTTTCTATTATATATAAAATATATTTTGTTCCGTTTCAAAATATAATTTCATTGTTTATTTTTTTAAAGTCAATTTAAGATTAAAATTATAAAATAATAAATTTTATAATTAATAATATTTTTAAATAATTTAAAATATTAATCATTTTATTTACTAAAATTAAAAAATAATATTTCTTTCTCGTTTTAGAAGTTTTCTTAATTAGGAAAATCATAACAAATTTACCATCAGAGTTTTAAAAATAAAATAATTGGGGATTAACAGAAGGAAAAAGAAAAACCAAAAAAGATAAATCACAAAATTAATTGGCATAAACAAGTCAAATTACAAAATTGAGATTAATTTTGGGAGAGCGGGAAGGGGGATCTTCACCCTAATGGAAAATAGCAAACGAGAAGGGACTTTTAAAGTTCCCTCGATTGCTCGCTCAGTTGATTACCCTTCTTCGTGTAGGAGCGGAGCAACATTTGCACAGCCCACCCCTCGTGTGGGAGCTTTGATTGCTCAACTGTTCATGCAGGAATAGGAATATAGTTGGCACTGCATCTTGTGATCATAATGTGTGACAGGGTATCCAAAAATTATATACCAAAACCAAGAGGAGGGTCAAAAATAGTGTTGCCTTGACCAAAGAATGATTTTTGGAACAGTGTTTAAATTGATGTATAATTAGAGAAAAGGTGAATTAAATTATCCAGAGTTTCAGGATAAAACTTTCTTGCAAACAAGTAGCAAGGACGCTTCATTCCGTTCCATATGCAAGGTCTTGTCAATACCTTCCTCTGCAGTATCAATAAGAACCAGGAAATGCCTTGAGAATTTCTTCAAGTAACTCGAGAGAATTCAAAGCAAAACATGTAGTTGTTAAATAAGCGTTGCATCATACCTTTGCATCACTTGTGACATGTACACTGTTCTCAATGGACTGCATTTAACAAAATCATGTGAATTGTGCATATCAAAGCAAGTAACACTGTAACTATAAACTACAAAATAGAAGGAAAAGCTTAAGAACAGTCTTACTGTCATGGTCTTAAGAAGCTCAAATGTAACATCTTGAGCTCGAAATGATCTTGGGTGCCACTTCATTTCAGACCAATCCACAAATGTTACCGAATAACTTGTAATTCCATTAGGATCAAACATCTGAAAGAAAACAGAGAAAGGTTAGCAGAGAAGGTATAACTACATTTGAATGAGACTCCATGAGAGGAAAAACGAAAAATTAAGTGATAACCTTGAACAGGGTTGGCAAGTAATGTTCATCAGAATAGCAATTGCGTCCCTCCTCCATACCTGGCTGGAGAGTCAAAAGTACAACGTCAATGCATTTCTTCAGGGTCTTAAATTCGGAAAGGAGAGAAGGTTGTCGATGAGTCTTAACATTTGTGCCATGCAAATGGTTATGAACCATGGTACACAAATTGGGATGGAGGGGAGGGACTACATAGTACAAGATGGGTGAAAGAGATGATTTTATCTTAAAAATAACCCAAAAACAGAATAAACAGAAAATTAAGTAGAGTGGTCAAGACATGAAACTAAGAAAAAGGGGTAATCGTAACGATGGCACTTGTGTGACCTTTGCATGAATAAGGAGATGCAATAGTCTTAGAACAAACTAAAGAAATCAGGATTGAAAAATTAATCCATAAACCTGTATAACTAACGCTCAAAGCATATAACAATTAATAAATAATCATATTTTGTCTTTCATTCACTTGTAAATTTGACAGTTATATATAAACCCTTCATAATAATATTTTAGGCATAAACTTACCCTACAATAAAGCCTGAATTTCTTGTAATAAAGATGGTCAGCCGTAACTAATATCGCATGCTGCCTCTTCATGGTGAACCACTGCAACACACATAACAATAATGTTATATATCTAGCAATATTTAAATTTCTTCAAACAAAATAAGACTTAGAATCCCGCAACAATCAATAGCTTCCCTTATTTATTCAAGAGGCAATGAAGTTCCTTCTTAAAGAGCTCAAATCTTAAATTGAAAGTCTCAACATTGAGGATATGCTTGTTATAATAGAATTAGCCAACAAAATAATATTTTGTCAACCGCCCTACTAATACCGAGGTTATTTAGTGAATGATATGGAATGGCCACTGCGCACTTCACTAGTATGAAAAAATGGGTAGGGAAGTGAGTTAAACCATCAAAGAAACTTTTCATCCAGCAACATATAGATAGTGAGTGGCTTACGAAAAGGTATATAAGCCACTGAATTAGGTTTAACTACATATTGCTAGGAAGGTACCTGTGAACCTTTCCGAAAGTATTTCTTTTCAACTTCTGGCAACATATGCTCCGAGTACCTACCACCACCATGCGGACCTGGATCTTCAAAACTAGAGAGAGAATGTGTTGTGCGTAAGACAGATATATATCCACACACACATTTATATATATATATATATATATAGAGAGAGAGAGAGAGAACACACATACACATGCAGAAATAAACATGAGACTTCATATTGCCACCCAATTGATCATATGGTTTTAATAGTTTACAACTCTACAAATTATTTTCACTAAGTGGGTTAAGTTTCGTGGGTCAAGTAGTCAACTTCATAAAATTACATGTAATTACTTGTGTGGTATGTCCTGTAGTTATGTAAGTGAAGAGTTGAAGTTTCCACTAGGACATGATATATTGTGGCATTTATAATACCAAAATAACATTAAGATAATAAAAGAAGTTTGTAAAATGCAGTGGACACTGCAATTCAGAAAAGTATAGTTGTCTTACCAGTCAATAAAGCTGACATTGGTGAAAATAAGGTAGTTGTACACATAATCGAAATTATGAATTGGTACACAACTGCAACAAGCGAATAAATTATTCAAAAAATTCATCATGGAAAGAACTGGTGCACCTCAACTACAACTAATAAGTAAAACAAATCTATATTTACCGAAGTACCTATCAGATAGCAAGACAAATTGCTGATTATCAGGATCTTTAAGTGCATTTGCCAAAAGTCGCCTCTCTGCTTCTACCATCGATATTTTCCCCCAAACAACCTACCAATTCTTTCGTAAGATAAATCTACAGATCTCTAAATTCATTTTAAAAACATCAATCTATGTGAACATGGAAAGGGACTACCAGATATACATACTGAACATTCATAGTAAAGATTATAATTGATGAATTTATCCATCTTGAGACGCTGGCACAGATATTTTCTTGTATGTTGTGGTTGTCTCTTGACAATGCAAACAAATAGCATGATACCCAAGGAAAACTACAACATAATAATCATTTGAAAAGTTTCAAGTGACGAGAGATCCGGAGAGTTCATGATTTTACAAATTTTCTTTTCTACTTCTAGATGCATGATCTTGCATATATGATGTTAGAAGTGGAACCTGGTATCAATATACTCAATAGTTGAACCTAGTAAAAATAACAATCCCTGGATGGTTAAATTCAAGAATGGCAGCACTAGAAAAAAAAGTCTACTCTTTCCCCAAAATGTATTCTCAACCAAAAGGTCAAATAATTTATGTTATAGTGACACACACATTAACTAAAGCACCTAATCATCCGTGAAAGTTTCATCAAGAAGAAATCCAGCATTTTCACCACTGGCCCGTAACTAGGATTTCGTGTTGAATCCTTTAAATGGATTAGTAGATGATTGTAACAATGAATGCTTGTCCTGATGATTGGAGTAGGTTTTGAGAATTTCGCTTTTGAAAAATAAATTTAGGCATTTTGATAATTTCAAGTAAACAAAAAACAAACTGAATTACATAGAAGGACCCTCGAAACTTGAAAGTGATATGTAGCGCGACTGTTTAATACCCTTTTTCTATATTCCATCACTTCTGATAGAAAACTGAAAAAGCTACCACTAGATACTACAATCAAGAATCATGATCAAGTAGAAGCACTAAACTATTATCATTTGTAGGTTGAATGGAAAGTATTTCTAAATGAACATTTACCTTCTCACTGTGTATATTGCGACCAGTAAAATAACGACTCACGTGTACTGGTGCTTCCCTAGAAGCATGTACATAGACTGTGAATCTGTCCTCATGACCCTGTAGTAAAATTAAGAACGACAAAGACTTTAATTTGTAATCCAGGCGTTCAGTTAATTAGACAAGTAAAGAAACAGCTTTATGAGAAGTTTGATTACAACGATAAATATTATGCTTATATTCATAACAATAAAGTGAGTGTCACCAATAAATAAAAAAACTTCCATACATGTAGCTTGTATCCACTAAGTAAAATATTTTGCCATCTTTATAATTGACTTCTAGGTATATGATTTGTTCAAAGCAGCACTGGAACCAACCAACAGTGTCATTTCCTTAGTGAAGAGGATGTAATTAGCATAACTCGTGCAAGAACAAAAGACTTTCTACAAAACAGTACTCTATTATGTGAGGTAATAGGACTCATTGGGGGGCCCAGATTGTAAGGATAATTACCATTGTTTCACTTTTGAAAATAAATTTGGTAACTAACTAATGCAGCCTTCTCATGAAAACACCCTGCAAGGGTTACATCTTAGTGTGCTGATATGCATAATTGACTAATAGGTTTAAAACAGATACATTAGTACTTTCTACATTAGTGTTCTTCTGTGTGCTATAAAGTTTATGCTAAAAAATATAAATTGAACTATCTACCAGGTAAATACCAATTACAAATTTAAATTTCAATAGAAGATAAAACTAAAACATTTCTGCTCAGTGAAAATTCTAGCAGCTCTTACTTTCTTACATAACTATCAAAAACAGAATATAAAATTTTAGTTCAATCAATAGAACTAAACATCGAAAGCAGTAATTCAAAAAGGAAATAATTTGACTATAAGTAACAAAAATAATACATCAAAATAAAGGAGCATGATTAAGAAGCAAAACTCACTTGAAAGAATAGATCCCACAGCTTTTCAAAAGGCAATGGCCCAGGCGTCAAAAACATGAAAGCAACTTTTGGGTTTTTTGACTGAATTGGAGGGGTGTTTAAAATTTCCCTAATGACCACCTGAGCTGCTGTCTCTTTATCAGTTAATTCTCTAAGAGGAACAGATGGAATCTCTTCATGCATGGAACACCCACTAGAGGAAAATAAATTGCAGGCTGCAGAACTCCTAGGCGGATATGTATAGACTGCAACCAGAAAAATGCTCACCATACAAACTAAAACAACAATCCACTTTGGCCCCTTTACATGTGGCCGATGGCGTGATCCAGACATCATTAGAAGATCTTTC
Source organism: Hedera helix (assembly GCA_947179155.2). NCBI lineage: Eukaryota > Viridiplantae > Streptophyta > Magnoliopsida > Apiales > Araliaceae > Hedera > Hedera helix. Next base: position 48,509,852 of record OX359266.1, on the reverse strand, counting down.
ATATCTAGTCTCCATGCACGAGATGTCTTCATTTAGAATATAGACATAACTAGATTGCTGAAAAATATCTTTGATTATCCTGTACCTTAGATCATTGTAGTTTCAAACAGAAGAGAAGGCCCATTCCAAATAAGAACTCCAAATAGCGTTATTTGACAGCTGAAACTTGTGGCAAAACGTACATGCAAGAGTATGTCATATGAATCCATTAAACTAGATGATAATCTATATTTTAGATTTTAAATACAATTTTGATGGTCAATAGTGGTACCACTCAACCCATGATATCTACGAGGTTGGGGATCAAACCTTGACAAAACTAAGGTAAGAGTGTGTGCGTGCGTTTAAATTCTATTTGAACTATCAAAAAAAATAGTCTGCAATATATCAAAAGACTGATATGACATCTGTTCAAAATTCATCATTCTGAATAATTCTTCACAGTTCACAAGATGATAAAATTGTAATTAAACTGACGTGAAAAAAAAACCTGAATGGAACCCATTTTTTGTGTGGCATGCCCCCTATTTAGATGCAATTATGCAAATACTGTAATCCCTCATCATCCAAGTGAGATGTTGATTTCAATACAGATTGGTAACAGTAGCACAACAGTTTTCTAAATTCACACACAACATTACATTCAATGGGGCGCCATAACATAGATGGAGACAGTGACGAAGCCAATTATGAATCTATAAATAATTTAGGGGGCAGTGCCCCAAGCCAATTTTTTAAAAATAATTTTATACTTTTGAGTTACGTATGTAAATCATATATTTGATTACAATGATAATAAAATAATTATTAACTCTATATATATTTATATGTATGAATATTTACACTTAATGACCCCTAATAGACTTTTTTAAAGACCAATTGTTTATAAATAATTAATTCTTCAAAAAATAATATAAAATAAATTATTAATTAATTTAAGAAGATTGTATAAATATACGTATAAAGAGAACTTAGTAGGAATTATATGAGATTGTGATTTGTGAGTTATAAATTTTTAATTTAACCCCAAATATTAAAAAAAATTATAAAATTTTAGTGAGGTCAATTATATATAGCATTTAAAATTTTCAAACTTTTTCATATATTATTATAAAACAAACAAAAAAATCAGTGGGGTCAATTGACCCCACAAGCCCCCATGCGGCTTTGTCTCTGGATGCAAATCAACAAAATGTCACTGATGATTAAAATTATATACGCATGAATTATCATGAATCAAGCCATAACGAATCAGCCAAAGATGTACTGAAAGGGCAATTGCAAAGCTATAAATAATGCAACAATAAAAACGAAAGAAAGGGGAATAAATACAGCAATTCAACAAATCAACTTCAAATTGGAATTCAAAAAAGGGAAAATTGTGAAAGACTAAACAAATCAGAGTGAGAGAATGAAAAGGGAAGGTACCTAGCTATGAATGATGATCGACTGTAGCTGAGAAAAGAGATCTCAGTGAGTGTGATTCAGGCATAGCCGTGATCGAGATCTAAAAGGAAGTAATCAACTCTCTCTCTAGATTTAGATAATTAAATACGAGTGATAACTGATGCAGAGAAGAGGAGGTTAGTTACGTTGATAGATCCGTCCGTCAGGTTCCAGACAAGAAGGAGAGAGAAAGAGAACATTTCGAAAGACCTGACTGACTGAGTTATAGTCCGAGATTCTAACACCACGTATTGAGAGCCCACATCTTATGCTATATCGCTATGCAATTGGATGCATCTCCCTCTTTATTTATTTTTCCTTTTCTTTTTAAAATTTTTATTTGATCACCTTTCCTGTAACAGATGGCGAACGCTTAGTACTTTTTTTTAAACGAAATTTTTTTAATATATTAATTTATTATATTAAAATAGTATGATGATTTAAGAATATATTTAATTTACTAATGTAATTAATTCTTCACATTAAAGTAGTATGATGCATACTAAACGGTACAAATTAACACTTCAAATGCATTTAATTAAACTAGCCTTTAGAGTGTAATGATGAAATTGTCCTTACAAGTATGATGTGATCTCATTAAGCACAATTATACTCTTTTTATTTCACAAACAAAGTCACAATTATTATTATTTTAATTTCATAAAAAAGTATTCTATTTGTTAAGAATAATATAAACTAAAACTATGTATTAAAATTTATCAACATAATTTTATTATCAAATTTTAAAGATAAATATAAAATATACATCTTTTTTATTTATAAATTTTGGAAATAAATTTTTTTTATTTGAGACGTATAAATTTTGAGAATAAATTTTTTTTATTTATTTGAGACGGATGAAGTTTAGTCTCTTTAATCTACAATTATCAAATTTTAAAATTAGGGAAAAAAAAAACTTTTTTTTTCTTGCCAGCCTATTTCGTTTTCCTTACGTTGAACTGTGGGGGCCAAAAAAAATGACACTTTCCTTTTTCTATATGCAAAGGGAAGAGGAATATATATGTTAACGTTAAATTTTGGACGTGAACTAAAATTATCAGTACAATCAGTCTAAAACGCATTAGCAATGGAGTATATAAATTTATTGAAATAATAATACAAAAATTTACATGAAAACTCAAATTGAAAAAAAATACGAGTGATACACTATAAATTCACTAGAAAATAGTAACAATATTACAGAGTTCTTATTTTCTCTTCAAAACCTCCTTCTCTCATGAGACAGTCTTGACATATACCTAATAATGAAGAACAACAATGTTTCTTCGTACGCATAATATATATCACTACTCTTCGATATTTACCGATGTGTATAAATGGTGTTTATTGTTCAACGTTGTATGACAACATAACTTTGTGCATATCAGGGTGTGCATGCGCGTATCAAGATGGTGAACGTTAGTTGAACTATATCATCTGCGTTTATATGTTTGGTTTGTAATATATATTCTCTCTGCTGTATAATGTCTCTGTATTTAGTGATATTGCCTCTTCACCCATTTATTTTGTGTTGTGTATCATAGTCTTTCTTTTTTCTGGCTTCTTGTACCTAAAAGCCCCTTTTTTTTACTGTCTCCCTCCAAATATAATATTTAACCATTTGTGAAGATATTTCTTTATAATGCTCAACTGCCTAAAATTCATAAAGTAAGTTATCCTTATCCTTCCACTGAGTGCAACTTTATCAAATATATAAATGACGAGTCACTGTCCAAATATTTACACCTCAACGGTATGTATTTTAAAATTTGGGGGACAAATCATTAATCAAATGTTAAAATTATGATGCCGAATTGATGGGGGACATGAATAGCTAAAATAATTAGGAGTGTTTGTCGTAAATCATGATATATATTCACTTAAATATATATTATTTTTATTTGATAAAAAATACGTGATTATCGATAATTACTATTGTGAGTGTGCAGTATGAATTCAAGATTACTAGATATATTTTACTAATGCCGAACTTTTATTAAAATATTCACGTAATAATTTTAGTTGAATGATTCACACATGTGATTATTGTCAAATATAATCAAAAATCATCAAAATAGTATCGAACTAATTAATTTTATATTACTCAATAAATTGTATCAAAATTTTTAATATATTTGTTAATAAAATAACAATTCATGATTTACTCAATAATTAAGTAAAAAATTGCAAGTATGTCGATAATAATAAATTAAACTTATAATAATAAATAACAAACAACACCACATATTTTGTACAGACAAAGAGTTTATTTTAGATGGTGTTTGATTACCATTTTTTATTTCTTTTTTACCTCACCTAATTTTTCACACAGAAATAATCTTGTTTGATAAAAATTTAGCTAATTTATTTTTGGCTCTTAAAAAAAAGAGAACAAGGTTAAGTCTTTTTATAAAAAAATATTCTCATTACCCTTTTACGCGTGCTATTCTAATATATTGCTTAGACAAACAAAAAAGATTAGTTATCAAACAACTCATTTATATTTAAACTTTATTTTTAAAAGAGTTACTATTTTATACACAGTCTTTATTTTAATAAGCTCTGTCAATACTTGATTTTGTCGGGATGCTTTACCACCATCAACGAGGTTGAACCTGCACAATTAAACAACCAAAAAAACTTACTGGCTTGAACCGTTGTCGATGGATAGTTTCGTTGTGAAAGTAAGTGTGACGCCCTCAAATATGAGTCTGCACTAACCCAATTTGAGACGTCAAAAATACATGGTAAATATTACAAAACAGTACATAATATAAAAATACAAACCTTAATAAATACACAATTAAATTTTCATTATTATTGTCATACTATTTTACAATATGTGAAAACTACTATAGCTATTACTCGGACCTTCATTCTATCTCCCCGCTAGACCTTACTATTCTCTCATTTTTTGAAAAATAATTAAATAAACGAAATGGTAAGCTCAAATAGCCCTGTAAAAAAATATCATGACTAAGATAACAATGATTAAATTATCATTAACCTTCAATAATTGAGTTCTTAATTGAATATAATAAACAACAAGTTTTAAATCAATAATAATAGCGGAATAAGCAATCCATTAGAAAAATCATGTAGACTATAATGTCTACTAGCTTTTTATTTTAAGAAAAATATCATCAACTTTTATTATCTGAAACACCAGTAGTTATGATCATACCAGTTCTTCTTTGTCCCAGGCCAAAGATAATATTCACCACATGCCTTAAAACAATTAACTTTATATAAATTAATTAACTTTTATATATAAAATAATTAACTTTATATAAAATATATAAAACAAATAATTTCATAAATTCAATTATTCAACAATAATTCTCCAATTATTCACAATTATTCATTATTATAACGAATTATTATAAATGCAGTATAGTTGATTTTTTGAGTTAGATGCTCACAATACAAACAAAAATATCAAATAATAATGGAATACAACAGTTAAATCAATATTATAATAATGATTACAAAAATGTAAAAAATAAATAAAAGAAATAATACGTTACTATATAATGACAATTATTGCTTTAATAATGTGAATTACGGTGCATATATCACTGTGACAATTATTAGTTCAATAATATGAATTATTATGTACGTGACAATTATTGGTTTCATAAAGTCAATATTGTACAATAACCACTTTATCAGTTTAATAATATAAAATACTGTGCAACACCGTATGCTACTGTGCAATATTGTATATGTTACTGTGCAGTACCGTGTTATATTATTCATTTACCGTCGGATATTTTAACAGTTAAAAGTGATAGTACTGTTGATCATTTTAATTTTAAAATGTTACTTATAGCGTTTTTTATATTAGACAATATTTTATTGTGGGGTCCACTATTTTGAGTTATTTCGGTGTCGTCGTACGAATCGAATATTATCCGATATGATAAAATTTGCACAATTATTTATTTATTTTTTTAACTTTAACTTTTGTCAAATTATCTACTTACGGTTTTAAAAGAAAATATATAAATAAAATTTAATTGTTATTTAATAAAAGTCGGGGTTTTACAATAAGTACAAGTCTCAAGATTCGTTAACAATTAAGGTGTTTAGTATTTAGTAGGCTAAAATGGTATTATTCTACCTCAATTGTTGACTTCCTTTTTAAAAATGATATTATCCTCTAACCATTATGTTGCGGAACGGCTATTTAGGATAAGTAACTTACGTCTTTGCTAATTCCGGTAACTGCCGTAACATCCGAAATGAGTGCGATAGTGATAAACACTTTGGTAACTGTCACACTTATTCTTTATTTCGGAGTTTAAGTTGAACGGTTCAAGCCTCTTGGACTTAGAGCACTAAGTCTAATGGGCCGGAGGGCGAAGACTAATTTTAGACAACTCATTTACTCTAATAAAAATATGCAACTCATATTGCATAGTTTTATAAAACACTACCTTAGTTAAACTAAACATTTTAACAAACAAAAAACAAAAAATAAAAAATAAATAAATGTAAATTATGTGACTAAAAAGGATATTTATGTCATAATTATTAAATATAAAGGATATTATGTTTAAATAAAAATTTCAAATGACCACTATTATCACTTATTTTTTAATTATTTGATTATTGAGAATTTTAATACTTTATTAAATATTTAATTATTAAAAATATAAAATTATCAGTTTAATAAATAAAATTTATAAAGATGGTCAATTTATATTATCGAGTATTTAATATGACATATTTAAACGATTTATAACAAAAGGCCCGTAATTCCGTAAAGCTATTGTATGGAATCATCATGAACTTGAATAAGAGAAGGCTGGTACTCGGTTTTTCAAATTAAGACAAATGGTTGGTTAAAATAATTGGTGGGATAACTTCCATACTTTGTTGGTATCTGTCCCTACTAATTATCCAAACTACTTTGGGCTGTTTTGGCCATTTCAAAATTTAGGTAAACCTTCTCCTTGGTTCTAACAGGAGTAGGCTGAGTAGCAGCTAGCTAGGACTAGAAGTGGTAACAGGCTAGGTCTATCCACTAGTTAGAAAATACGAAAACTTAGAGAAAAAGTACAAGGTACACAAATTAAATATAATATTATTTTTATTATTAAAAAATAATTTAACACGAATTTTAATATAAAAAAATATTTTTTAATAATAAGAATGATATTGTGTTTAGATGTTATATTTGATTTGTGTGTATGTATATTTATCTAAACTAAAATATAAATTATGGAGTAAAATATTATTTAGACAATATATTTTTCTTAAATAACAACACATGAATAATATAAAATATCACGTAACAAATGTCTCAAAAATATTTAATAATTTTTTTTTCCGAATAATATGACGTTGAACAAGAGAACTGATGAAATCAATTATAAGATAATGATGCAATATTATTTTGAGATACTATTTGATACAAAGAATCCAAAATTTTGTCGCCGTTTAATAAAAATTAAAAATTGAAAAAAAACCCAAATTATGTGTCATCAAGTTGTAGTAAAATCATTATTACTATGCATGCAAACCTTATTATTCATACAAAAAACTTATAAAAATAAAATCAATAGTTTTAAAAGAGAAGGTTTATTAATTAATCAGCTCTGGTTTCAATAAATTTGTATTAAGTAATTATTTTTAAATATTTTACGATATTAACTATTAAACTAATTAAAATTAAAATTTATTGATTGATTATAAAAAGAAGAGTTCGCTTAATATGTGTACTAAAGACACACATTAATGGAGCGCTAAACTGCTAATTAGCCGTGTCTCAGTATGATAGTGGACGGTTGTTAGGCCCATAGATCAATGGCCTATATTCAGCTTAGTCTAATGTTATCATGATGATATTTTAGGTAATCAACCCATAATAATTTGGTATATATCGGATTCGGGAGAAAACACAAACTAATATTACAGCTTACGTAGTCACACGAATGTTAAAGTTAAAAAAATACCTATTTTTTTTTACTTTCGTTACAAAGTTGATAAATTTATTTATATAAAAATATGAGAGAAAACATAATTTGTATGACCAACCGTTATTAGGTTAAAGATTATTCGTTTTTAAAAATAAAAGGATATCTCTATTACGAAATTAAAAATAGGCTTCATATTAAAAGCGTATGCCGAGAACGCAGAAAATTGGCGGACATATCTAATGCGCATAGACTGAAATAGATTATAACCGGGCACCATGAAATGCTTAATTTCGTTATACTAATTGGTTTGTTGTTAATATAACAATCCATTTTTATGATATTGTATTATCTGAATAAATAATTATACATTTTTGCTGATTAGAAATTACACTGATATGACAAATAATAATCTTAATAATTTATTAATATGATTGTGTGTAATAATATTATATAATATATTATACTCATAATATTATTAATACAACATATATATGTATATATAGGACGGTTCAAAAGTATACATCTTAAATAACATATATCCTTAAATAACATATATTTATCAAAACGATGTCATTTTGAATTTTTTTTTTATGATATTTTTATAAATAAAAGAAAAATAAATAGAGTCGCGAAATGTCACATCATGAATCTTCTTTTAATATTTTTTTTTTTTAAAAATCTTCAAAACGACGTCATTTTGATAAAAATATATTATTTAAGAGAAATATATTATTTAGAAGATATACTTTAGATCCGTTATATATATATATATATATATATATATATATATATATATATATATATATATATATATATATCACATATTAGTATTATATAATATAATATATAGTATAATAACTATTAATATAGATAAATAATATAATATATTATATCATATTTATATGAGTAAGGATATTTTTATTACAATATTTTTTTTATTCTTGTACTCATCAGAATCCACATTCCTTGACCCCTAAGAAATACCCATTTAAGTATATAAAGGAAGGAGCATTCCTTCGTAATGATCTTATCCGCCAAATATAGAAATACTGAAATAGAATGGTTGGACGAAACCTTAATGTTATAGAAATTCTGAAAAAAATGTCTTAAAAAATGTTGAATATTATTTTCATAAAACTTAACAAAATATAATACTTTGGAATTATTTTTTTCCGATTACATCCACTATATAAATTAAAATATAAGTGACATTTTTTTCACTAATATTGTGATAAACAAGATCTAAATGGCATAAAATGTGTTTAGGCTTAAATATAGGGAATTGTTATTTTTATAAAAAAAAATTAATATTTTTACAATTTTTTTTCACATCAATTGAGATTCATTTATTATTTATATGAGAGAAAAATTATGTAATTAATACTTTTACTTATAAAAATATAAATAGGACAATAATATAAGAAGCAAGTTAAGTTAAAGATGAGAGAAAATAAAATAGTTTGAAAGAAGATAAAAAAAAAAAATGAGGTAATGCAGAGGAAAGCATGAGATCAACCAAACAGAAGTAACAAAAAATTAGGGGCTAGTAAGTGACCAAAAAGCGGCATCAGACCAAGCTTCTTTTGGTACAGTGGTTAAATTTATTTCTTGAGCATTAAGAGGTCTTGGGATCCATTCTTACCGAAAGCAAGAATATTAAATTTTAATCAAACTAGAAAAAAAAAAAAAAAAAAAAAAAAGCGGCATCAGGGTTTTAATTAATTAATGAAGAATGGGCGACTGAACATGAGGGAGAGATTGAGGAAAAGTCTAAGTGACACGTCACTGCTCCCTCCCAGACCTACTCGACTAAAAAAAAAAAAAAACAAAGAAAAAGAAAAGTAGAATTACTAGTAATAGTCTGGGTCAACAAGAAACCTCGCCCACTAACACTGGGTAGGTGCCTCCTGCCTACCCTAGATCTTCCTTCCATTAAAGCCCTTTAGTCTCTGTCTCCTCATTTATGCCACTACTATCTACCCCCAGAGACCAAGCCAACCTTTTCTTCTGCTCTGCCACCTCCCCATTGCTATTCTTTGTAAAAGGATGATGAATCATAGTATCACACCCCTCATTCTTTGTTTTATGAGGGAAAAAAAAGGGCTCAAATATGATTTTACAAGTAATTGTAATTTTTTAAAATAATTAGGCTAACTTGTGATGGGATCAAACCAGTCTCATGTCGGAGAGTTGAATCTGACTGACTGACATCAAAATGAGGGTCTCTCTTCAACTATGCATTTTGTGAATTATATAATTTTTTTAAAATAAAAAGAGAAGCCATTAAACAGTCAATTGTGAAATTTATTTTTTTACTTTTTAAAGAATTGGTCAAACATTGACTTGGTCAAATAAATGGCTTTTGGTACCGACGCAATTTTGTTGTGGTAAAGGTTGTAATTTTTATACTTTTATAAAACTTCTTTTTTACTAGTATTATGTAGATCTTATATTCATGTGGCAGATGATAGAAGAAAATATCAAAAAAATAGTAATGAAAAAAATAATTCTTAAGTTAATTTGGAAATATTTTTTTTTTAAATAAAATAAAATTAATTTAGTTAAAAATTGGTGGTTAAATTTAATATATTTTTTTATGTTTATAATTTTTCCACCTATTTTTATAAGAAAATAATAGTCATTACGTAATAAATTATAAAATTAATATTAACTTTCTCAAAGTTAATTTAAAATATTTTAAAATTTAAAATTAACATAATTTATTTAAATTTTAAAAATAATAAATTATATCTTCAACTGCGAAAACAAATGAAAGTTAAGGTTTGGTTTTAAACCAAATTAAATTAAGAGGAAAAGGGGGTGCAATCTCATGAGAGAGTTAAGTCAAGCGGAAAACGATAAGGCATCACCATCAATAGTTAGTACATACAGAACCCTTCCGTTGACTCAACTCGCAACACCTTTTTACACTTTATAAATTAATTTAATATTTTATTTATTTATAAAATATTAAATTAATTTATAAAAATATCAATTCTTTTTATTAATTGTGTTTTAAATTATCAAAAAAAAATAATTAAAATTTACAAGTAAACACAAAGTTATTAAATTCTTGTAGTACAAAAATCATAGATAAATTAAAAAATATTGTTATTAATTACTATCATATATGTTAATCTTAAAATTTAAAGTTCACTATGAAATTCAAAATGTATCTCTAAAAAAAATTGTTTTCGAATAATATCACCATCTATTTATTTTTATAAATGTCGAGTATTTCATGTTTATGTCACTTTCTTTGAACAGTATTTAATTTGTGATAAAAACACAGCTTTGACCCTGAAAATATTAAATACTCCAACCTAATCTTGTATTTTATATTCAAAATTTTGAACTGATTTTTATTCATAGCGCAGTATAAGGTGTACATGGTCTCAAGACCCAATAAAGTAAGAATTTTTTAATGTGTGTCCTTAGGGTATATACTAAGCACGAAAAACGATGTATAATATTATTTGTTTATATAGATACACTGAATTCAATGTATAAAAAAATAATATACTAGTGAACCCCGTATATTAAATTCAGTGCAACTATATAATTAAATAATTTTTAATATGTCTCATTTCTTATTTTCCGCACTTAATGTGTGCCCTTAGGTCACACATTAAACAGACCCATAAACTAATACCATCATTGACATGTGGGAGTGGGACAGATAGGTTGTGGACGTTTGGGATATCAACTTCAGTTTTTCCGTTCCCCCCGGTAATTTAAACCAATTGAACAGTTGCAGTAACACCATAATGGCACGCTTTTTGTATGATTTTAAATTTTCTGTAATAATTTTTTTTATATTTTTATTATAAAACTTATAATAAAAAAATTTAAAATTTATGACGATAATTTATTTTATTAGCATAAAATAAAATAAAATTACGACAATAAGATAAATTGTTCCCGTAAATTTAAAAAAAAATTGTTATATAAATCTCATAATAAAGACGCATAAAAATTTAACTATAAAAAATTTGGTCCCTTTTTTTGGGATGGGACGTTACAATCTTTCTTTTTCACGCTGTTAATTTCATATTAAATAATTCCAAAATATATAAAATGATATGTGCTTTGTTTTGGTGCGTAGTACTGGATGTGAATGTACTTGAATACAGTGTTTATGACCTTGTTATAGCTAAATAATCTGTTTTCGAAAATAGATTTGAGAATATAAAGAGCCTCCTTTTTATAAAGATGCAACAAATCAGTATATATATTATTCTTGAAAATTCTGAATTAGTTAAGAAAAAATTCTTTTGTTTATTCCATAAACTTCTTACCAGATCAAGCATCTTATCTGTCTCACGAAAATTATTATTTTACAAATAAATATTAATAATTTTATAAAAAACTTGTCACATGAATGTTTTTTCACTCCAACTTTGAAAATAAGAACAAGATCTCTTTCATTTAAGTTATAAAATTTATTAATTTTTTTTATAACAATATCAATTTCCTTCCCTTGCCTTAAACTCGAACCGAACGCACCAATAGTTCAAATGGAATTCCATTGCACAACAAAGAAAAAAGAAAGATATATATTTTATAAACATTAAACATAAAGAGGAAAATTGGTATGACAATTAACATAAAACAATAGTATAAAATATCAAGTTTAGTCATTAATTTACCACCCACCTCAGTCAGCAGAGCATTACATTACACCTCCCCCACAAGAAAAGAACAATGGAAGATTTTTAACATAAAATTGCAAGAAAGTGTACAAACCAAACACGACTTCCCCTAATATGAACAGATCCATCCCCATTCCCTCCATTACATCACTGAAATATTACAAAAATAAAAAAACATAATGAAAAACAACATCTAGAACCACAATAAAGTTAAAATCTAATGGTTGTAGTATTACATTACTTTCCCCAAGACTCCAGAGTAGGAAATCCTGAAAAAGACTCAAAATCAAACCCAGCGCCACCCCCCTCAGCCACCAGTCCCGGCGGCGTATAACCCAACCCCGGCTGGGCAATCGCTGTTGAGTTGGGACCCGCCGCTTGCAGGTGATGGTCAAGAAAAAAAGCTGACGTGTCGAGCGTAGGCAGGCACCCTTGGAAACGGTTGAACGCCCGCTGAGGTTCCGGTTTCAAGACGGTAGATACCGGCAGCTGCCCATCGCCGAACCTGACCCCGGTCACCTGCTGAACCATTTGTCGAAAATTGGATGCATCCGCAGTTATGAAGGTCGTCGTAGACCGCTTAGACGCGCGCGATTTCCGCTTCGTTATTTTTCGTTTAGAAACACCGTTCAGGCGTTTGGCCGCCGGCGTTTCTGGGTCTGAGCCCGAAACGCTCGGAGTCTGCATCGACGACGACGACGTTGTTTCTGGCTTGACCATGTTGAGAAGGGGGAAGAAGGCATCATCTCCGGTAACGAAGTCGGAGTTGTCGGAAAGTGATTTCTGGAGAGCTTTGGTTAGAGTATCGGTGTCTCTGGCAAAGGCTTCGGAAAGCCATGAATCGGCAAACGCGGGCCTGAAATTCCACGGTTCCAAATTCTCCGACGAAGTCATTGCTAACAAAATTTGTAAAACAATCTATATCCAGAAAACTGAAGGTTTTAAAAAAGCTACAACATTTTGAAGAAGAATTAAGATATTATTAATGGCGGCAGTTTATAAAAAAAACTTAGATGACAGTGAGAGAAATGAAAATAGAGAGGATGGAAAAAAGCTGAAGGATTAGAGAGAGAATATGGTAGGGGTAAGAGGGAGGCAGGGGTTGGGAATAAATAGGGCGGTGAGGAGAGAGAACGGACCGCGTTTTCGGAACACGCGTCAGCTTATCTGTACGGAGGAGGAAGAATAGTATAACCACTGTTTAGCTTTATTTTGACTGTAGTCATACCAAATCTGCTATGTGCTGTCTTAAATTATTACTAATGTTTCTAAAAAAAATAAAAATAATTAGTAATGCTACGCTAACGTTTACTGACCTTTAGACTTATGGAGTACGTTCGGCGTTAAGCCGTGCTATCTTATCGGCATCTTAGTCGACGCGTAAACTATTATACGCCTCGAAGCTGTGCCGTTAGCGTCAGCTGTACACGTGTCTACTCTTCCATTCAACAGAAGAGTCACAGTTTATTTTTTTTAATTAATTACTAATATCATAATTTGAATAATCTTCTTTCATTTAAATTTGAGAACAATTAAAAATAAAAAATATTCAATTGGAACATAAAAAAAAATATTATTAATAATATATATATATATATATATATATATATTCCTATTTTAATAGGTAGGGATATATTTATGCCATAAATTTAATCAACTGTGTATGTAGTAGTGTAGTACAATACATAATGCACTATATCATGCATATCTTTAGGTTATGTTTGTTTACAAAATTTATACTTGGGATTAAATTATTTGTATTAATTTATAACTATTTTCGACTTTTTTATCCCATCATGAGGATTAATAGTCTCTTAAATAGTCATTGGATTATTTCTTTATCATTCTCAAGGCTATTTATGAGGGATTATATAATCCCATGATGAATTTGAGATTATATAATCCCTCATAAATAGCCTTGAGAATGATAAAAAAAATAATCCAATGACTATTTAAGAGACTAATAATCATCATCATAGGATGAAAAAGTCGAAAATAACTATAAATTAATATAAATAATCTAATCCCAAGTATGTATTTTACAAACAAACATAGCCTTAATGTATAATATTATTTTTATTTTAAATTATAAATTATAAGATTATGATATATTTTTAAACTTAAAAGTGATATAAATTATTAAAAAATAAATTTTACATTAACTAATATTTTGTAAATAGTTTACAATATTTATTATTGTACCGATTAAAAGTTAAAATTTTTATATTCAATTTTTTTAAAAAATAAATTAAATTGAAGAAATTAATAGTAATTTTATATTTTAAAATGTAAACAATATTCAGTTATTAACGCTCCTCTTTAGAGGGTTGATGTTGCTAGTAATTGATTTTAATTTAATGTCTTCAATTGTACTATGATTTATAATATGAGTAAAGATAGTGTGACAAGCTTTTTATTTCAAAAGTGCTTTAAATAATATGTTAATATTATATTAATTGATTAAATTGATTGTAATTTTTTTTGATAAAAATTAAATTTATTACTCCCTCATTTCCATTATATAGGTCGTTTTAGAAGTTTTTTTTCTTTCCAAAATATAAGTCGTTTTACATATATATAGGAGAACAAATTTAATCATTTCCTATTCTATCCTTAAAGATGAAATAATTAAGAGAGAGAGAAAGAAGAGTAATTAATGAGTGTATGGGTAGTAATGGAATTTCAAACCAACATTAATTGCCTAATATTAGTATTAATGATATTTTTTAATATGTGTAATCATGTCTTAAACGACTTCTATAATAGAAAAGAGGGAGTATAATTAATGATATTATAAAATATCTTTTATCTTATTAAATGCAACATCGTTTAATACACATTTAAGGGGGATAAAACTCACATCCTAACATTAGCTTTTGCAATAAAGTTACTATTTAATCCTCTTGAGTCCATTGACCACGCACTAGTTACATTTAATTTTGCAAATAAATAGAGCTTTAGTCTTTTACTGCTCCTAGCATAGCATTCTAAAATAAGATTTCAATGTTAAAATAAGGAATAAAAATCTACTAATGGATTCTGTTGGATTTTTTATATAAAAATTATATTTATTTATTTATTTATTTATTGTTTATTAATATTAGATATTTATTTATTAATAAAAATATATCATTCATCATTCATTAAATGATCATTTATTTTATTTATATAAATCTCTAAATTTATATATGTTATGATTTATGTGTATAAATAAAATATTATACACAAGATATAAATCATATATAATATATATAAATGAAGATATAATATAACCTATAATAATATGGAGATATTATCATGTAGATTATAGTGATTTAATAGAGATGATTTATCTTGATCATGGAAGTTGGACTTCTAATTAAAGTACTAGTACATTAACGGTGTTAATTAAATGGATCATGTGATAATATTTTATTTATAAAATATTTTCACATAAATACTAATTTGTGAATGTTTGTTAATTTTGAAATAATAATGGACTTAACATTGTTATATATATTAATTTAATATTCCAACGAGTGAAATTATATTGTGTTAGTTAATACCTGAAAATGTTAATTAATATTAGGAACATTATTATTGTCAAAACATCTATAAGATTTTTCACAAGATAATTTATTATTGATCATAAAATCTTGGCAAAGTCTTTTACCATTTATTATTAAAATTATTGATTTAATTGTTAAATCAATTTATGATCAAATGAAGATAAATTATGAACATATGAAATTAGTTTAAATATATTGGGATTATATTTAATTCTGAAATATTTATGTACATATATAGAGGAAATATTTATAGTTTATTAATAAAGGGTTTATTTTATGTAATTCCTGGACTGAAGTACAATTACAATTATTTAGTGAAATTAGTTATAATTAATACTTATTTAGTATATTATTATTAGATAATAATATATAAAATAGTATTGGAGTTAGAATAGGAATCGCTTAGTATTCTCATCATAGCCTAATATGAATCAATTTTAGTAGAGAGATAATAATCAATAAGGATATAAATATATTATTGATCAAATACGTAAATAAGGTGATTGTTCCAAATCAGTGACAAGACAAAAATAGTGTATACTCTCTCTTTTTTCTTCTAAGGAAAAACACGTAAAATTATTTTTTCATAAGGATACTTTAGAGACTACATTCCAGTTTCAGCACGAGGTCACAGGAAGAAAAAACTCGAGGATACTCGAATATTCAAAAATGCTAATTTAATCAAGCACCGGATAACAATTCATACTATATATATATATATAATTGTTATTTTGTATTAAATCATAGTGATAATCCTATTTTATTAAATTTTTAAAACTATTATTCAAATTTTTTTCCTATCAAATTCAACTGAGTCTTGATCAATCTTGAACAAGAACTGTAGCTAATTTAACTGTTAAATCCATTTCAAAATATAAATCAATATGGACTTTTCTAAAGTGAACCTAAGATCGATATTGGCAAACTAAAAGTTGATATAAATTCTTTACGCTAATAAATATTTTAAGTATTCAAAAAGTACTTTTCGTTATAAGATTTAATATTTCATAACGGTTGACGAATCATCTTAATTTTTGAGTTTAAAAATATTTAAAATCAACTTTCAGAAGTCAAATAGTCTTATAATTTGGAACATAAATAGTATTATTTTTGACGACTCAATTTTAAAATTACGAATTAGAATTGAATGCATGCATGCAATTCAACAATAATTAACTTAGAATTAAATAGCTTAAAATTAAACTCAAATCCAAAACTCCTCTTATTTTAAACAAATCTAGCTTGGCAGACGTGCTCTTACTCGATAAGAGAAAGGAACCTGATCTTTAATCGCTGAACTGAGAAAGGAGGCCTGCCCACCGTTCGTGCGAGATAGATAAAAATTAGAGTCAGCTAGAGCTTAGGTTTTCATTGAATTTACAGCTGAGCAATGGCTCCATCCGCTAAGGATTGCATAGCATCAAAAGTTATTGGAAAACAAAAGTCGTCCGTCTGAATAATTCGGACCAAAGAAAAAAAACTAGTACAAAAGAAATGTTAAAAAAGGTGGGTGGCCCTTTCCCCGTTCCTTTTCAATTAATTTTCTTTATATTTTTTTTCTTCTAAACAGTCGAAGAGGCTTCACTCGCACAGATATTTTATTAAGTTTAAACACCTAAATTAATTATAAAAAAAGAAAATTAAATTAAATTTTCTTTCACCCCGATATAGAGAACAGTAAAAACAGAGGTAACTGTCAACTTTGCTAACTCATGCACCACTTGTTTACGCTCCCGCCAAACAAGAGAAAAATTACAAACCTCAAAGAAACTGTTCAGCTTTAGGCAAGAAGACCAGTATAAGATGAAAGATGAGTTTTGGAATAGCCCACTAAGGACACAGCTCTGAGGCAGTCACTTTCAAAGATATGTACCGTGTCCTCCTAAAGGCCAATTTTCTTGGTAAATATCATTTTTATTACAAACAGTTAAAAACTCAGAACATTTTAGAGATTAACTGCCAAAAATGAGTAATATATATGATTGTGATTGGTTATAACTATTGAATCTGTTTATATACTTTTTATGTTACTATTTTTTAGTTTAATTTTATATTATTTTTAAGTTCATTTCGACTACTGCACTTCATCGAAATTTTGAGTTATACACATACTGCTCCACATAAATATAGATAGCATGTAATTTAAGCCGTGTGAGTTAAAAGAAAATTGTTCCCTCACACTATTGATATTACTTAATTATTTGAAATTAGCACCATCTTAATATACATACATATATGATTAAATTTGCAAAAGAATGAGAGCAAAATAAACGGAGAGGATTCACATTCTAGCCAACACGACGAAGGATTGGATTGGAGCGGATAATGGGGATTGTACTTGTTTACGCGTGAATCTTTTGGCATATAATCTCCAAATAATTATGTTCTATAGTTGATTAGCAGCTCTTATCCTCTCAAGTTGCTGGAGCCCATAATGTTTCATTTTACGTACTTTCGTGACCCTGCCGACTGCATTATTTGATGTGTGCTACACTCTTTCCTATTTATTCCTTTTATAAGTATTACCGGAGTATAATTTCTTGTGTTTTTTTTTTTCCTGATTGCCTTATCAATCCTTCACGCAACTCTAATTTGTGATATTGTAGGATGTACCGTGATCTCCTTTAAAGGCCTTTTAATTTGTTTGAAAGTCTAAACACATTTTAAAGTTTAATTTATGTAAAAATAAATTATTTCAGGCATAATAAGGTAGTTTTTGATAGACTCGTTTCGGCCTAACCTCTTATTCACGGAGACCTTATCTTAGTTTGATAAACTTTGACCCGGTCTTGTCTTGCCTCTTAAAAAAACAGATAATGAACCAAGTCTTTTATAGAAAAGAGGCTGTCATTACACTTTTGCTCTTGCTAACTTAATTTTATTTTTTTAATTCTTCACTTGCCACCCCACCAACCACCATCATTCACCACAATCACCCATCACAACCATCCACCACCCATATTTTATTAGACTTGAAATATTTTATTAGTTGCACACTCTTGGTGATTTTATTTGTATGAATTATTTAATATTTATTATATTATTATTCTCACTCTAAATTTGTATAAATTAAACTAAGAGTAAAATAGTAAAATATTATATTAAGATATACTATACAGATTAGTTATCAAATATTTTTCTTATATTTAAACTCTGTTTTAAAAAGAGCCCCTATTTTAATAAATTTTTATTATAAACCTAAAACACTCTTAATACAAACAAAATAAATGTTAAGAACTGAATAAAGACAATCAAGTTTTATAATTACTAATATTAATGACGATAAAATTTTATTCTAGTTGATTAAGATTGAAGTAATGTTATCTTTAAGTTAATTTCTTTGTTTATTTATGTATAACTAACCTTGGTGAGGTTAGTTGTTACAATTGACCTTGGACGTATATAAAGTTGGTCAAAAGTACACAATTTTATTCCTATATAGAATAATATAGTGGTCCAAATGATAATAAAATTAAATTAAACTTCAATTTAGACGAGCGAGATCGACATTTGTGTTGTACTTGAACCGCAGTGGTGCGAATTTCATTATAATGAACTGAAATGCAAATAGGCAAACATTTCTCTTCATCATACATGTGTAGTAAGTGTACCTACGTACTTCAATAATTATATGTGGCCAAATAATTTAAAACCCTTCTCCGGCAATTGATTTAGACGATTGGAACGGCGATCAATTATCTCACTTTTTTATAATTTTTAATATTAGTAGAGTTGGGTGTGAAAATAGAGAGGGAATTTTATATTGTCATAAGTAACTGATCGTCCCAGAATTTTTGAATAATTTATTAAATAATGTGATATCCCAATCACAAAGAAAATGTGATGTCAGCGATGAAGTCGTCCTCTTAGATTATAAATACATTACTTACGTAAATCACTCCAATAAGATACATTCACTAGGTTGCACTGTGACTAGGATTTTAATGGAGCTGAACGCTTACCAAGTACTAATTCTAATCGAAAGAGTTGTAAAATAAGTGGGTACGTGTGTAAATAAATATTAGTGGCATGATAATGTCGTTATTTTGTTGTTATATTTGAGAATATTATGTTATTTTATTTTATAATTAATAAAAATTTGAATTTTTTTTATAGAGCAATTTATTTATTTTTACCAAATAAAACTCTTTTATGCGAAACAGAGACATTATAAAATTGGGAACTTCAAAATTAACGTGTAAAGTAAAGTTTTTCTCCAAATAAAATTGAATACAGTGAAAAATGGAGATACCCCAAAGGACATAACTAATGTACTTCGTAGAATTAATACGTTAATTTTTAAGCTTGCTAAATATATTTAACTAATTTAAACGTACAAATATAAATAACATAAAAGATAATTAAATAAATAATTTTTTATATAATTTGATGATATTTATTAATGACTTTATATTAATAAAAATTCAAAAAATTTAACTAGTAAAAAATTTACTTATTTAAAAGGTAATAATAATGCTGATACACAATTTTTAATTTAAAAAATTGTTCGAATTGACGAATTCAACGGGGACAGGCCGCGAGGGGATACTGAACAAAGCCAAAGAATTACTTTCTAGAAGAAAATATGTATATTCAAAATACGAAGACCACGAGACGTCGGCAGTGAAGTCATTCCCCAGGCGTGGCATGATGATGGAGTGACGCGCTTATTTATACCAGTCTTGCTTGAGTTGACGCACACTAATAAATAAATAAATACTCATTTCGTTTTAAAATTAAATATATAATTTATTTTTTTAAATTAAATAATAATATATTAAATTTTAAAATTAATACAGCTTATTAAAATTTAAATTAAAATAAATTTTATAATTAATAATTTTTATTATATAATTATAATAATTATATAAAATAAAAATAAATAAATTCACATCAATTTAAAATTTAATATATGGTCGTATGATTTCAAAAGTTAAATTGTATTTAGAACGAAAGAAGTTAATTTTAAATACGAATACTAAAATATGAGTGCAAATATGAGAGAGATCTTTCAAGGATAAAATGTGGAGATATAAAAGAAGTCTTTAAAGGTAACACAACTTCAAAAATGTGACCATTTGATCTATTAGTATCACTCAATTTTATTGATACAGAGGTTTGAGGGTCATAAATTTTATTGGTCTAACATGTTATGAATAAAAGTTAAGCAGACAAGATCAAAAAATGAAAAAAAAGCTTCAATAAGACAGTTATTTTATATGCTCTTTTATATATATATATGTACGTATATATAATATTTATAAAGGTTTGTTTTAAGAATATAAACTCATATTTTTATATGATAAAATAATACAGGCTCATTAATTATGTGCGAAGTACAAGCGACACGGTTAATAATAAAAAATTATGATTTTGGGATTATAGTTATAACTATTAAATAATTAAATATTTATTCAAATAACAAATTATTGAATTATATATTATAAGTTTTTCCAATTAATTATTAAGCTAAATATTTAAATAAATTATTATAAATTTATTAAGTTATAATTATAAAAAATAATTATTTTAATTTTATTTACACCTGTAATGAAATTCTATATTAACTTTCATATCAACAACATTTGCTTAAAATTATAATACGAAAAGAATTATGAAATTCAAGTTTTAATTTAATTATGACAATTAGTTAAGAATGAATTTACTATAATTTTTTTAACTAATGTTACAGTTATTATAATACGTTTTAAATTCACATATATTATTAATACAATAGATCACGTGATTTGATAAAATTTTAAATTTTAATGAATTAAATTAGTTATGATATTAATTTAATAATAAAGTTCACGACTAATACTAATATAATTAAATCGTGTGATACATTAAGAAGTATTTTTGACATCTTAATATTTTAATAAAATTATTGCAATAAAATCATCCTGTAAGACCCCGAATTTTATGAAATACAAAATTTAATTTTTCTTCATATATATTTTTTCCTGAAATAGTAAGTAGGTAAATTGATAAAGTTAAAAGTTAAGGATGTTATGTGCAAATTTTATTACGTCGGACAATATTCGCTTTGTCGGGGAATATTCGTTTGGTCCGACGGCGCCGAAATAACAAATTATTGGTGGACCCCACAACGGAATATTTGTCGGATATAGAAAACGACAGAAATAACCTTTTTAAATAAAATAGTCAACGGAACTGTTAAAATACCGGTGATAAAAGAATAGTAGCATACGGTAGTTATTGGTATTTTCTGTAGCACTCGGTACTCTACAGTAACACACGGTATTGCATAGTGTCTCATATTATTGGTCTGATAATTGACACCGTAACTGTACGCATCATTTCATCGATAATTGTCACTGCATAATATTTTATATTATCAATTCAATAATTGTCATTACACAGTAACGTATGCTTTATTTTATATTATTGTTATCTCTATTATGATGTTATTTAAACAGTTGTATTTCATTAATTTATTGACTTGATATCTAAGAGCTAACTATACTGTATTTATAACAATTAGTCATAATAATTGAATCGATAAAAGTTATTTGTTTATAATATAAAGTTAGGTGATTATTAGGTGATATGAAATGAATGGTGTAGATTAAAGTGTGAATTATTGTTGAATAATTGAATTGATTTGTTTATAATATAAAGTTAGGTAATTATTAGGTGATATGAAATGAATGGTGTAGATTAAAGTGTGAATTATTGTTGAATAATTGAATTGATAAAGTTATTTGTTTATAATATAAAGTTAGGTGATATGAAATGAATGGTGTATATTAAAGTGTGAATTATTGTTGAATAATTGAATTGATAAAGTTATTTGTTTATAATATAAAGTTAGGTGATATGAAATGAATGGTATAGATTAAAGTGTGAATTATTATTGAATAATTGAATTGATAAAGTTATTTGTTTATAATATAAAGTTAGGTGATATGAAATGAATGGTTTGGATTAAATTAGAAAATTTTGTTTATGATAAGATTTTTGGCTATAAATAGAGGATTTAACTTAAGAAATTTTTCATAACATTCTTACATACATTTCTTCCACTCTCTAAATATTTCTTTGTATAAGTTCTCTCTAAGTGTTCTTAAGTCATTCATAGTTTTGAAATATTTTGCATTCTTCTTTGAATTCCCGAGTGGAATTTTCTTATGTACAATAACTCTTTCGAAAAATCATAGTAAATTCATTATTTGTCAGAATTTAATGAATTAAAAGCCTGTCTCTTCAGTTTTTCGTCCTCTACAACTTTGAAGAAGGAAGAAAAGTCATCTGAAATCATCTTCATGCCTTAAAATACTAAATACCGTAACCTATTCTGATTTTCGTCACTATTTTCAGTCTTAGTTTTGAAAATTCATAACTCATTCATATTAACTCCGAATTGAGTGATTCTTGAGTCTATGCCGTCTATCTTTCCGAGAGTAACATTATTTTAAAAACATAAAGAGATTTTAAAAACTCTAGAAGACTCAAAAGTCAGATTCTTTACTGCTACATAGACAAACAATGAAGGATTTGTTCGGCTATAAACTTGTTTCACAATATCAAGGTAAGGAATGTCATCTTCTTTCATCTTCTATTATCAAAACTTACTACGGTAAGGGATGTCATTTTCTTTCATACTCTTAAAATTACTACTCGTAAGGGATACCATCTTTTTCATCTTCCATTTTTCAAACGTACTATGGTAAGGGATTATCATTATTTGATTCTCGATAATAATATTGTTTCTTCCTTACTCATAAGACGTGCCTTTTATTTCCATGTATTAAATTGTGGGAATAACCTTACGGAGCGGATTGCCGCCTGTTGGTGAATAACCTTTCGTATTCATTTATTATTAATCTCTGAGAATAACCTTACGGAGCGGATTGCCGCCTGTTTGGTGAATAACTCTTTGTACTCAAATTCTATTAAATTGTGGGAATAACCTTACGGAGCGGATTGCCGCCTGTTGGTGAATAACCCTTTGTATTAATTTCCTTCACCTTTTGTTAATCAAACCTGCTACGGTAAGGGATATTATTTTCTTTCATACTCCTAAATCGAAATTTATTATGGAACTATTGCTTCTATAATTTCTGAAAATATTATATGTTCCATAATAGTTGAACTTAATTATTTCAACTGAACCTTCCTATTTACGTGAACCTTTCTATTGAACTGTAACCGTTATTCTGAACTGTGGATCTTGAATATCATTTTTAAATTTCACTCCACATCATGTTGACAATTTGGACATTATTTGAATCTGCACAAAGTAAACTTCTGATACTTATTGTTTATCCTGTTTCTTCTGTTCATCATTTGTATCACTGTTATTTGTACTAATCATCAAGAATCAAGCTGTTGTGAATATCTGTGGCCGGGGGCACAGATGTGATATATTTGTTGAACAGATGATAGGTTAAAGGCGATATAATAGGTTAAAGGCGATACATCTGTTCGGTGTCTTTTATGGCACGTGGTGAATGTTCTCTTTGGACCGTAGTGCAAAGATGAACTGTTGTTTGGTATGATTATGACCAAAGGCTGAATCTGGTATAATCATGACCGTTGGTGCTATATTGAATATCTTTGGCCCGTAGTGCAAAGATGAACTGTTGATGTGCATGATTATGATCAGGAACTGTGAATTTATATTATCATGACTAATGGTATTTCAGATGATAAAAGTTGATGATGTTTTTACGAAAAAGAGAAGCGAGTGGACATTATAGTCTGCATTATTCTTCTAATAGATTGCTCATTCCGCTGCTATTATTGATCTGAACATTGTTTAAGAATTTAACTGCAGTTTTTGATATAAACCTTGTATTCTATTGTATTCTATCAAGAACTCAACTGTTGAAGGCTAATGATAATTTATTCGTCATTATCTTAGTCATGATATTTCTTACTGGGCTATTTGAGCTCACCCTTTCTTTTGTTCCATTGTTTTTCAACAGGAAATGAAAACATAACAGGGTCTAGCCGGGGAATGGAGTGAGGGTCCGAGGAATAGTTATCATAGTCTTCACGTTTTGTAAAATAGTGTGGCAATAATAGTGAAGACTTAGTTGTGTATTATTATACATTGTATTGTTGTACGTTGTGCTTTGTTGTAATAATTTTGTTGTAGTCTTTTGACGACTCAAGTTTGGGCTGTGTGGGCCCAGATTTGGGGGCGTCACACATCCTATATAAAATTATAATACATTGCATAGTATAATGTGCTATATTGTCTTAATTAATTATATAAAATTGTGATAAAAAAAATTTGTAATAAAATTGGTAAAAAAAAAAAAAAAAAAGTGTTAGTTTTCTCAATTAGATATTGATTGGATTTCATTTGAATAATTTTCAAATTTAGATAATATATATTTAATTAGTATAAATTTGCATAGTACTTATACTAATTTAAATAGAAAAAAAAAATCTTTTTTTTTCTACTTCTCTTAGAGATATGAATATTTTTTAATTTGGATAGTATTTAATTGATAAAAAATTGGATAATATTTATGGTAATATGAATTAGGAAAGTTGAATAAAAAATTAGTGAAACCAAACCTAGTTTATCCTTTTAATTATAAAAGCTCTCAAACCCTATGCAAACGATCAACATGGATAATAATTTATTATATTAATAATTTAAAAAATAATTGTGATTTCGAGAATATATTTTTAACTATTAAATAATTAAATATTTATTCAAATAACTAATGATTGAATTATATATTATAGGTTCGTTCAATTAATTATTAAGCTAAATATTTTAATGAATTATTGTAGATTTATTTGATTATGATTATTTGAAAATAATTATTTTGACTAAGTTTATTTGAAATTCTAATTCGAATAGAATTAGGAAATTAAAGTTTTAATTTAGTTATTAAGTTAGGAATAAATTCACAATAATTTTTGAACTAATGTTACAGTTATTATGTTTCAAATTCACATATATTATTAATATATTATTATGTTTTTCGAATATTTTTTTCTAAATCATTACTTAATAGTTTTTTTGATCAGTGGATTTTTTATTTATTTATGTTTATGATTCCAATACAACTTTATTGAAAAATAAGAAAATAAAGTAAATATAATATTAATTATAAATAAAATCACGTCATACATATGATAATAAAATAATTTTTAAAAGTCTAATTAAGAAAAATTTAGTACACTAAACTCATGACAATGACAAATACATTATAAAAATTAGACGGTGTAAATTTCAAATATCTATCTTTTAAGTTGCCAACTTCAAATTTTATTAAATGATCGGTGTTCGGATGTATTTATTATTCTTTCAAACGATATTTTTATCATTTCGAGCCTTCTTGGTCTTACGTTTTTCAAGTATTCCTTTCTCAACCATATCTCGATAATGTTTTGGTTGCATAAATTTTTTTAATTCATTTTTTTGTGAAATCTGTCGAGATTTAATTAAAACAAATTATTGTGAGTTAATTTATAAGTGATAAAAAAAACGACCTTCCTTTTTTCTATTCATATTAGAGATAGGAATGTTTTAAAATTTAATTGATAAAAATTTATAAAAATCATGTATATGTTTAATTATTATAAATTTGTATCATACTTATAATAATTTAAATAGGAAAAAATTTGTTTTTCTAGTTCTCTTAAAGATGGGGATATTTTTAAATTTAAATAATATTTAATTAATACAAATTTAGATAGTTCTTATTTTAGTTTAAATTAAGAAAGTTGAATAAAAAATTAATGAAACTAAATCATGTTTATATTTTTAATTATATAATTGATAGTTAATTTCATATGTGTATTTTAAAAATAAATGTGAGATTTATTTATAATTCAATTAAAAAAAATTGTGAGAAAATATCACACCGGAAGACTACTATTGGATGTTGACTTGATTGATGCTTACACCGAAAGCCTGCGTTTATTCCCACAACTGAGACTGCCTTGTTAGTTGTAAGTTGTAACCCACCCGGTTATACTTCTTTCTTTATCTCCGTCCCCGCTTTATATTATTAAGTCGATTATTATTAATAGCAGTAGTATCACTTTTCGCCGTAACCGCGTTTAAAAATGCATCATAGATTATTCACGTGAAACTTAATACCAATTAAGTATAAGTGTATAATAATTAAATATTATATTTAATTTTATTATTAAAAAATAGAATATGATATTAAAATTCGTATCATATTTTATTTTGTAATAATTAAAATAAATATAATATTTAATTTTATATTTAAATTTTATATCTCTAAACTTATCTAGTATCAAAACTCTTATAAAAAATAATGCTAATTTTTTAAATTATATATACACATATATAAATCTTCATTTATCTAGACAATAAATATAACCGTAACGAACACATGTCACCACTAGGAAGTTATTATGGTCATTTAACCAAATAAGGGCATAATAATATCACCATTAAGACAGCTACACTACTTGTCCTAATATCTAATATCTAATATATTATTTATAGGGCATTTACATATTCCGACCAATATAAACTCACTGGGTACAAATTCCGTAAATGGGGCATTCTAATTGTTCCGTATCAAGTACGTGTAGTATAGGTAATGTGCCTTAGGTCTATCCCAGTACATTTTCGGGACTGACAAAATAAATATTATAAAAAATAATTATTAATATATTGGTAGCCATTTCTTGCAGGGAGAATCAAAATTTAATACACAATACTTAATTTGGAGCATTTTAAACAGAATTTGTCCCAATTAAATTTAAGATTCCTTAACTAATGCAACAACGCAACGAAGTCTTGATGAGATGTTTGTTTTTAAAACAAGTGCACTTGTTAGGGATATGAGTATATACTTTGCCTCTTACGTTACTAATTAAGACCTAGTAGTACGTCATGGTGCAAGGTTTAGATTGGATTGGATGTGAAACCTCAATTGCTTTACCCAGATGACCTGCTTTTTGGTTTGACGAGAGGTCCTTCAAAAGGTATGCTTTGAGGGCGTATCGCAATGATATATTTTAATGACTCATTAGCTAGTTATATATATATATATATGACGAATTTAAAATATTTTTTTTAAATAACATATTTTTATCAAAATGATGTCGTTTTAAAATTTTAAAATAAATAAATAATAATATGACATTTTGCGATCCCACTTATTTTCATTTTATTTATGAAAATACCATCAAAGAATATTCAAAACGACATCGTTTTAATAAAGATATGTTATTTAAGAAAGTATACTATTTAAGATGTATATATATATATATATATATATATATATATATATATATATATATATATATATATATATATATCCCTAAGACTAAGTATGACCCAAGTCAAAATGCTGTCTCTCTCATATTCCATCCATTTCCTTAATATTCATATTAGGAAAATAATATGAATATTCTCATATTGGTTGTTGATAAGAAATGCATGGTCTTAATTAATTTTCATGGTCTATTGATATAGTTTCCATCGATCTCCCTATATTTGGACTTTTAAATTGTAAAGCTTGTATAAGAAAGTCTTTTTAATTTGATAAACTTTACCAAATAATTACCTAAAAATGAAGAACAAGTCAAAAATGAGTTATATTTAGTTTAACTAAATGAGCATAAAATTGATACAAAAAATATGGATATTTTTATATAATTACTGCTATTTTCAAATTCTATATTAATGTTGATATATATATATATATATATATATATATATATATATATAGACACACACATATTAAAGTTATTATTACCCACTTTATCCTCACAAACTTATCACGTATTACTATTAAACTAATTAGTAATTATAAAAATCAATCGAATATTGTGATTAATTAATTAATTTGTGTAAGTACTTGTTTTTAGACGTTTTCAACTTGACAAAAAAGAATGGGAAAGAAATCCCTAATAAAGGCTAAAGAAATATTTTGGATATAAAATAGAATTGAAAATTAATTTTACATATTTTGTAGTATCGTGCCGTGTAATACAAGAAAAGGATGCAGACTTGGAGCGAACAAAAAAAGAAAAAGGAAAAAGAAATTTTATCTTCCCCTTTTAATCATAGCCTTCTTTATCTTTTGTTAAAATGGAATAAATTCGTATACGTCATCAAATTGTCTTCTCTATTGGAACATAGTCCAATATTTTATTTAGACAACTTGGTATATATTAAAATATTAAATTCTAGGCCAGGGTCGATCAATAATATATATTGTTTCTAGTTGATTCTAAAGGGCTTTTAATACCCTAGCCTGCATGTATATTGTATGCTTATTACCTACCGTCCGTACCTTGCAATTAAGTTCATATTACTTTTACTACTAGTTGTAAGATAATGAATCTTCATGTCCAAAGTACGTACGTATAATCCCAAAGTAGAACTCTTTGTGTTGCTGAGTTGCTCCGACGACAGTACGTTCCAGGAATCAATAACTACGGAATCCTACTTGTTCATACACGAGTGATGATGATGAGTCACAGTTACTACATTTAGCCATAAATAAAAGCCGGTTTCACCCACTTCTAGGATGCTCGTTCCAATTAAAAAATAGCTATTAAAAGTGAATATTAAATAATGTGTATAATTATGATTAATTATAATTCTTGAACTTACTCATAATGTATTATTTTACATTAATATATATTTTTTCACTTTAATTTTTGTTTAAATTTCTTTGGTGTATTAAATTTTATTGAAAATTTTAATTATACACATATGCTCCCCATAAATATAGATATTTTTAACATAATAAGTAATTTATTAGCAGAATTTATGCCGTGTGAGTTAAAAATATTGTGCCGTTACACTATTGATATCACTTATTTAGTTGGAATTATCAATATCTATCTCGAAAAACATATATAATTAAATTTGAAAAAAAATAAGAGAGAAAATAAATGGAGAGGATTCACATACAATGAATTAACACCCTATTTGGGAGATCAAAATAAGAGAGAAAATAAAATTTGGCGTGTGTCATAGTAAAGAAAGTTAAGGAAAAAATACTTTATTTTCTCCAAAAAAAATTGGGAGAAACAGAAAAAATTGATTTAGTAACATTTCCATAATACCAATTTTACCTTTAAATTTTTAACTAAACATAATTTGTTCTACCGTGTCCTAATTAAGATACTAACATATCAATTTAATAACAGTGATTTTTTTTTGCTCAGCTCCTAAATAAAATTGGAGAAAATATATCAACTCATTTTTTTTTCTTTTCACAAAGTCTCAAACAAAACTTTTAAAAAAAATACCTCACGTTTTCTAATTTTCTTTCCTTTTCTTCTCATTAAGAAACTCCCGGACGAGGGGGAGTAACTACGTGACGAAGGGTTGGATTGGATTGGAGCGGATAATGCGGTAGTCTTTTGCATGGAGAGAAATTAACGCACCATTTTACATGGAATTATGGTTTTTAAAATTCCTTAAACAACATTTTTATTTAACAACAAATTAAGCCTCGATGAGATCTGCCTTTAAAATGCAGGTGATAAGATTTATAATCGTATAGCATGTTTGAATATGGGAGAACTAAGAACAACCATAGTTGTAGAGAGAGATAGAGTTTGAATATGGGAGAACTAAGAACAACCATAGTTATAACACGGGTTACTTAGTTTGGACGCATAACCATTAGGTCCAAACTATCTGGCCTATATTAATAAATATAAGGGTGTAATATATGATAATTAAGAAAAAAATACAAAAGTAGTGTATCTACAAAATAATTATAAAAAGAGTGTAATGCAATACTCACATTAAATCATTTCAGTTTCACAAATCTCTTAAATTAAGGAGAAGTAAATTAAATTTTACAAATCCTTTAAATCAAGGTTAAGTAAATTAAATTACTTTAATTCAATTCAATTTTTTCATCTCTCTCTACTACTTTGACTCCACTAGTATACCAACGTCATTAAGTATAATTAAAATCATCTCCTCCAAAATTCTGTCGAGTTCGTCTTCACATTCATGGCGGCGTCAATGATCAACGCCGACATAACCCTGGACAATCTCTTCTACATCACAGTCGAGATTTAATGGGAGGTCATAGTTGATCACCACCCCGAGGAAAAAAAGAAGACCATGATTGTGACACTTCCAAATCTAGGCCCACACAGTCCAAACTTGAGTTGTCAAAATACACAACAACTATTACAATACAACATAAAACATACAACGTACCACAATACAGTATTCAAATAATACACAATTAACTCTTCATTATTATTGTCACACTATTTTTATAACTTATGAAGACTAATACAGCTACAACTCGGACCTTCACTCCATCCCCCGACTAGACCTAGCTACTATCTCTCGTCTCCTGTTGAAGAACAGTGGAACAAAAGGAAAGGGTGAGCTTAAATAACCCAGTAAAGAATATCATGACTAAGATAATGACAAATAAATTATCATTAGCCTTCAACAGTTAAGTTTTTTATAGAATAATTTAAACAACAAGTTTTAATTCAACAACTACAGTTAAGTTCTTAAACAAAGTTCAGATCAATAACTGCAGCAGAATAACAACAATTAAAAAATCATATAGACCATGATATCCACTCGCTTCTTTTTTTAAGAAAAACATCAACTTTTATCATCTAAAACACCACTGGCCATGATAATACAATTTCACAGTTCCTGGTCATAATCATGCAAGTCAACAGTTCATATTTGCACTACGGGCCGCATATATTCAATATAGCACCAACAGTCATGATTATACCAATTTACAACTTTTGGTCATAATCATATCAAACAACAGTTCATTTTTGCCCCAGGCTAAAGAGAACATTCATCACGTGCCTTGAAAGACATATCATCAAACGTATCACCTTTAACCTATCAATGCATTTAACCTATCAACACCTTTATCCAATCTATGTCCCAAGCCACATATATTAACAACAATTTGATTCTTGATTATTAGAATAATAACAAAGATGTTAATAATGAACAGAAAAAACAGGATAAACAATAAATATCGGAAGTTTACAATTTTTACTTTGTGCATATTTAAATAATGTTTAAATTGTCAACATGATATGGAGTGAAATTCAAAAATGACATTCAAGATCCACAGTTCAGAATAACGGTTACAGTTCAATAGAAATGTTTACGTAAATAGGAAGATGCAATTGAAATGATATTAAATGAAGCACAAACTGTTAAGAAAATTATAATCATTTCAGAAGTTTTACCAGACAATACTTATCATAGTGAGTTTAAGAGTATAAAAGAAATGATATTCCTTACCGTAGTAAGTTTAAATAATGGAAGATGAAAAAGATAGTATCTCTTACAAGTAAGAAAGAAAATAATATCCATTTATTATGATGAAAAGAATGATACCCTTTACCTTATCACGTGATTGTATATTGATAAAAATGAGGTTAATCAATCTATATATTTATAATATAATTAGTAATTATCACATATAAATTTCAAGGTGTATGATAACTCGTATATTATGAACTATCAAAATTATTTACATAATATAAATTTTTATAGTGTAAAATAATATTTCAAAATAAATCTCCAAATAAAGCTTTTTAAAATAAATCTTCTCAAAGAAGAGTTTTATAAAGAAAATTTGTGAATACCGCGTGAAATAGGTATTTGTGCAATTACTACTCTTTAATAAAATACTTACTTGAAAATTTTCTGCACTCCTTTTAATTTGCAAACACTCAAAATAACGCTACTATTATAAGAGAAAACTCACAAAATACTTGTAGAATTTTTTTATGTTTTAGATGTGATTTTTCTATTCAGCTGAACAAGCTATTTATAGGAGAAAAGAATGTACTATGCGCGGTAGATGAGACACGCCAATGCTGAATTCGTTCCGCACACCAGTACTGAATTCTTTCAGCACGTTTTCTGAAATTTTAATTTCATATAAAACAAAACATTTTTATAATATTCATAATAAAATAAATAACTTTATATATTATGTTTATAATAAAATAAATAACTTTATATATTATATTATAATATATTATAATAAGATAATATATAATAATAAATCAGATATCCTTCTCCCACTTGCCATATTTTTCTTTCCACCTTATTAGACTAATATCCAAAGTATCAATAATTAATGTCACAATAGTGATAACAATAATTCAACAATAATATAAGAAACACATTATTGCTGATTATTAATTTAATAATATAATTTATTGTATAACAATAATTATTGATGAATACTGTGCAATAACCACGTTATCAGATCAATAATATGAGACACTATGAAATACCGTGTGCTACTGTAGAATACCGGGTGCTATAGTAAAATATCATAAATTACCGTGTGCTACTATTCTTTTATCACCGGTATTTTAACAGGTAAAAGCGATAACACCATTAACTATTTTTATTTAAAAATATTACTTCTGTCGTTTTTTATATTTGACAAATATTCTGTTATGGGGTCCGCCAATGATTAGTTATTTCGGCGCCGTCGTACGACCAAATATTTCCCGACAAAAGGAATATTGTCCGATAAAATAAAATTTGCACATAACATCCTTAACTTTTAACTTTATCAATTTAACCACTTACTGTTTCAGAAAAAATATATATGATGAAAAATTAAATTTTGTATTTCAAAAAATTCGGGGTCTTACAATGATCGTTATATAACTTAAGTTATAATAAGCCCCGATAAACAAGAAATATTAGTACATACCAAAGATAAGTACATTTAAGAATTGATTACCTCCATACTAATGTTTGGTTACTACCATACTAGTGTTTGGTTACCTAAAGTTATTGCACAAAAAAACTAGTTACTATACATTCAGGAATTGACTACCTCTATACTAGTGTTTGGTTACCTAGATTTACTGTATGAAAAAAAAATTAGTTACTACACATTCAGGAATTGGTTATCTCCATACTGATGTTTGATTACCTAGATTTATTGCAGCAAAAAATCGTCATAATGGTGTTTGGTTATCTATATACTAGTGTTTGGTTACCTAGATTAAATGCTGCAAAAAATTAACATACTATTATTTGGTTACCTCCATATTAATGTTTGGTTACCTGGAGAAATCAAGAAATTAAACCTTAAACGAGAAAACTCCATTGACGCCACCATGAACGTGAATACTCTATTGACGCTACCATGAACGCAAAAACTCAATTGACTCCACCATGAGCTTATCAGCAGTGGTGTAGAAGGGATTGATGGTGGTTATGACGGCATCGGTCATTGACACCACCATGAACGTGAAGACGAAGTCGAGATAGCGGCGGAGAAAATAGAGGAGAGAGAAAGCGGCATATGAAGTTTTGGAGAAAATGAAAAAAAACGGTGGACGAAAGAGAAAGCGATGGAGGAAGTTTGGAGAAGATGAAAGAAAAAAAATATCAGAGTTTTTGGTAGTGTAGCTATTGTCAAGTAATTTGACTTTTGGAATTAATTATCTATTAAATCACTTAACTAAATTAAAGGAATAACAATGCACTAATTTGGAAATTAAATATTAAAAATGCATTAATTTTATAAATATTTTATACATGCATTTTTATTATAATATTTTTAAAAAATATACTAGTAACTATAATTCTTCCTAAATATAAGTAATATGATTTTAGTCTCTTTTTTTTTTGACCCATAATCAAATTGTTGAACCCAAAACCAAACTATACTTGTATTTTGCGGGATGTAGATGTGAAACTGAACAATTGCTGGCTTTACCCAATTGGCCTGCTGTTTGATTTTACGAGAGGTCCTTCAAAAGGTCCGCACACATAGAAAACCACAAGCTTGCACGTATACGTACGTAATGAGATGGCCTAATGACACAGTAGCTTTAATTTCCTAAGGTTAAGCCTAAGCCCAAGTCAAAATTAATGCTACGGATCTGTATATCTTCTCTCCTATTAATTCCATTGAAAATTACTACATTTCCATAAATCATAGAGAGTGACATGTCAATTGTCAAGTGCTTCCTAACCATGAATCAAACTTTTCTTTTGGGTTGTTTAAATATTTGGTACAGAGCTACCGCTCCATCTCTCTCTTATCCGAAGGCTAGAACCCGCATCACTTTTTATTTTTATTTTAAACAATTTTAAGTCCTTATGATCATAATATGAGAGAAGGAAAATTTGAACCCTAGACTCTTTGCATAGCAAGGACCAATCTTACCAACTAAGCCAAAGACAGTTGGTCAAATGTTTGATTGTTGATTTCATGAATGAGTGGTCTTAATTTTCACCCGTCTCTCTATTTTTGGACTTCTAAGTTTTAAAGTTCGTAGAAGTCAAGTCTTTTAATCTCATAAACCTTACCAAACAACTAGCTAAAGATGAAGAACAAGTCTAACGTGAGGTATACACACACACACACACATATATATATTTCTAACATGAGGTATACACACACACACACACACACACACATATATATTGACAAAATATGAATACAAAAAAGTGGATACGAAGTAATCTATTAAATTATAATTAATTAATATTTTAATATACATGAATGCATTCATAATTATATATTAAAATACTTTCTAATTAATGGATATAAATGCTTTCTAACCATGTGTTGTGACGATTTATTCTCGATAAAAAGGTACTTATTTCGTCTTAAATTAAATGTTCACTTTTGACCTTTTTTTTAGATTAAATTGACTATTTTAAAAATTAATTTTTGCATTCTTTTTGTCAAAATATAGGTGAAGAGATTATAGTCAAAAGAAAGTATAAACAATTTAATATTAACCCTAATTTTTTGAAAATGTATTTATATATGCTTGATTATTTATTTTAAAAATAGTCAATTTAACTAAAAAAAATTAAAACTAGACAAATAATTTAGGACAGATAGAGTATTTTAAAAGGAGTCCAAATAAAGGCAAAATAACGATTCGGATAAGTAAATTTCGAAATTTTGTTTTGTGGTATCCGTGTAATATAAGAACTGAACGGTGAAAACGAGAAAAGGAAAAGGGAAAATAGGGTTTCTTTTCCACTTTTAATCCTATCCTTCTTCTCTTTCATTAAAATGGATTAAATTCGTAAAAATCATTAAATTGTCTTTTTCTTTTGAAACATAGATATTACATTTCTATCCACTTTACTGTGTGTGTGTGTGTGTGTATATATATATTAGTAAAGATTAGGAACAATTAATGGGTGCACAATACTAAATTGATCGTTCTCTATTGCTCCCTAGCTCCTCCAAAAACAAAAAATAAAATCATTTTTTGTATTTTTGAAGTCAAATTCACAAAATTCTAAAATATACGTCAATATGAAATAATTTAACTTTTGAAGTAGTAAATTTTATATAATTAGTATTTTAAAATTATTTACAATTCTTACATTGATATTGACTAGCATCAAATTAATTTATATCAATTTTAAATTTTAGAGTTTCCCGAATTGAGAATATAAAATAAAAAAGAGATTTTTGCTATAGGATATTAGTGAATAGTTCATATTTATTTTATAATCAATCATGTGATCAAATTTTGTAAATTTCCACCAATGAGGTCTTATTAGAGCCTAAAAGTTGATGATGAGGCCTTAGTCTGTGATATTTATGTCTAAATTTTGATTCTCACTTGGGTGAATTTACTTTTTTTTCTTTATATATGTGAGTACTTTTATAACTAAAATTTAAGGTAGATACATTCTTAAAAAAAGTGTTAAAAATCAAGATTATGAAAAGAAAAATAGTAAATTGTCCCAAGATCATTCTTTACTGGGTCTTGGGGTCGGATTGCAGTTGGGCAGAAAAAAGATATTCTGGGCCTTGGAATAACATGGTTATCTTTTCTGACTTACCATTTGCAATTGTCAGTTAACACTAGTTTACTCAGCTTGTTATTTGTGGTATAGATAAAGAGAATTGATATTTTTATAAGATCAAATAGGATTTATTTATGAAAATATCAAATTAGCTTATAAAAATTTCAATTCCCTAGATTAATTGTTTTCTATCCAACAGGAGAGAAAATTTAAAAATTATTCCCTTTAATGAAGCTTCTATTTTCTATATGCTAAATATTGCAGTTTTTTTTTTTAATAATTAAATTGAGAACCTAACTATTGCAGTTTGAATTGGACACATTTAAAATTTTCAAATATTATTATTTTTCTCAATATTCAATTTCAAGAGTAAAATTCATTATTAAGGAGAGGTTGTGACAAGTTAGATAAAGTGTTTTAGACGATAACCTTAGACGATAACCTTAATATTCTTAAAAAATTAACAAAAATATTACACTCTTTGAAAATAGATAAAACTTCAACGAATTCAAGGGTGTAATTTGTGCAACTCAAAATCCAGAAAATGTTGGATGCAACAATAACATGACATTATTTGTATGACATATTACATAAAATGAGAGAAAAGTATTTTTTTTCTCTTTTCTATAATAACTAGTTTGGTAGCCCGTGCTTTGCACGAGACTGTATAATAACAAATTGAGGGTTAATTAAGTTGAGCCATATGAAAATGGATGGAGACCGATGTATGAACTGTTCCTGACAAGTCTGTTAGAAAAAATGTTTTGAACTTCATTCCCATTGTCGAAAGATTAGGGAAGACAAACAAGAAGTTTTTGAGCGAATAAATTGTCCTTGAATATGTGCGAGAACCAAGAAGAGACCTTTCAAAGTCAATTCATTAGGTCAATATTTCTATGGTCATTGGTAGAAATAGATAACCTCTTAAAATATAATTGAAATTTTTATATTAAATATATTAGTATTATTAATAGCTATTGATCATATTGGTCTTTTATTTTAATGGTTGATATATACAGAAACTTGAAGTCTTACAAAATATGGTGGACAACACCTTGAAAACACAAGAATGTAAAATATTCTCAGTCTCATTTTATCAAACACGTGAGATGCACTATGCCTCTCTAATTACATAAAAAATACTTAAAAATTAAACTTCTCAAAATCATTTCACAAACTGATAATTCTTAATATAAATTGTAATACATAACAAAAAAACGTGTGTTAAATTGGACCATGCCAAACCCAAAAAAATACAATAACAAACCATCTCCATCTAAAATAGCTCGACTAAGAATATAACCAAAAACTCCTCTAAAGCTGATTACAAGAAAAGAAGCTTACTTCCATTTCTTCCTATAAGTCTTCTTCTTACCTCTAGTGGCACGATTTTTGTGCATTGAATCCCAAAAAATATCTATAACATAATATGAATATCATTAAGAAATAAAAACCGACATTCTAAAGAGGATAACTTAAATAAAAAAAAAACATTACGAACACTTTCCTAGAAGTATAATCTCATAAATGAATCAACTGTAAACAAATTAAAAAAAAGAAAGAAAATATCAAATATGATCAACACACCATTAAGAAAAACATCTCAAATAACTGTTAAATATGCACATGTATTTACGCTTCAATTATTATATCATTCCACAATTGAGAAAGTTCAATTACTATATATGCCTTCACATTAAAATCATAAAGGTCTTCCCTGTGGCCGCTCTGCGTGGATAGTAGATTGTACGAACTTCCAAATCAAAGGAAAAACAATAAGTATATATACATCCGAAAACTAACAACTGAGAAAGTTTGATGTCTTTAAAATTATAAATTATACTTGGGTCCACCATCTTCTGTGTCACGTAGGTCGCCACTGGCGTGAGCCATGTGCATGGAATATTTAGGCATGAGAAAACAAAGTTAATCGAGTATAAAACAAAGAACGAGCCATAGGCCATACACGTGGTTAGCATATATAATTACGAGCAAGCTCACTCTTCAATCATATGACAACAATTAGATTGGCTAGTGGTTGGAAATCTATTATTATTGTCTACAATTATAGTTTTTAGTTTATTTTCCGATAAAATACGTGTTACATAATAAAAATAAGTTTTTATTTAATATCAATTTGAAATTTGTAAAATTATTTTATTTTATTTTAAAATGTTAAAATGAGTCTAATATTTGTAAATATATTTTAAGTGTATGATTATATATACATATATATACACATCACATCATGTACGTTTTCTTAGTGGAAAAACAAATGAATGGAAATTTCATGTAATAAAGAAGATAAAGTGTGTGTGTTTTAAACTTAATTGATTATAGGGATACATTACATCTTACAATTTTCTGGAAAAGGGGGAGGGGGAGGGGGAGGGGGCCTAACTAGAAGATAATATATATAGAAAAAACTTACCTTTCTATTACGAAACCTAATCATTGTACTGACGAATAAATTTGAATTTATAATCTTATACAATAAAATAAGGAGACTTTTATCACCTTGGGTCTAAAACTAAGAGTAACCAGAAAAAATGAAGCCAAGTAATTAAGAATACACGGCAAAGCACGCATTAACATGAGCAAAGCAAATGGAAATCCCAATTTCTTCAATACGCATAATTACTGCGTGGAGTGGAGAAGATTCTATCATCCTTGTTAGATGCTAGATTTATTGAAATTGAGATAGATATGCCCATTAAGAAATTTTAAAAATTTGACAAAATACTATTGACATACGGCACAAGTTTAATGAAGTTTAATACGTCCCTTGAGAAAATTCAACATAATATACCGACGCATAATAGTAATCAATTTAAATGGAACATTTACCCTCTTTTTTTGTTAATTTATTTAAGGTATGACCTACGATAAAGTTCATAAATTTCAACCACATCATAAAAATTTCAAATCCAAAATTTTTAAGATGAAAATATTGAATTGGAGCTGAGTTGACTGTCTAAATTAAACTTAATAAAAATCCA
This sequence comes from Hedera helix, assembly GCA_947179155.2. Classification (NCBI taxonomy): domain Eukaryota; kingdom Viridiplantae; phylum Streptophyta; class Magnoliopsida; order Apiales; family Araliaceae; genus Hedera; species Hedera helix. The sequence goes on along the minus strand of OX359266.1, from coordinate 48,470,519 downwards.
CAATAATTAATAGTATTATTAGTATATTAATATGTTGCATTTATTAATACAATTATGGATAGATATAAGTACATAACATCCAAATATTAAATATATCTTAATCATTAAAAAATAGTGCATGACATTAAAATTCGTATCATGTATAATTTTTTAATTAATAAAAATAAATGTAATGTTTAATTTTGAATTTAAATATTGTGTATGTGTAATCCTTCAGAGCATGAAATCTTCTGTAATTAAAATTTTATGTTTATTTGTGTTGGGTCTATGATGACGGTTTTTAAAATTTATAACAAAAATATATCTCATTATCATAGACCTATAAAAAAAATATAATTGTAATAATAATATTATCATTATAAATTTTTAAAATTATCGCTGTAAATCTCAAATATAAAAATAAATAAATAGAGAATTTAACTACAAAAGTTCTCACCCACTTGTTCGGATACGGAAGAGGCGAGGGCTGATAGCCTGATAATTAGAAAGTGATATAGTGCTCATTATAAAACCACGTGGAGCCCAGACTAGCTTCTCCACTCCAGCCCACAAGGTGAAACAGACACAACGCATCCCGGCTTAATTTAGTGATAAACCAGTGGTTGGTACTATCCTACGCTCAGACTCCTCTCTCTCTCTCTCGCTCTCGCTCGCTCTCTCTGACTTTCTTCCCCATCTCAGTCTTAACAAGTTCTTAACCTACAATTTCTCATTTTAATTATAATGAATGAATCTGTAGCTTGTTGGAGCTATTAGATCAGAGGTATTAATACTCTCCCCTACCATTTTTGAACTTCTCTTTTATTTTTATTTTTATCTTAGTGTGTATGTTTGTATGTGTGTGCGCATTGTATATTTTGTGTTTGATTTGGATTAACGGGTTGTTTCTTTACACTATAATCTGAAGATTAAGTGTAGTTCTGTACTAGAATTTCATTTAATATGATGATATAATGCATCTTCACGAGACAAACTTGGTAAACAAAATAATAATATTGGAATCCATTCAGTTTCTTGTTTTCTGATATTTCTGTCCTGATTGTGCAACTAAAAGGGAATCCACTCAATTTCTTTTTCGTGGGAACTTCGGTCTGCTATTTAGCTGTATAATTGTCCATAAATTGAAAGGATAAATTTTATATAATGATCAAGTTTTTCTCCCTCTCTTTTCATTGTTATAAATAATTGGTATTTATTTTCCACTTGTGTGGTTACTTATGTACGTTTATAGCTTGCAACCAAAATGCTTATGGTTTTGTTTTCTGAAATTTTTGGAAAATGTAATTCAAGACTTGAGTTTTGTTTAAAGAGATATACCTCTAATACTATAAGCATTCAAGACTCCAGTAGATCGTGTTACAATCTTCTTACACACACTTGGCCAATTTAATGAATTGTTTCTTTAAAAAGGGAAAGTGATAAGCTCTATTAGTCAAGCCATTAGTACGAAATAATATACAATAGACGGTCTATATAACTTTACTAGGACTGACTTATCAAGGTTTCAAAAATTCAATTATCCTTTTGGTTTCTCATGATTGCTCAACTTTTCTGTTTGGTTTGACAATTAGCTTTAGCGTGGTTTTGTAATGTGAGAAAAGTTTTGTACTATTAGGAGTTAGGACTCTGCAGCAGTTCAGTTCCCAATTCAAATTCTCAAAATGGATGATAATCTACTTCTAGTTTTGATTAAAAGATGAAATTCATTGGATGTCGTCCTAGTTCAAAAACATTTCATTCTATAGAGTGGCGTCTGTTGCTATAACATTGAGGTCTCTCTTTGATATGACAGATTTTTGTAAACTCTATGTAGAACAATTTTGTAAAGGTTTGTGTTTATCCTGTGAACTTTTATCCATGAAGTCAAAGTATTAAGTATCAGCTATAGAAAACAGGTTTCAAGGGGAAAAATTGGACCTAGATTGAGCAAGTGCTCGAGAGCAATATGTCGAGTGGGGCGCCCACCCATTGGTGTTACAACTGTAGGCGGCTGGTTACTCTTAGAGACCAAAACAGACTTTGTGCTAACTGTTGTGGAGGGTTTGTTCAAGAGCTTGAGGATTTACCCAGCGTGAACATCAATGATCACAACCAGCAACCTGGATTCTTGGAAGCCATGTCAAATTTTTGGAGGCTGCAAATAGCGCTAACTCAAAGGAGCAACAATTCCAACGTTAGAGGAATATCTGATTCGGGGCCTGAAAATGGAAATTTTTGGGGTCCCTGGCCTATATACAGTGGTGATATGCCAGTTAGGATGCCTAACAATGGTGGCCTTCTTGATCCTTTTAATCAGGTTATTGGATTTAGGCAAGCACATGGCACTGATTATTTTGTGGGTCCTGGAGTGGAAGAATTTTTTGAACAACTCACCGTTGATGATCGACGTGGTCCTCTCCCAGCTTCCAAATCATCAATTGATGCATTGCCTACAGTCAAGATTTCAAGAAAAGATGTTCGTTCTGATTCTCATTGTGCAGTTTGTAAAGAAAAATTTCAAATAGGGTCTCAAGCTAGGAAATTGCCTTGTAAGCATATATATCATTCTGATTGTATTATTCCCTGGCTATCCCAACGAAGTTCATGCCCAGTTTGCCGCCAGGAGGTGACAGCACAAAGATTGGGTAACGGCCGTGGTAACCTTAGCTCTACCGGTCGAAACAGCAGCAGCAGCAGAAATACCAACGGAAGGGAGACCAGCAGTGCAAATCGGCAAAGGAAGAATCCATGGTCTTTCTTGTGGCCTTTTGGATCATCTCATTCCAACTCTTACCATAATGGAACAGCTGGAAGCAGCTCAGCAACCAGCCATGCTGATGATCACCGTAGAGAGTACTCTGGATGGCCTTTCGAATAGTAAGCTTGGTCAAATAGATGTGGTTGCCGTTTTATTTCATTCTTTGTTACAGTACTTGCCGTTGCAGTTGAATAAATTGAATTACTTGGATAGAGAAAGTGTTTGACCATGGAGTCTGCCAAACTGGTATATGTTTATAAACCTCCATGAAGGTCTTTGTGTAACCTTGGCTCTTCATTTCCTTTTAATTATGTATGCATTTGTGCCTTCCATTATATGGTTTCATCGATAACTTTCATAGTTTTTGGTGTTTTTTTGCATCTTATCCACATGTGAATTATCTCCACTTTTTGGGTTCAAGGGTTTTAATGAGAATGACTTGTGTGCTACTTGTTCTTTTGAACTGTACTTGCGGCTTGATATTGTTCGCATTAATATATGACATCACTTTGAAGCGCCTATGCTCCCCCCTTATGAAATTTTATTGGTCAGTAAAACCCTGTGATATGAATTCTTAGCAGTACCTAAACAGTTGAACCAAAGTCTTTCTATTAATATGTCCTTTAGAAACTAACTCAAAAACCGGAAGCACCAGATAAATTTCAAAAGATGCCATGTTAAGTGAGGGTATGCATATTATGTGTATTTTACGTTGTTAGAAAATCTATGATCATATGTAGACGGTGCTGCATTTTATTTTCTCTTATTTTCTTTTCTGGTCCGAAGTATTCCATCTTTTCCCCCTAAAATGGAACACCACAACTAAGGCTGCAAACGAGCCGAATCGATCCGGATTTTAAACTGCTCGGATTCGACTCGTAAGGTTAAATTCGTACTCGAATTCGACTCGGATTCGAATTATATTAAAAAAACTTTACTCAGATTCGGCTTGACTCGAATTTTCGTTACTCGAATTCGATTCGACTCGGATCGAATTATATTCAAACTACTCGCGAACGTCAAATTCAAACTCGAATTCGAGTCTTCACATAATAACTAGTTTTATAATACATATAATTATTAATTGAACTTATTATTTTACTTAGAAATGAAAAAATATAATTATAATTACACTTTAAATATATAAAATTAAAATTAAAATTACAAAAATAAAATAAAATAATAATTAATTATTCAAATTTTGTTTAATTGTGTATATATTATATTTTGAATGACACAACCCAGCTTGGGCCTTAAATGACACAGATATTTTGAATTGCAAATAATGACTTGCTATTGCCTAGACATGTCGTTTATTTTTAGAGTATATCTCTTGTTTCACATCCAAAGACACGAATGTAAAATAATACTAAAAAAATTATCTCTAAAAGGTTAAAATAATAGAAAGCCTTTTAGCTGAATAATGTCTTCAGTTACAATTGTTAGTATATATAGTACACTAGATATGCATGACTTCAGTAAATGAGATAAGTACAAGTATCAGATATATTTGACTTTGAAGTGAATATCTATCCTATTATCTCGCATTGTGGTGTAGGTTGGTATCGTGATAAGGCTGACTTGAATGTTGAACATTATCTGCACCTATTGTTCCAATACGCCCCCGCAAACGAAACGGAGTAGAATGAATGTTGAGTTTGTCACGAAGGAGCTCAAAGCGATGAGAAATCAACGGCTTGGTGAATATGTCAGCAACTTGATCCTTAGTGGAGCGATATCGCACATCAAGACATTGAGCAGCAACATGGTCACGAAAAAAGTGAAAGTCAATTTCGATGTGTTTTGTACGGGCATGAAAAGCAGGATTTGCAGTGAGGTAGGTGGCTCCAATGTTGTCACACCAAAGAATTGGTGGGCGAGGAAGGAAGAAGCCTAGTTCTCGTAAAAGAGATTGGAGCCATAGAAGTTCAGCAGTAGTGGTGGCTAATGAGCGATATTCTGATTCTGTACTTGAGCGTGACACGGTTGGCTGTTTGCGGGAGCTCCAAGAGATAAGATTGGAGCCGAGAAATACACAATAGCCACCGGTTGATTTTTTGTCATCAGGGCAGCCAGCCCAGTCAGCATCAGAGTAGGCTTCCAGCAATGATGATTTGTTCTTTGTGAGAAGAAGACCATGAGAAATAGTGCACTTGAGATAGCGTAGGATACGCTTGACAGCCTGCCAATGAATAACGGTGGGACGATGCATAAACTGACAAACCTTGTTAACTGCAAAGGAAATGTCAGGTCGGGTCAGAGATAGATATTGCAAAGCACCCACTGTACTCCTATATTCAGTAGGATCAGGCAAGGAATCACCATGAAAGGCAGAGAGAGCATGAGCAGAGGACATAGGAGAGGAGATAGGCTTGGCATATGCCATCTTTGTACGATGCAAGAGATCCATGATATATCTACGCTGTGTAAGGAAGAGACCATTTGGAACAAATACAGCTTCAATCCCCAAAAAAAAATGTAATGGTCCCAAGTCTTTGATTGCAAAATCCAATTTAAGGCAGTTGATAAGACGATGGATAACATGTGAATCAGAGCCCGTGACAATGATGTCATCAACATAAACCAGAACATAGATAATGAGGTTGTCAGATTTGTAAATGAAGAGAGAAGAGTCAGACTTAGAACCCATGAAGCCCATCTCCAAAAGCTTGTTACTGAGGCGGGAAAACCAAGCTCTAGGGGCCTGTTTCAAGCCATAAAGTGCCTTCTGGAGTTTGCACACATGATGGGGATAGGATGGATGAATGAAGCCAGGTGGTTGAGCCATGTAGACATCTTCAGAGAGGAAGCCATGAAGAAAGGCATTTTGTACATCAAGTTGATGTATAGACCACCCAAAAGAGATAGCTATCGAAAGAACAGTACGAATTGTAGTCGGCTTCACCACGGGACTGTAAGTTTCGCCGAAGTCAACCCCAGGTTGTTGGTGAAATCCTTTGGCAACTAAGCGAGCTTTATACCTATCAATCGTGCCATCGGCATTTCTTTTGATGCGAAATACCCACTTGCAGCCCACAATATTCATAGTGGGAGAAGGAGCAACTAGAGTCCAGGTGCCATTGCGAAGGAGAGCATCAAATTCAACATTCATGGCTTGGCGCCATTTAATATGCTTCGAAGCAGCAGTGAAGGATGTGGGTTCAGTATCTGTGGGTAAGGAAGAGGTAAGTAAAGCTTGAGGTAAAGGATATCTAACAGTACCATCGGAAGGCTGCTTGGGTTTGAAAATGTTGGATTTGGATCGTGTTTGCATAGGATGATTATTTTGTGACGGTGCCGGTGGAGCCTGTGGATTGGAGGCAGCAAGGGGCAATTGTGGTGTGGTGGGTGAAGAGCTTGAACTTTGTGGTGTAGTAGGAGATCTTGATTCTGATGTAGTAGTGGACTGTGGAGCAGGGGGAGACCCAAGGATGGAAGGCAGAGAAGAAGGGAGATATGCAACCTGTGGAGATGATTGGGAGGAAGCTATAGGAACAGAGTTAGTAGCATATGGAAATAAATTTTCATCAAAGACCACATTACGAGAAACATAGACTTTGCCAGATGGGGGATGATAGCATTTGTACCCATGATGAGAAGAGCTGTATCCTAGAAAAATGCATTTGACAGAACGAAATTGAATTTTGTTACGATTGTATGGCCGTAGAAGTGGCCAACAAGCACACCCAAAAACTTTCAAAAACGAGTAATTAGGAGTCCGTTGGAATAGGAGTTCAAAAGGAGATTTGTTGTTCAAAACAGGTGTAGGTAAACGATTTATTAAATAACAGGCGGTTTCAAATGCATCAACCCAAAAATGATGAGGTAGTGAGGAATGACTCAGCAGTGTGAGACCTGTTTCAACAACATGACGATGTTTTCGTTCCACTGAGCCATTTTGTTGATGAGTGTGAGGGCAAGAGATTCTATGAGAAATGCCCAATTTTGCAAGTAAAGGATTTAACTTTTGAAACTCACCACCCCAATCAGTTTGAATGGCCTTAATTTTCCTCTCAAAAAATCGTTCAACATGGACATGAAATTGTGAAAATATGCGAAACACATCAGATTTGGAAGAAATAGGAAAGAGCCATGTATAACGACTGAAATCATCAACAAAACTAATATAATAACGTGCACCATTTATTGAAGAAATAGGGGAAGGACCCCATACATCAGCAAACAATAAATCCAAAGGAAACCTAGACCTAGAACTGGTAGGACTAAAAGGAAGCTGGTGACTTTTGCCCTGTTGACAAGCAGAGCATACATCACATGTTTTATCAGCAACAAAGGGAAGTTGAAACTGGGAAAGAACTTGACGAACAATGCGGAGGGCAGGGTGTCCAAGGCGACCGTGCCAAGCATGGAGGGATGCACGTTCTCCAACAAAAGTGGCACATGAATGATGTCTGGAAGTGGATGGAAAAAAAGAGTAGAGTCCTGCTTTACTGGGCCCGCGATGGAGGATGCGTCCCGAAGCTCGATCCTTAATACAAAAAAAATTTGGATGAAATTCAAGAAAACAGTCATTATCTTTAGTGAATTGACTAACAGAAATTAAATTTTTTGTGATATGAGGAACATGCAGAACATTTTGTAAAATAAATGATTTAGAAGAGGAAGGAAGGAAAGAGGAACCAATGTGGGTGATGGCCAAACCTTCCCCATTACCAACTTGAATTTGATCGGTACCAACATACTCCTCAGATTGGAGGTTGAGATTGCTGAAGTCTGAAGTGAGGTGATTGGTTGCTCCAGTGTCTGGGTACCAATTATAGTCAGTAGAAGGTGGGGAACCAGCAACAAAGGCAGCAAGTTGGGAGCTTGAGCTTTCACCATAATAGGCATGGTTGAACCGGTTATAACATTGCAGGGCTGTGTGACCCATTTTATTGCACACTTGACATGTGGGCCTAGTTGTTCCAGAGGAATGCCCAGAATGATGAGGCCCAGTGGAGTGATAAGATGGGGAACGACCACCACGTCCACGACCACGATGCCCACGATAAGAGGCAGAGTTGTTTCGTCCACCAGATGAAGGAGGTGACACTCGCGAACCACGGCCGCGACTTGGCTGGGATTTTGAAGCTAGATTTACCGAAGGGAAAGCTTCTGTAATGACATTATGGTGCTGTTCAAGGCGGGTCTCATGTGCAAGGAGATGACCATAAAGTTCGTCAATGGAGAGAGGATCGACACGGGTGGTGACAGATGTAACAAAAGGATCATACTCAGGACCCAAACCAACAAGGAGATATGAAACGATTTCAAAATCGTTGAGAGGCTGTCCAGCAGCCGCAAGAATATCAACTAAACCTTTGAACTTTTGAAAATAATCGGAGATAGAGGATCCACCTTTCTTAGCCGTAGCAAGCTGATAGTGGATCTGCATGATTCGGGCTCGAGATTGCGAAGTGAACATTCGTTCTAGAGCCATCCAGAGATCTCGTGAGGTGGTGCAGCCCACAACCTGAGTAAGAACTCCTTCAGTCAATGAGGACAGCAAAGTGCTCATTATAAGTTGATCTTGTTGAACCCAGGTAAGAAATTCTGGATTTCCAATTGAATCAATGGTTGATGTCGTGTTAGGATTGGGAATCACTTGTGGCGGTGGTGTGATTGTACCATCAATGAAGCCAAAGACTCTCTGACCACGCATATATGGAATGATTTGTGCCTTCCACAGTAAAAAATTGTCACGGTTGAGTTTGATAGTGACAATGTTGTGAGGATTGATGAAAGAGGGTAAGGGGGATGAGTTTGTGTTTGGTGTAGTTGGTAAAGTAACAGTTGAGGTGGATGATATTGATTCTGCCATGTTGTGGGTCTTTTAAGGCTCTGATACCATAAAAGGTTAAAATAATAGAAAGCCTTTTAGCTGAATAATGTCTTCGGTTACAATTGTTAGTATATATAGTACACTAGATATGCATGACTTCAGTAAATGAGATAAGTACAAGTATCAGATATATTTGACTTTGAAGTGAATATCTATCCTATATCTCGCATTGTGGTGTAGGTTGGTATCGTGATAAGGCTGACTTGAATGTTGAACATTATCTGCACCTATTGTTCCAATAATCTCATTACTCTATCTATAATACTTTATCTCTCCTCTCTCTACAACATTCTTTTACTTTTGTTTGTGTGTTTGAATGTAATTCTTATTTTCATTGTTACATTATTGTCATCGACACTCCCAACCAGTGGTAGGAGGGAATGGCAATTTGAGGCGAGCTATATGTAACTGCAACACTGAAAGACCCTTGAAAGTTGTACTATAAATATACTTCCCAAGAGTAAAACACTATACCATGTGACCTTCAGGCGGCTACACACATAAATAGGGAATGAACTCTATGTTGGTTTGCGTTGTTACGCAACCAACCCATATTTTCTAAACCATCCATTAAAATTGTTGGAAGCCTCTAGTAATTAACACCCCTTTTTTAAAAAATAAAATACCCGTCCAAACAGCATAAAAAAATTTAGCTGCTTTTATTGTTAAACAAAGAGTAAGGTAATTATCACAAACTCGAGTAAATTGTTAGTGGGCTCAAGGAACACAAATACTATTTATTGTGAATAAATTGAAATTCTATATCAAGGAAGTCAAATGAAATAATTACAGCTCATCCTATTTTTGATAAATACTGAAGTTCAAGACTTCCAAACAAAAGGCTAAAAAAACCTGATGACAACCATTATTATAACCCCACATTACGAAATACAAGTCTAGAACAAGCACCGGCTCATAAACCTATAAATCACCATTGGAAGTAGGAAGGCATAACCAGTTCGTCTAGTAAGGCATAGGGCGTGACTATTTAGTTTTTTTTTTTTCCTTTCATTTTTTGGAACAAATTAGAGGAAATGTTCTGCAGTTGGTAATTTTCGAAAAACAAAATAAAAATGCAGTATTTTACACCTCAGATCACAAGTGAGCCACATCATATGATCTGTAAGGTAACTGTGAAATAAAAACAACGAAGTTAAAGCAAATGCAATGCAGCATAACGAATAGGCAACCATTACACCACAAGTTAAAATGGAAAAGTACCTCACTTCTGAAAAATCCAGAAATGTGATTTCTTACTATATTTATCATGACACAAACCATGAGTGTAAGATAATTAGCATGCTAATGCACAACATAAAGAACAAGAATGTAAACAGAGTCAAATAAACAGAGAAGATTACAAGAACTTGAAGTCAAACCCTCTAAAAGGCTCATTCAGACCATCTAGTTTGTAAGCTCCATAATGGCAGAGACAATATCCCCATCAGCAGCTTTGAGAGCTTTCACAGCCTTTGATCTTGGCACCCCTGCTTGCGTCATCACCAACTCTATGTCTTTTGGCTCCACACCAGTCTCATCCACATCTTCATCATCCGGAGCTATGACAGAAGGCTCAGCCTTTGGTATCACATGACTGAGATTAGGTGCCTTGAATTGCTCGGCAGCTTGAGTCTGCAACTGTGAGCTCAAGTCCTCGATCTTAGCCTCGCCAAATATAACATATGTGTCTGAATTGGGACTCTTAAAAACGTCTGGCTTTGAGATGACAAATAGAATCTGAAAGATAAATAAAAAAGACAAAAAGGTAAAAAAATAAGAATAAAAAAATAGCAAATGTGAGATTACTACGAGCAAACTGAAATATTTATTGTCAAGTAGAAATACTGACATTCTTGCTCTTCTTAACAGTGACACGACTGACCCCAGGGATGGGCTTCATCCCAAGCTTGAGCATAGCCTTCCGACTCTTCTTCTCGCTTCGACTCTGCTTTGATCTACCACTTGCATCTCCTTGTCCTGTTCATTGTGAAGAAATATTCATCAATTCTGAAAGCCCTCGTCTTGACCTTGCCGTGGAGGGTAATTAACTCTATCATGATATGTTACAGCACTTATTTTTATCATGTAACCAATTACTAAGAATCCTACTTTTTAAAACCCTCATTATTTCTGATATTAAGAACTAAGAAGACATAAATCATTTTCTTTCCCTGATTAGGAATTGCCTCTTCAGAACCCAAATTAAAGCAGAAAATTATAGTTTCTAATCTACAGAACCTCCATATGAAGAAACCCTACTTCAATACACTACTTGCTATACATGCAAAAACAGTTTTGGTGGCCAAGTTGCCAAATGAATATAGAATTTTTTGAAGTTTTCAAGCCTCATCAAATTTAAGTAAACGGATGAGAATTTGTGAGGTACATCTGTCCATTCTATGAGCTAATCTAAATTTACTTGAACCAAAACCAATTCCACTAATGTGCATAAAAGATCATACATATGCAAAGAATTTCGAAGAAAATACTAATTCAACATTTCAATGCCAAAAACAAAATTTTGATTGCATACTTGCCTTCAGCGTCATCTTCGTCTTTCTCATCATCATCGTCGTCGTCTTCATCATCGTCGTCATCATCTTCAACCGAAGGCTCCTCAGGCTGCAAACAGTGTAAATTATGAGAACTTATTGTAGCAGTAGCTCAGTTCAATCATAAAAGGTTCACAAATTTCCTAAGAGGACCAAATTATTACTTTCTCATCAGAGATGGACGAAGACAGATGGAGATAGTATTCATTTTTTAACCTCAAAATCAAACCATGTTAACCAACACACACAGTTAGACAGCATATAATACATTAATAAATAAATAATCAAGACACCAGAGTTTCTTGTAATCGTAGGATTTAAGCACCTAATTAAGCAGCACCCTATATTAATAATCCCTAAACATTTCCAATAACAATAATGTAACAGCAGTCATATGCTATCAAATTCTGAAATCCAAATCTTAAAGCTTTGGACAAAAGGATATGCTAAAATGTCATTAAAAAAAATTGCAAAAGACAAAGTACCATGCAGCAACGTGCAAAAACCAACTGACTGGAAAAAAATGTGGGACGTAAAGCTGTAAATCACCAACATAACCTTGGGTAAAAGGTAAACACCACCGAAAAGAGGTAGAAACAATAAGATAAGTTACTCAGTGTCCTCCACAAATGCAAACATTGAAACATATATCAATAGTTCTGCATCACTACCCCTACTTCCAGAGGGAAGGGAAAAATCAATGAAATCGTATATATATAGTTTCAACATCAGTTCTTAGAAGGCTTAGATTGGTGTTACACCATACAGCACTAAATCAGGGCTTCTACAAATTTAGATCAGAGCTAAGCTCCCACTATTCATTTTACTTCAATAATCTTATACAAGCAAAGGCTGCTAACTTTTGGTCAAACAAAGACATGATTTTAAAATCAGTTCACTGAAGAAATTGTACGTGGTCTTCAGTTTATGACCAGGGCAGGCAACAGATCTGCAAAGGCGCTTCCTTTTTTAGCAGACTGTGGGCAGGAAAGGGATGGAATTCCTAAAACGGTCCTTCAAAGCCAAATTCGATCTGTTCCCTGGTTTATCCTCAAAGATTGAAACTTTAACATAAAAATTACCAAATCATACCAGTATACTCTATTCAAACTAAAAAAAAATTTAGACAAACACACAAAAGACACACAATTAATCTGATTATCAGACGAATTATCAATTTAGTATAAGAAGATATTAGATTAAACACAAACGCATTATTACATATTCAGAGATAATTATGTGCGTGAGCGAGGGAAAGAGAGGTTTACATCGATCTTCTGTTGCTCGAGATGGGAGGCCAAGAGCTCTTCCTGGGTTTGAGCAGTCATGATATCAGGAGAGAGAGAGGGACTATTATGATGGGTGGTGATGAAGAATGAGACGAGCGGATAGTTTTAAACCCTAAAAAACCCTCAGATCGATGCTTAAAGTAGTACAGTAGGAGAGGTGAGAAATGAAATGGTATACCAGGCGGGGTTTACCGAACCCGATAATGGGTGTATTTTGTCGGTTCGTGAATTGGTCTGGCTTTTTGTTTACACCGGGTCGTGGGTCAGCAGTCTCAAAACCTCTTTGCACTCCTTTTTTTCTTGAAATTAAAGTATATTAAAGGAAACCATACATACAAAATGAGGTTTTCACAGGAGTGCCCTTTTTTTTTAATGCCATCGTGAGTTATTTCACGTCAAATAGTATACGCCATAGCAGTGCAAGCAAGCTTTTCCATTGAACTTTTGAAAGAGTTTGGGCCATATGTAGAGAATAGGCTAACTAGAGCATTCCAATTGCGACTGAAGTCAAACCATCCACATTTCCTAAGAACATGGAGGAGTTAAAAGGAAAATATACAGTTAAAAAATAGATGGTCAAAAGTTTTCTCCTATAAGTTACAAAGCCTGCACATAGGGTTAATCTCATAGCCATAAGAGAACAGAAGGATAACCTAGAAACCTGTTGTTTATGCCATAACAATTTGTGCCACGAGAAGATCGGATCTTTAAACTTAATAGATTGTCAGATAGTATTTGTTTTAACTGTTTAAGCCAAAATACCATCCGAAGAAAGTTGATCCTCCTTATTCAAGTCAAACTTCCTTGCAAAATCAAAATTGTCTTTAAAAACAAATAAGTCATGGTGGTCGGAGGCTGGTAAAACTCAGGAGTTGCCACAGATAAGATCACTCACTTTAGTAGTAGCAGGAAGACTAGTGTGAAGGATGACAGGGTAATGTGTGAAGAGGCTAAAGGCCGAAGATTATACCACGGGTCAAACCACAAACTGATATACTAGCCATTTCTAATTTTGTAGTTGATAAAAGAGAGGGCAACCTGCCTAAGGGGCTGTTTGATCAGAATTTAATAGGATTGAATGACTGAATCGGTCAGTCATTCAGTACTTTTGTTTAGAACTGAATGAGATTGAATGACTGAATCAGTCATATTTTTGGGCCGAATGACTAAATTTAATTTTTTTGGTTGAATGGTTAAGTTCCGACTGAATGAAGTAAAAGAAAATTTAAAAAATTTAAAAATATATATTAAATATTATATTAAGTAATATTAAATAAATTTGCAACAACTTTGAATTTTTTCAGATAGGTAAAATTGTAAAAATATGTTATTCAGATATTTCAAACATATCACTTATCAAATAATTTTTTCCATTCAGTATTCAGAAATCTACTTCATTCAGCCCATTCAGATTACTTAAGCATTCAGAATTATTTCATTCAGTTTTTATCAAATACCCCCTAAGTTTCGAAACTTTCCTCCAGATCCATGAGTAGTCATTTGGAATTGGCATACACCAGAAGTTCCTCTGCCATAGCACCACCTTATGCACCCACATAGACCAAATGGAGGATGGAGTAGGTTGAATAATTGTTAATTGGAATTTATTTATAATTATTATATATTTTTAGGTTTAATTATTTGTTGGTTTAAAAGCATTTTTATTGATTTTGAGTAATTTATTTAATTTTATGCATTATTATTATTATTATTATTATTATTATTATTATTAATTATTTTATATTTTATGTTGTAGGAAAAGTGAATTGGATGGCAAACTTGTATTTTCAGCAAAGTATGATGGCAATCTGGTAATTAATGAGAAGTTCAGTGGCATAATTGTAATATTCAGCAAGTTCACATAGCCGCGTAAGGCACGCAACTCAAATTAATACAGCAGATAAGGCGACGTCGTCTGACAGTGTGCAAAGTAATCAACAGGAACAGTCTGCGCCATGCGCGGAAGACAGCAATGGGAATATTAAACGACATCGTTCAGGAGACGGATAGTTGAAGGAGGGCGCCATGTGCGGAAGGCAGCAATAGGAATACTAAACGACATCGTTCAGGAGACGGATAGTTGAAGGAGGGCGCCATGTGCGTGGGCTGAGGTAGTTGATCGGTCAAAGCAGCTAGAGACAGGATCTTGTTTGGGCAGCGCACTAATTCTAAAAATAAGATTATTCGCGATTTCTTATTTTAATTTGATTTCAAATTGGATTTTAATTTCAGATTAGCTTAAAATTATTATTGTACTCCTATGAATACATTATGAGACTCATGTTTTCAGAACATTAATATACATTAGTATAGATTAGAATTAGTTTTAACATAGTTAGGAATAACTATTCAACGCGAAGGATTTGAGAATTAAAGGCAGAACTTGAGGATTAAAGATTGTGATCCGAATGACAGACGGATATCAAAATACATATATATTTTTTTTCTTTTACTTTTATTTTTATAATTTTGAGATGTTGAATTATTTGTAGTTAATTTATTATTTAGTTATGGGCTAATTTATTGTTGAGATTACAATTGAACCTAATATGTAGTTTAATTTAATTTGTTTTCTTTTTAATTATTGATAATTATATATGAGTTGTTTATCATATTTTGTGCATTTATGTATAATTATTTTATGCAATAATTAATGAGATAATATATATGAAATCAAAAGTGAAGTATAGGTTTAAATTCGGATATGGTAACATGTGAATTTATTTATTCTTTTTAGGAAGAGTAGCATGATAGTGTATAGGATGAATGTATTTATATGCCACATGTAACATATTGATAGTTTATTCTTAATGAGTCTATTTTAAGTGGTTTGTATGAACATAAAAGAACTAATTGAAATAGGTCTTTTTATTAATTTTTGATAAATGTTAATAAATAGTTAGACATTCTCAGTTAATAATTCAATATAATTAATTAATTAAAAAAAAGTGAAGAGATTTAAATGAAGCATTAAAAAAATTGTGATATTGAGTATTTTAATTTGATTTAATCATTTTCATTAGTTTAATTTAGTTTGTAATTTTAATTAGTTTATTTTATAATTAAATTGCGTTTGTTTAAATAGAATTAATTTGATATTAAATTAGTGTTTGATAATAATTATTTTTTATTTCTTGTGAGTTCGACACTCGACTTTATTACATGTGGGTCGCGTATACTTGCGTGTAAATTCCTATTTAAATTAGGGAAATAATAACATGTAAGAGATGAATCAAAATAAGAGACATGTTCCATTCTTCAAGCTTCTTGATACTAAGACTCCCCTCCTCCAAGGGTAAGGCCAGTTTTTTCCAAGCAACTTTAGTTCCATGATTAGCCAGGCTAGACCCTTTCCACATAAATCTAATTAAGACAGACTTGAGAGTTTTAAAAACACCAGCAGACAAAATGAAGTGAGCACACCACTACACCAATAAGCTTGCAACGAAAATAAAACTGACTTAATCAGTTGAAGCCTGCATGAGAATGAGAGAAATATGGATGTCCAAATAGAGACCCAAGAAGTGACTCTCTCAAGAAGAGGCTGGCAGTCTACAATGGACAGCTTTGTAGAGATAAGAGGGACTCTAAAAAACATTGAAGAAAGGGTACCCAGTTGTAAATTAAGAAGCTGAAGGATATCAATAGCTTGTTCCGAAGAGACATAACCAAGGTAGCATGAGCTTTTTGAAGGATTAAGGATAAACCTAGACCTAGCAGAAAAGCTTGTGAGACAGTTATAGAGAATAGACACTGAATTAAAATCACTATGGCAAAAGGCCATCAAGTCATCAACAAAACATAAGTGGATAAGGTTTATAGGTTTATTTCTTCGATGGAACTTAAAATCCGGATGACTAGACTGGTGAGCCAAGCTAAGAGAGAGAACCTCCATGGCAAGAACAAAAAGATATGGAGACGTTGGGTCACTCTGCCGTAACCCTCGAGCTCCTTTAAAGTACGTACAAAGAGCCCCCTTAACTTTAACAAAGAAATGGGCAATCGAAATGCAAGTTTTAACCTAATAGATAAATTTAAGAGGATATTTAAACAATCTCAAGGCCTCAAACAGGAAGTCCAGATTAATAGAATCAAAAGTTTTTCTAAGATCAATTTTCATAGCATATCATGGAGAACCTTTAACTCGATTATTTTAACATAATTTATAAGTTAAAATATAAAATGACTTATTAGTTATTTTAAGTGGTGATTCATAAATAAAAATGTTTCACTCTATTTGAACTTATAAGTTAGAAATTAAGTTAAAATAAAATGTGAACGTGCTTGGCTAAAATAACTTATAAGTTAAAATTAAATATAAATACTATTAAAATAAGAACAAAAGAGTAATTATATTTAGTCAAACCTACTTATTTTAAAATGACTTATAAATTATTTTTTGAGAAGTAAAAAATTATTACTTCTCAAAATTTACTTATAAGTCAATGTATAAGTTAAAAAATAAATCACAGTCGACCACTTTAATAATAATAATAAAACTTATGGGGGGGGGGGGGGGGGGGGGGGTTGGTAGAGAGTTGACAATGAAGGGCAAGATCTTCGGCTTGCAGATTTTTCTAAGGATAGAGAAGTGTGAAAATAATAATACTAATAACTCAACTATATTACCAAAATTTTCCACTCCAAAATAATAAAAAAAATGGTGACAAATAAACTATACTTAAAAAAAATTCTAATTTCAATACATTTTTTTAATACAGATAAGGGTAAGTTTATAAAATTATATTCCTTTATTCTAAAATTAGATATACAATTTAATTTTTGAGTTCAAACGACGATATATTAAACTTCAAATTGATGTGAATTTATTTAATTTTAGTTAATATAATTATTATAATTGTATAATATATAACAAAAATTATTAATATGTTGTCATTTGACCTCAAAAGTTAAATTGTATATCTAATTCTAGAACGGAGAGAGTCTTTGATCATTGTTGATTTTTAAAATCAACTTAAGAGATTTTTAAGCTCAAAATTGATATAGAATGTTTTAATTTTAATCAATACAATAATAAATATTATAAACTATCTAAAAGATATTATTCACCGTAGTCTTTATTGTTTCATAATTTTTAATTAGACATTTTAATTTTGAGTTTTAAAATGTCTCAAATTAATTTTTAAAAATTAATAATAATTAAATAATTTAGAACGGAAGAATACAATGACTTGTAATCTTTCCATTTTTTTCTTCCATAATTACAAAAGGAACGAAAAATCAGTTACTCTTTCCCTCCTAATTTACAAATAAGAGGAAGAATGAACATTTGTAAAACTTTATTCCAGGTAGGTATTTAAAGAGCGAGTGGTGGAATCACATTTGGTTAATAGGACCTTACGTAGTTATCTCAAGATTGGTCAAATAATATGCCATATATTGTGGAACACCAATTTAGTACCTAATTCGTTATAGTCTAAAATTTAAATCATGACCACCCTTCCTTAAGTAGGTAATAATTCTAGGTGGTACAATAAATCTTCATAACGTGACAACCTATTTAATATGGACATATTAGTTTTGATACCCAAAATCAGGAAAATCATATTTTACCGTGGAAAATTTCAATATATATCAGGGATGTATACATGCATACATTTAGTGCTGCTTTTCATTATTATTCCTCTTGGTTCTT
This sequence comes from Hedera helix, assembly GCA_947179155.2. NCBI lineage: Eukaryota > Viridiplantae > Streptophyta > Magnoliopsida > Apiales > Araliaceae > Hedera > Hedera helix. Next base: position 48,452,443 of record OX359266.1, on the reverse strand, counting down.
CTAGTTCTTTCTTTACTCTCTGTTTCTTGTGTTTTAAAATGGACGGAAAAAAAATGATTGGAAAACTTATGTTTTTTGTCCAATTATTATGTTTATGAGTTTTTTAATAAATGGGAAATAAAAGAAATGGATAAAAAATTTGGCCATTTTTCTTGTTAAAATTTTCCATCCAAAATTAGCATGATTTCGACGGAAAAGAAAAATGAACAAGTAATATTTTCATAATACCCCTATTATCCTCAATTTGTAGTATAACAATTTTTAAATTACAACCTATATCTCCAATTTCTTTTTATTACGTATCTACTAAACTTAGGCTGAGAGAGAAAAAAAGACTTTCACTATCGAATATTCTCTATCAAAACTCAGTAAATTATTTAGATTTTGGATCTTCATATTTTTTCTTGATTTTCATTTCCTATAGAAAGAAAGATAAATGTTTTGTTTCTATTCTTGTTATTAATAATGTTTTTGATGTAATCTTGTTAGATTTATTTTAAAGTTGTAATCTCTTTTGGATCAAAAGGGTGCATATGTTCGACATGCCTCCATTGACAGTAGCTGAAGCAGTTGAGCAGCTAGAAAATGTTGATCACGACTTCTATGGCTTCCAAAATGAAGATACAAGCAAGGTTAATATTGTGTACAGAAGAAGGGCTGGAGGTTATGGGCTTATTATTCCTAAACAAAATGGTAAAGCTGAAAAATTAGAGTTTGTGGTGGTTGAACCAACTAGAGAACCTTCCTTTGTAAGATAATGATTCATTGATGGACGACAAGAAGGTTGGGATATATTCAATGCCTATAAGTGCACAAGAATGATTTTGTAACATGATATCTGCTTATCGTTTGGTTTATGTAAATGCAAAGGAAGAGTTAACCTGATTTAGATTTTGAGATTAAATGTGTTATTCCAGATTATTAACTATGGTAAAGATTAGATGCATTATCCCCCCAACTATTTGGGGAGGGGAAATAAATACTTAGAATGTTTACATACGAGTCAACCTTTTTGATTCATAAAAAAAAATGGTGCATATTTAGGGATTGTATCAACTGAGTTGACCTTCTTGTTAGAAGAAAAAAATGTATTAAATCTTAGTCTAAGGAACATGATATGAAATTGAATAAGATCTGCCCTCTTATTTACTTTGAATTTCCCGAGGTCCATCTGACTGCATTATCATTTGAACGGAGTTACAATTTGTTGAGAATCTATTTGTTTAACTGAGAATGTATTTCTCATAAATGGTTGATTGTGAAATATTAGTATAACTGGTTCGTGGCTCATGTATAGTTTAAGATAAATCTTGCTGAGTTTGATTAATCAAATCAAAATTAGTATTCTCAATTCAGGTACCATGGTCTCATTTCATTCCCAAGCTTGTGAATATTTTGAAATGGCTTTACTAATTTTTATTGATTCAAGAGGTCATCCATTTCATACCATAACACAATTATTCCAATCACTTTCATTGTTTTGCTTTTTAATGTATTGTGCATGACTTTCATAGTTTTATCATGTTCATGACTTTAAATTAGTTGATAATTTCACAGTTGATGATGTTAATAATAATAATTATATATAACAATGATTCAGTGAATCGTTGTTTCATGTCCATTTGGTGTTGTGTATTTAATTTTAAGACTCATTCAGTTTTATTGATTAAATAGATGATATATCACATATAATAAAAGAGTAAATTTGTAAAAATAATATTTTTTTTTCTTTTCATTAAAACTTGGAAACACAAGAATTTTTTTTAAAAAAAATTTCTATTCTTTTTTTATTAAAACTCAGAAACAACTTTTTAACTTTTCTATTCTTCTTTTTTATTCTATTTAAATTTTCTATTCTTTTTTTTTTGGTCCAAAATTTAAAAACAAAGTGTCAAAGTTAATATTTTCCCTCCCTCCCTCGAATAACCAATGTATGAACTTCTTTTCCCTAACAAATATATTAATTTAGGTTTCTATTGTTAAATTTTTGCTATTAATTTTATTATATCTTGATAAATACAATAAATACCACCCAAGTAATATACTTTTTCAACTATTACAACTCTGTGAGGTCAAAAATCTCACAAGGACATTTTCATCCGCGTCTACAATTATTCCTTCCTACAGCGAACACAAATAGTAAGTCACAGCCAAAAATATCATAAACCTCGGAAAAAGGATTAATTAACTGGAGGAGGTCGAGATGCCAATTGTGAACAAAATGGCGGCCAGAAACTTGTAGATAATACTAGGACTGTATATAATAATAATGAGAAATACTTGCATGCGACTAGGACTATCGAATTTAACAATAAAGTCAGAAATTGATGTGTTCATCCATTAAGCTCTAATTACAGCTGTTTGAGAACTGATTGTCACCGACCCCCAGCACTGCTGCCTCCCCAACCTGAATGTCCTGCTTGGATGCCATCCTGTCCTCAACAAGAAGCACCAGCATTTCAACTCCCCCAGCCGCCACTGCTGCCACCGCCAGCCCCATCACTAGCACTTTCACCACCTCCCCAACCACCACCACCACCACCACCACCACCGCTGCTGCCGCCACCCCCACCCCCATCTTTAGCACTTCTACCACCTCCCCAACCACCACCGCTGCTGCCACCACCCACATCTTTAGCATTTCTGCCACCTCCCCAACCACCACCACCGCCCCAACCACTGTCACCACCGCCCCCATCTTTAGCACTTCCACCACCATCACTGCCGCCACCACCACCATCTTTAGCACTTCTGCCACCTCCCCAACCACCACCGCCGCCGCTGCCACCACCACCCCCCCAACCGCTGTCACCCCTACCCCCATCTTTAGCACTTCCACCACCATCGCTGCCACCACCCCCATCTTTAGCACTTCTGCCACCTCCCCAACCACTGTCACCCCCACCCCCATCTTTAGCACTTACACCACCATCGCTGCCACCACCCCCATCTTTAGCACTTCTGCCACCTCCCCAACCACCACCACCACCACCACCCCCCCCAACCACTGCCACCCCCACCCCCATCTTTAGCACTACCACCACCCCCCCAACCACTGCCACCCCCACCCCCACCCCCACCCCCATCTTTAGCACTACCACCACCTCCCCAACCACCACCACCACCACCACCGCTACTACCACCTCCACCCCAACCACCAGGAAAAGCCTCCCTGCCTGGTGAATTCTGAACTCTAGCACCTGGAAAACTGCTCCAACCATCGTCCTTTTGAGTTCCATAATCCGACTCTGAGCCATCACCTCTGCTGCTATTATTGAATGAGCCCCTGCCTCGTCCACGTCCCCGACCACGACCACGACCACCACCACCACCACCACCACCATATGGCCTAGGTAACCCACTTGGATGCCCATCCTCACAACCACCATTTCTGTAGTCACCTCTACCTGAATAAACCAGTCACAATTAGAATCCCTACAACTAAATAACTCCAAGTACCATTTGTACACAAGTGTATTGTAATAAAACACAGTGCAATAGCCCTGACATACACTAATGCAGTAGTATTCCTAACACAAGAAAGATCATGCAACATATATCAAGCCTTAACTTTAAACTAAACCTTCATGAACATGTGGCAGGACGAGGAGTATATTCATGAAAATCACGACCATTTATGCTAGGATCAAGGGGTGATCCTAACAACAATAAAACTTGGGATAGATTTCAAAATTTAATTTAAGAATTATGGTAAAAAGAAAAGGTCTGAAAAAGGGCCCAATGTGGAAGGAAAAGTTAAAGATAAAGCCAAAGAGAGAACTTATCAGTTTTCATTCAATTCATTATATTAAACATATAAAATGAAATACAAGCATCTCTAGTCTCTAATCTTATGCTACACTTGCTACTAATGTTAACATGCACCAAAAGCTTAACGTACACCTAAACAACAATGCACATGGGCAAAGGTTATATCGCAAAATTACCCTGCTTTTACCAAAAATACTCCGTCAATCCCATTTTATTTGACAAAAAAATGACTTTTATTAAAATGTAGGCGAAGAGCCTATAACCATAATAAACCATATAGTAATTGCTACTAATTGCAATGTTCGCGATTTTGAAATTATAAATAATTACTACGCTTAATTATTAATTCTAAAAATGGTCAAATTCAACCATCAATGTCCAATTTTTGTCAAATTAAATGCGATGGGAGGGGGTAATAGATTTGTCCTATGGTCACACTCTTGACAATTTAACTTTTTTAAACCATGTGAATAATGACACTTGTACAAACTGTATTTCTAAATTACATTGGTTCAGAATTACCTGTTTTACAGTCTGCAGACTGGCCTCTCCAACCACCCTCATTACTGTTGGAACCACTCCAGCCACCCGAAGGGTTCCCAGTTGCAGGACTTTGCATCGGAACCATTGCAGCAACAGATCGAACTGACAGTGCTGAGCCATGTGGATCATCAATATGTCTCTGGAAATATGTGATGAGCCGATCAATGTCCTCGAACATCTTCTTCCGGAACTTAAATCCCTTTGGATACAGGCCAACATACTCATGATGTGGAGTTGAACTCCTTATATATGTCAGGATAAATGTTCCTGGATGTTCATGAGATATGCCAAAGCAATAGACAATCCTCATCGGATACTCAGATTTCTCAATCCTTAAGAGCTCATCAACTTCTGCCTTGGTGCCCTTCTTGAACTTCCGATAGCTGAGCATTGTTTTCAAATGAGCCACTAATGGATCAATATATCGATCCATTACCTGCATTGAATAGCATTAAATAATTATATGTAATTTCCACCCACACCACACCAATATGCTAATACTCACAACCTACAAGTGCTACTGTAGTGGAATACACAAATAATACAAGGCAATCAGTCCAAATTTGATTAGTTATTTAGATCCCACATTTCTTATTTCAGGTCCATTAACTCAGAATGAACCAATAAGCCAAAACTGTTATTCTTGGATAAAAATATAGTAGTTCGTTAACAAGATATTCGATGTTGTGATGTTTAATAATTCTTTGACCTAACTCTACTGTTGTCATCAGACAAATTCTGCAGTACAAAAAATCATTTGCTACCACATAAAGATCGTGAAACACATCCGCTTCAATAGCTATGATCCGAAGGTTATTAATTTTTGACGCTATTTCTTTAAGTATAATCTTTAAACTAGAAATTAGGGAGAGAAGGTAAGATTGATAATGATGTCAACAAACAAACATCATCACAAGTTCTATAATATAACCGATGGATGAAAATTCTACAACTATCATTAGCTATGATAACAGAAATTTAATTACCGCTAAAACAGAAACATGAAATTGCGAATCTTCAAGGGTATATCTCTAAAGATGAAGAAAAATTCAAATAGTTCAACTTTGAAGTAAGGATAGCCAAACCCCAGTTATGACAATCAAGTATAGAACAAGACTCCAAAACCAAGCACTCAAAGGTAAGATATTAACCTCATCTAAATCCTCAAATGTGTCCTCTCCTATTTTTAATGTTTTCCCAATACGAAGCAAGCTTGTTATGTCCTTGTGTTCCTTTCCACCTTCGATCATGTCCTTGTGAGCATAAACCCCATCATAGACTTTGAGTGTCAAACTTAAATATGAGGGTCCTCGAGAACTAGGACGGACAATACTTTCACCCGGATCCTTATCGCACAAGAGCTATGCAAACACAAGAAAATAAACATCAGATAAAGCAAAGTGTAAAGAGATAAACTACATATCATAGGATTGCCCTTTGTAGAAAGGTACAACATTTTCTAAAACAAAGCCCAATTCATGTAGTATTCTAGCAATGATTATTAAAATTTAGATATAAATCTCACAAAAGCTTGCTAGCGTATTACAAAATTAAGAGGTACATGTAATACAAAGTCATGTTATGAATTTGTAACCAACAAGATTAATCGTTTTAAGTAAATATATGCGATGCTAATTCCACCATATGAAAGCGGGTAACATGTATTGCAATTTTTCCATAAATACCGTTTCCACTTCTAATAAACTAAAAGGCAGTGTGTGGCACTACAATTGTGGTTATATTGTAGGATATGGCTCAACTGAAACTACAACTACACTGCTATATCCAGTGTAAATACATGTGAACATGCATGGAAGATTTTATATTTTTGAGAAGTCATGCACGGAAGATTTAAAATTAGCAAGAATGCACCTCCATTGCTTCATCAGCTGTAATATTCTGGAAGCGAGGATGAACTATCATCCTTGGCTTGAAATGCTTTTTGGCAAGCTCTTTTTGCTTACGAATTTTGTCCTGATTGCCCAGTAACCTGCTATGGTCCTCGTGATAGTATGGGTCCAAGTCTTGATCATTCTGATATCGATTACTCCTCATCTCGCTTTCCCTACAACTTAAGAACACCTGGTACCTATTCTTTAGGATCGATTTGATTCTGCAAGTTATCATATCACCTTCATTCAGCTTCTCAGTCAAATCAGTTACCTCCCTCCAATCATCAGTGTAGTCTTCCTTACTTAGCATACCCATCAATCCAGAGTCAAGAACACAAATTGCCCTTTGGGACTGCACCCTGCGTACCGTTGCCTGCACAATTTTTCCTTCAGCAAGATTGTCCTCAGTCTCCCCAGATACCATACAGAATTCTTCATCTTGACTTGGCTCCGCATATTGTTTGCGCCAATCTTGAAAACCTTGTATCAACTCCAATCTAATATTATTGAGGGTTTCTATTTTATTCTCACGATGCTTGGATTTAGCATATTCATGCACCTCAAGAGACTTCAACAGGTGTGGTTTCTCTCTGACATGCTCTATTGCCATCTCCAGCATATCATCGTCATCGTTTATATCATCTTGAACATCTGCAAGATATACATCTTTGGCCAACTCCTGTGCAAGACCATAAGATTCTGGATGTATTCGTGTATCATCCAACAAATCGATATATTGACTGCTACCGGCAGCCATTCCGTTTCGCCGGACTCGTAAGAAACCAACTGCATTGACAAAAACCTTTTTTCCAAGACCATGCGCTGTCAACAAGTCTTTCCGTGTGAAGATAGCCCCAGCTCTTACCAAGGACCTCATCAGAGATGCTGCCTTCCTGGGTCCAAGCCCAGAAATAAACTGCAACGAAGAAAATAACCACTCGTGGCTTGCTGCCAAATTAATGTCAAGCCCCACTTGATTAGTCACGTCTACCATCACCTGTTCAACCATCCCGTACTTCTCATCAGGAGTAAGAAAGCTCTCCAAGGGACTAAATTTCCAAGATAATATCTCTTTCCCTGATCCACATAGTGTTGCAGCCATTGCCAACGGATTTTGAAGATGACGACCAAGTGCCACAGCACGCTTGACAATACCTGAAAGGAGAAGAAATATAAATACAAATAGAAGATCTCATCAAGTATTAACCTATGAAGGTAATTTACCTGGCTGCGAAGGAAGCTGGTTTGACGAAATACGAGAATTCTCATATAGATGGGGAAGAGATTCATCGCCATATATAATGTTTAGACCATCCATCTCATGACCAACATCTCTAGGATTATCCTCCACCATCTTGAAGATGATCTGTTATAATAACAAGAGAAAATCAATCTATATCTGTACTTCCAACTATATAATAACTATTGTCAATCAATTAAACAGAAAATATGATTACACCGAGCACCCTCTGCGATGTATATATATTAGTGGGACCATATGATAGCACATGGGTCATAATTTGGCTTAAACCAGAATGTGAGTTCACACATTTAACCTTCTGACGAGATTTCTTCATACAACAAAGAGATGAGTAGGCATGAAGATGACCAAAAATATTTCAAGAAAGCGTACCTCGTAAATATCTTCCTTTAACCTCGTACAAGACAAGTTTACAGCTCCAAGAACAACAACATGTGGTTGATGGTCTGTCATGAACTTTAAAACCCTTTGCTGATCATTCTTTTTGCGTTGCTGGTCATTAACATTTTGGCCACGGTTGCTGAGGGAACCAGCATACAACACATCCAGGACTTCTCCAGATGAATCCAACATCACAAAAGTGGTTGCAGGCTTTCCAGGGCCCCAACAGCAAGCCAGTACTCTTGGCGCAGCCTCATCATCTGAGTTTGCATCCTGTTCCTTCTGCTGATATGGTGCCACAGAGACTTTATCCCATAAAAGCTTTCCGTAATCGAAAAGTAACCAACTTTTTGCTCTACTGGTCAGCAAAGATCTTGCTTCCTTCCCCATTGAAGGTAGAAGAAAAGTGAAAAAGGCATCCTGCAATATCAACTTCCTCTGTTCATTCCATAATTGAGCAGATTTGCTCACTCCATCACTGAGATACAAATCATTAGAGTCACTTATAAGTTTATTCAGAACATTTTCTGGAAGATTAATTATAACTTGAATAAGCTTCTCCTCCTCGGCCTTCTGAATAAGAAGCCATTGAGCATCCTTAAATTTAGTTAGAGGCTTCTCTCGTAACCATTTTACCGCTGCATACTGATGAAAAGTATCAATAGCCAAATTTCCATCAGATGTAGGAAATGTTGATACTACGGCATTATCCATAAAGATACTACGAACATATTTCCGGACACAGGGTTCACAGCTAATCTCAACTGCTGCCTGGAACAGCGAAAAAAATTGCAAGCTTAATCAAATATGTTGTTGGATTTTGAGATCAAGTATTATACGCATAGTATAGAGTAACTATACAGAAAAGAGGGATAATAGCCTCACCATGTGCCTAGCACCTCTAAGCACATTTTGTGGTGTTTCAAACATCGCACATGTAAACTTTGAAGCCATCTCTTCTGGGGTTTCCTTGGCATCCTCCAGTTCATCCATTCTCTGCAAGAAAATGGCAGAGCAAAACCACATGTCAGTGTTAAATCAGCAATTCAACCGTAATTAATAACAAAATAAACTTACCATTTTCTCCAGAGATATCTGCAGTCCAAATTGCTCAGAACTATAGCCAAACTTGCTAGCTACCTCCCACAGCCCAGCCTTACTGCAACTACTATACTGTGATTTCCTCTTTGGTCTCTTATATTGCCCTTCATCAACACCAATCTCCCCTGGATGAAAGTGCAAGTTAAACTTTGAGTCCACATCGTCAACCTCTCGTTCTGACTCAGCTGCCTTGAGTGACTTAGTAATAGATTCAAACAGCTGTTTATTCAAATCGAGCCTAGTTTCATCATATATGCTTTGTGATTCCTCTTCATATCGCTTGCTATAGTATAGCTGTAGGGCACTCTTCCGTTTTTGGAGAAGTAACCATTTTCTATCCAAGTCCAGGATGGCCCAAAGTACCTGCAACAAAGAAAAGCGCAAAATCTTAATCTAAAATTTCATTCAGAATGTAACCACTTCAATATACTAAAAGCAGTACAATAATCCAATGATCATTCTATGTACCTTATGCCACCTTAACGCTGGTTTTTCGTCAGACTTATTCTGAAACTCATATGTTTCATGCTGCTCTGGATCTTTAAATAGACTTGGACACTCTTCCTTTCGATACATGGCAATAAATGGGACCTATTTACAAGAAAATATGGTCTACTAATTCAGAGATGCATCTGAAAAAAGATGAAGAAAGTGTAGCAATATTAAAAATACAGTACTTACATCTAACTTCTGCACATGCATAAATTCCAAAAATCTCATCACATCTTCCTTAACTATTGACAGCTCCTGACCTTCTTCAGTAGACCCTAAATTTTTCCCAAATAAATGTACCATGTTGGTTGCAAGTTGATTACAAATCCAGTTACTCTCCACATCTATACTTGATTCATCTGTTGGAGGAGGCCCTGTGCTTTCTTCAGATATCTAAAAGGTAAGAACAAAGATTGTAACCCATGCACCTTGGCTGACATTGCAAAGTTCAAATAAAATTCATAAGTTGTTAATGTTACCTGCATTCTTTCTGGAAAATCTATTTCCCGAATCTTGTCATCCTTCTTCGTCATATACTTCTCCGAGAGAATGATTGGTTCAAATTCATCTTCAAGCCTTCTTTCCTTCCATTCACCCGATTCATCATTATATCTGCCCATTTTTGACAATTCTTGCTCGCGGAGCTTCAACAGATCCTCAACATCACCAAATATGTCATGAGCTTCCTGTAGAGCTGACGATGAAACTCCTGGTGCCTGCCTAGGCTTTTTCTTTTTTACCTTCCTCCTACATGATGGATCGATATATAAATTATCTAAAAAATCTAAATAAAAAATTCACACATAAACAATGTCCATCCATCACAAAATTTACCTCACAGGAGCTCCATGCTCATCAACTTCCTCTTCACTAACAATAAAGTCAGCCATTTCATCCTCATCCCTAATGTCAGCATCCTCGTCTTCTTCTGGTTGCTCCTCTTCTCTGTCTTCAAGTTGTTGTTCTATTATGTTGCAGGCAAATGTTAGTGAAAGGATCATAAATGTGCATGTCTAACAAAAAAATATTATCAACCAAGTTTACCCTCATCATCACCAAATAAGCTGTGTTTGAGCTTCTCCTCAGCCGTTCGCCCACGCTTCCCACTTCTGTCAAACTCATCATCATCAGAAAATCCAGCACGCCCAAACTCAGCGTCCCTCTGAGCTTTTTTCAGCCGCTTGAACTTTTTGCTTTCCTAGCAAACAAACATTAACACGTCAGCAAATAGCAGCTGTAATACTGTTAACAAGTCAATGCCCAATGAAGGTCCTAACAATCACCTTTGGACGATGGAAACCCGTGATGTTGTTATCCTCAAGGAGCTCATAATCATCTTCATCAAGAACATAATTCCTCTCCGATTCCCTAACATTGGAGGAATAAAAAGTGATTAACTGAGTAACACATGCAAAATGATAAACGGGTTCACAAGAAATCACTCACTTTTTCTTCCGTTTCTTCTTCTTTTGCCTTTCCTCGTCACTGTTTGCTCTACCATCTTCTTCCTCTTCCTGTTGTTCTTCTTCATCGACATCGTCTACTATAAACCCATCTTTCTCATATTCATCTTGTCCTTCTTCTGCTCAAGGTCAGGAGTGAAACAAATACCATGAGATGAATATATATATATATATATATATATATATATATATATATATATATATATATATATATCAAGATAAAATAAGTTCTAATCTACTGAAGGTTGTGGGTACATAAATGCAACACCAATATAGCAACACTACGCAGAAGTAGGACTTCTAATGCTTTAACTCATTGTGGCAAAAAGAAAAAGAAAAAGCAACCAAAAAATAAAGTTAAGTACATATTAAGAACTGCAACCCAAGAAAGTAGAAACAAGTAGGATAGGAAAAAACCATTAGAGTCTATAGATTTTAAACTCTATAAATCACCCAAAATGCTAGATTAAGATTTAGCAAAAGAAAAATGCTAGATTAAGGGTATGCAAGTGAAATGCACGAGAATGTGCTTGTTTCACCAGAAAATAATAGCCCCCAAAAACCCCTAACCCCCAATGAATACCAGTGAACTTACTCTTCCAGATCACATTTTTCTATTGATGCATCCCTTCCCTATACAGATCAAGATATCTCATGTTAAACACTGGGGATGGGCATCACTTTGACAGACTTAATCTTCCCCCGAAGACAAGCATCCTTCAATCAACAAAACCGTTGATAAAACCCAAAAAACTGAGAAACTCTTATCCACAAATTCAATTTATCAACTCACATAAAATCCATGCAAAATAAATGATGAAAATCACCAGTATGGTAGAATACTGTAATATCTCACCAGAAACCAACATCACTGAGGCAAAAAAATAAAGGAACGGAAATCAAATGAAACCTCAAACAACCTCCAACAAAGCACCGTCACATATAACAAAAATGTGAGCTAATTTTTACCGTCTTCTTCGTCATCATCAACATCCTCGTCACGGTCTTCTCTCTCATCCTCCTCTGCAAACGAAATGCAAAATAAATAAATAAACAGACATCAAAACCATATTTCTAGAAAACTAATAAAAAGAAGGTGAATTGTCACCTTCGCCGTCTGAAATCACAGCTTTTTTCCCAGCCATTTTTTTCGACTAGAAAAAGGAGAGTTAGGGCAAACAAAACGAAATCCTAGTAATAAAAATGGAATGCAGATTTCTACGAAACCCTAAGTTCAATACCCTTCAGTTTCTCCCACTATGAGAAAAGATCGAAAAAAGCAACATCCGAGAGAGAGAGACGCGTTCGTAATACAGAACTTGTTTCAACGGAGATTTGTTTCTCTGCTATCGTAATTTCTGTGAGAATGTTACTGTCGCGCCTCCGATTATGACAGGTCGATTAATGTGCAAAGTAAAGTACTTTAGAGGCCTACGTAATAATTTAAAAAATATCATTTATTACTTTAATATTTTATATTTTACCAGTCTCTTTAATTTAATTAATATAGTATTTGACTTAAAACAATAATAATTGATAACATTCGAAATAATTAATAACAATCATTTTTTAAAAAGATAACATTCTAGAAAATAAAATACATTTGAAATAATTAATAACATTCATGTTATATTGCATTTATATTTATATACAGTAAATAAAAATGATATAATTTAATTATATTATATTACTTCATTCATTTAGCTCTTTGATTAATTTGAACATGTAATTTTGTACATTAAATAAAGAAAGATTTATAACTAAGTTATTATTTTTGGGCAATTTATTTATAAAAAAAAATGATAAGTATGAAAAATGAAATAATTACTTTTCTTTATAATATAAAAATGTCTGGTAAAAAGAAACACAAATTTAATCTAAAAGACAGTTAAGAAAAAGAAAGTGTAGGAGTTAAAAAAAATGTAAGCAATTGTATTAGGAATTAGGAATAAAATGGTAGAAGGACGGTGCGTATGCATGGGGAAGACGCGAAGGAGTGGAGTAATGGTCTTTGTAACGCGAAAAAATAAATATTTTGAAGAGGTAAAATCAATTTATTAAATTTGAAGAGAGAGAATGAGATTATAGATTTGATGACTAAAATTGAAGAGGTTGTTGGAGATAATTTTTATAATATACCTCACCTATTTGAACATTTTAAAGTGGTTGAAGAGTCTGTTGAAAATGTTCTAAAAGCACTCAAAAATTTGCGAAAATAAATGATATATATTTCTAATCTTTATTTTATTTTTTTGATTATTAATTATATGAAAAAGTATTGAAAAATAATTTATATATATCAATAAGTATGTGAGGAATTTAAATTATGATTAATGTAAAAATTTATATAATAAGATAAAATAATTAAGGTAGAGATATTTTTAATTTCTATCTATCTCATATATATACATACATTACAGTTATAATTCGATTAAAAAAAATTGCAATATTAAAAAAAAATTAAAAGTATTAAGGATAATTATTTTGGAGAGATATATAATAAATAAAATGCTCTTATTTATATATATTATAATTATAATTCGACACAAATTTGTCTAATTTTCTTTCCTATATGACATAATTTAATTCCTGAACAAATCTGAATTTACTCCATCTCTACGCGTATTAGTAATAGTTTGAGGAATTACAACAATTTGAATAGTCAATCATGGTATTAAATCCTTATATTCCTAAATTATCTTTGACATAAACATAAGAAAAACATGAAAAACATTCGTGTCCTATAATAATGATAAATGGGTGCACAAAAGGCCTGGCCTGGAGCCTATAATTTGGACTGGGTCTGACATGGATCTGTATAGTCAAGGCCCAATACGTAGACTTGCAAATAAACCATAGTGAACCTTTGGTTGGACCCGGCTTAGCCTGAGTTATGTCAAGACCTGGGCTTATACAATTTATGAACAAGTCTGACCTAGTCTGTTTTAATGGTTACCTACAGGCTACAACCCATTTCTAGTACTGAAGGTCTTGGGCGACGAATCCATTTTTTATTTATTTATTTTCTTTCGACTCTTAAAAGTTCTTTCTAGAAACCCAAATGTCCAACATAGGGGGAAAAATAACAGTCTGCCTTCAGGGCCCTCACCCAGTTCTATGGAAAAAAAGTACATGGCATGGCACAAACGCACACTAGCTGACAAACTCGGCCACTCGGCGTCCCAAGATTCCCTATCAAGAACCAACTATTAATAGCCCAAACTAAAAATATATATATATATATATATATATATATATATATATATATATATATTCTAAATTTCAGTGGTCAAAAGTTTGGTCTGAGTCAAGGGCTTCAATTTTCTTTTTAAACATTCAAACCAATGTTATTAAAATCGGTTTGGAACCGACGGTTCGACCAGTTGAACCGAGAACCGGTTTCTTTTTCGATTCGGTTTGGACCGATTAATCAATTTTGGTCAATAACCGGTTGACCATCGGTTCAACCGGTAAAACCGGTTAATTGACCCGGTTGAACATGTTTTGAAGTATTTTTTTTTACCAATAATATAACATAATTTCACTATATTTTAGCTTACAAAAAATTAAATGTTTTAAAATTTTATTAATTATTAATAATATATATTTTTATATATTTATAACGTCACTGATTCAATAACGATTCGACCACCGGTTGAACCAGTGATCCATCCACCTAGTAATTTTTTCGGTTCGCTGAACGAACCGGTTCTGAGAATATTGATTCAAACCCTACTTTGGTCGTTGATACATTGGTCTGATCAACAATCAAAGTCTAATAAGGTTGACGTCCTATTTGGAGACTTTATAATGATACTTGTTTAAATAAATTTATAACCAAAATTAAGACAAATAAATTTTCATCATTTTTTTTTACTTAAAAAGCCTTAATATTCCTTAACCCCAAAACTTACAAACAAGGCGCAATGAATAAAGAGAAAACAAGTTGCCCAATACATCAGTCTTAAATAATATTATCAAAATTTTAAAATATAAACTATTATTAATTTTTTAAATTCAATTTAAAATATTTTTAAATTCAAAATTGACACAATTTTTTTTAATCTTAATCAATACAATTGTGAATATTATAAATTATATAAAAAGTAGTACTTCTTGTTAAAAAAAGTTATACATTATTTTTTGTGTTACTTTAATGGCAATATTACCTTGTATATAATAATATAGAAAATCAATTCTATAGGGACGTATGTAAACTAATATTTTACACAATTCAATGCAAATCTATCAATTTTGTGACTCTAGAAAAAATCAAAGAGTTTTAATTTTGTTAACAAATTATGTAAATTTAGCCATGATGATAAAATTACTTTAGTTATTATTAACATAATCAAAATTTCTTAATTTTTTTTCTTCTCAAAATGCATAATCTGCAAGTTTCAATTAGATTACGTGTAATCTCTAAAATTTATTATTATATCGTCGGTATAAAAATAGTTTTATTTTGATTTGTTAAAGTCAACTTGTAATATTTTTGAATCTAAGTGTTATTAATTCGTTATCCCCTATTTATTATAATCATTAATTTTAAAATGATTATTTATAACAATATATAAGTAAATATATAATGTTCACTCAATTTGTGAACTGTCCGTTAGTGGTATAAGATTATTGGGCAGATCAATATTTGGCAGGTAAAACATTATTTAACATAATGCTACAAATATTTCATATCGGATAGTTTTAAAATTAAAATTCTACTTTCACAAATAAAAATTAATATTTATATAAGATTTTACTTACATGAATCTGAAACTTAATTATTATTTATACGAGGAGAGTTTTACGAAAATATCAGATTTGCTCGTAAAAATATCGATTTCATTAAAAGTCAAAGATACATTAAAACCATTTGAAGTTAATTTGATAAATTTAAATTTAATATTAATTTATTTGATTTATGTACAAATAACAATAGTTATTGTAAATAAAGTTAAACTTTTTTCTAATTTTAAAATAAAAAAAATAAAATAATAAAAGTAAAGGAAGTAAAATAGTACTCCTAGTAATCAGAAACACAAAAAGATCAGATCATGAGCCGGATTTTTATCAACTTTAACCACACTTTTTGTTTCCCGTGACTGGCGCCTCCTTGTTCATTGATTTTTGGTATATATAAAAAAAAGAAAAGGTACCCTAATACATTGACCCAATTTATTTATTTTATTATTATTTTTTACATTTTGAATTTAAAATAATTCACCACAAAAGAGAAAGAGTGTCACAGTGACTGTGTACGGTAATTCTCTTCCAACATGTTTTACGAGTACGTGGAGTAAACTATGAATGCTAATGGATGTCTTTTCAATTAAAGCATAATTTTGTGACATTTTTAGCTATAAGTAATATTTTTTTTTTACTGAATATAAATACTATATACAAGATTAAGAAACAAATATCAGGAGTGAGCGTGATTTTAGTTTGATTATCCCATTATAAGATTCAATTCTCACCATTATTAATTGCCTTATACTTTCTCGATTATGAAGGATTTTTCCACCGTATCTATCTATTTATAAATCTATCTATCTGTATTATAAAACAAAAAAAAATTAGACAATAAGTATAAATACAAAAATATTAAAACACTCAATTCATCTTAATCATTAAAAAGTAGGATATAATATTAAAATTCTTATTTATCATATTTTATTTTTTAATAATTAAAATAAATATAATATTTAAATATCGTGTATATAGACTTGTCTACCATTAATTAAGACCACAAACATAAACAAAAAATATTCAATGCGAAGGTTCAAAAGTTTATTAATTGATATTATGCATGAAATAACTGTTTGCATGAATTGCGTGAAATTACTCTTAACTCATACAAACTACTCCACATTTTTATACTGGGTTATCCAGAAATAAGTACATATTTAATTCCGCAATCCCCACCATAAAATATTGAATACCATGGGTTACATCCTTTGTTGCCACTTGCCAGAATGATGGCTAGTTTTTTTTTTTTTTTAAATCTAAATTGAAGTTAAGTTTATTATAATATGACAACAAAATAAATAAATGCACCAATGGTTTTAAAGAAAGTCTTATTTTAATTTGTGAACTCAAGTTATGACATATTTAAATTTAGAGTTGACATTAATTTATCTGAATTTTACTTTTAGATAATATGAATACGTATCTTTTACAAATTAACTTCAATAAATAAAATAAAATAAAATTCACATGAATAGAATGATATGTGTGTGTATATATATATATTTAATATTTTCACATGAAGACATTATTTTTATGTGAGAGGTGATGTCATAGAAATATCACATATATAAAAATAATGCTCTCATAAGATAAAAGAGTTATAATACATTTTAATTAAAAAGACATTATTATATACACAAAAATTAAATATAAAATATATTTTAATTATTAAAAAATAAATTTGAAGTAAATTTTCATATCAAATTTTATCTTTTAATAATTAAAATATATTTTATCATTAGTTTTTATACATTTATACTTTTCCTAATCGAAAAGTAGTAATTACTTTTAAGAGTCGAGAAAGCTCATTTACAAGGCAGGAGAAGAGGGGATTGGGGAATTTGTTATAAACACACAATCTGGTCAAAAGATCATGTTTTGTCATTACTCTAATTTATTACTAAAATCACCATTTAAGTTACTTTCGACTCGGACATTTATCTTCTTGTTTACTTGGACACCGCCATTGACCACAATTTCACAAGAAACCATTATTTTTACTTCCACTTGAAAAATTTGTTACAAAAAGAAACAGTGTTACCACCTAACAGACCACCAAAACACATATCTTTCCCACTAAAGTGTGATTTGCAGAAGTTATTCTCCAGTCTTCCTACTTCCTTCCAAAGTCCAAACCCTAAAACATATTAAAAATTCGATCTTTTCTCCCTCCTAGTTCTCTATCCTCCATCCTCCATTATTTCTCTCTCTAACAAATACAGAAGCCATGACAGCTGTTTCACCAAAATTAGCATTGCAAAGCAACAATGGGGACTAAACAAAGCAACGCACATTCCCAATGGGAAAGGCCGGGGAAGAGCAGCCTATACCCTCAATTCTTTCTGCCCAAAACACTCAGCAAAATCCTGAGGAGCGGTTCAGGGTTAGTGGGTTTATCCGGTTCAGATGTGTGTTTGCTCTGTCGCTTGGAGTTGCAGTTTTGCTCTCTGCTGTGTTTTGGTTGCCTCCGTTCTTGCGGGGTGGAGATCGAGTGGATCTGGATCTTAATTCCCAGATTCGAGGTGGGCATTCTTTCTTTTACTGGAATCTTCTGGACTTTGTTGTTTGCGGGTATCAACATTGTGGGATAGATACATATCTGTAAATGATTGTTGTTGTGTTTGGTGGGTGAATTAATAGAATATTAATAAAATAAATTATGAGTTTATGTACGATATATGCATTGTGACTGACTAAAGCTAGGAGATTTACTAGTACTTAGGTATTCTTATTAGATTGGCATAACTGTAGTCACAAATGATAAGAGTAGTGAATTTCAAAACGGCAAATTTCGTTAATTTTATTATTATTTATTTTAAATATTTTTTTTGTATCTCATCTCATTTTATGATTGCCTGGGTATTTTGTGGTGGATCGAACGTAGACTCACTGTTACATTCTTAGAAAATGAGATGTGGTTGACTCCTTGTTACTCTTTGATGTTGGAGTTGTTGCTGCAATGTATGAAGGAAGCATCTTTCTTGCTTTCTTTCATTACCTAGTCCAAATACGTACTCTCTTATAGCCTGTTCGGCAATGACTTATTTTAAATCGATTTAAAGTTAAAATATAAGTTGACTTGTAGGTAAAAGTATTCGGCACCAATTTGACTGATAAGTCAGAAATTAAGTTAAAACAGTTGCAAATGTGTTCGGCTGATAATAACTTATAAGTTAAAATTTAATGTAAAGATTATTAAAAGGGACATTAATAAAAAAATACATTGATTCAATATCATATCATAACAATTATTTACAATTTCATTAACTTCAACACTTTTGTGAGTTTAGGACGTAATAGAAAAGAATGAAACCCCGCCTTATTACTAGTATAATTATCACTATCTCTTATTCTCATATATATTTTATTTTAGTTAGCGTTCTTTAAAATTCATATTCCTGATAACAATAATATTTAGTTATATGGTAATTTTTATTATTAAATTATATAAGTATAATTATTTATGATTAATTCAGATTTTACCTACTACATAGATGAATATATGATTATATAAGTAAATAAATCATTAATCTATAGGAATACTATCATTTATGTTATATAAATGAACGAACTATTATTGTAAATTTTTAAATTTATTTAATTTTTTTATCAATAATTAATTATATATTATTAGTTAAATAATATATTTTAAAAATAATATATTTTTTATAAAAATCATCTTACACAATATTAATCTATTATTCTTATTATTAGTTAATATTTTAATATAAACAACACAATAATTTTATAATAATAAAACCCTGGAGCATCATGATAAATAAAATCATTTTTAGTAGTTTGACTAGTCCAGTACAAATAAGGAAAAAAAAATACAGTAGAAAAGTGGCTACAACCCCCATCGTAGTTTCGTTGTTCATCAATAGGGCTTTTTTTAGTTTAAAAGTAAATTCATCTTGGCCGCTCAACAACGTCTCAGATTTTCCTTTTCAGGAAAATAGAAATCCAGCAAAGAAGAAGAAGAATTGTAGAGAGAAAAAATGGGAATAACAAGCAATGTTGGGGATTGGGCATTTAAGGCATTCACAGCGGGGCTAGGTGTCGCCACTATTTATCTCACCGCTACATGATCAATGGCGAGCTTGGAGGTAAAGAGAATGGAGGGGTAGACATGTAATTTAGCAATGAAGAAGAGGGGTAAAATAGACAATTCATGTGGTTTGACAAACTTAAAAAAACCAACTTATAAGTCATTTTAAAATAAGTAATAGAATGTTACTTTATTTTTTTGACTTATAAATTTACTTATAAGTCAAAAAAAGTCGGTGCCAAACAGTTTTTTGAGGCAAATGACTTATAAGTTGATTATAAGTCATTGCTGAATAGGCTCTTAATCTTATCTTCAATTTTGTATAATAAACAATTCGATGTATTCTCTAAAAGAACGATAAATATAGAATTGAGTTCTAAAATGAAACAATACCAATAACCAAGATCTCTCTTTAAAGAACAGTGAGCCTTAAAGATGGTACCATAGTTGACTGGGAAGGAGCAACCGCTACCCTTGAAGAGCTTGGATAAGAGAACTGCCTCAGTGGAGGCACAAAATTTTATGGTACTACGTTACCACAACGATCACTTGTTTAAGTCAAGATATTGACCCATAAATTGAGAGGATTGAAATAGCATGGTCAAAGGTAGGGTCAGCTGAATCATTGATGCTACTCTATGATGACAGCAGACAGCCACTGTGGAGGCGCATGAGGACATGGCTGCCAAGTGTTCCTCTTGGAATTGGGTTCTTCAAGTGATGACAATGAGAGGGTAATTGTAGCTTGAAGGACGTAATATATTTTGCATTAACATTTTGTTTGGGTGAAAGATTTAGGAAATTATAGTGACCTATCCCTGACCTTTGTTTTATTGAAGTCTTCGGTAGATGCATTTAAATCCTACTAAGATGACTTTCTTTGGGTTTGGAGTTCTATATTTTGGCTGATGTCTTACATTTTGAAGTGACTTTATTTATATACCGAAAAGCAACCAAGGCTTCTTGGATGGCATGAATGAATGGTCAGTCAGTATTTGGTACTATTGCTTGAATCATGAGTCCACCAATAGGTTGGTTCGGATCGGAGAGGGAGGTCAACAAGTTATATGTAATTTAATAGCTATGCTATAAGTCAATTTATTCCGATGCGTGATTCTTGAATCATGAGTAATAGTGGATAAACCAGAAATTAGTGCTGGTGATTATGCTGTTGAGATTCCATGCACTTAATAGATAAGTCGCCTGATCAGAAAATATTGAAAATCAAGAACCTAATGCTAGCAGCGGGACAATTTCGTATTCTTCCATTCGAATTAATGTATAATCTGGCAAATTTATGGTATTACTTCCTCTACCCCAAAATGAGGGGCAATCATTATTTTTGTACGTCTTTAAGAGAGAGTCCAATTTCTAAAAGTAGATTACAAACTGACAAAATGTTCCACATTTGTCCTTAAAGAAAATTGCTAAACCTAGCCTTTGTCTAAATATAAATATTATTAAATGAAGTTTGGAAGTTTAACTGGAAATTGATAATTTTCTTAATATGTATGATTTCTTAAAATAGACTCTCATTTGAGACAGAAAGAATATTATTTTGTTGCGGAAGTATGGAACCTAATGCAATTAATAAAATCTGTATTCAATTTTTTTTTTTAATTTAGCCAAAAAGTTGTTCTGTGGCCAATGCTTTGGGCAATTCTACAACCTACATCATCATTTTGAAGGATTCTTTTGCATTATGTATGCATACATCTCATGCGTTATGTAAGACTGATGAATAAAACCTGCTATTCATTTGAGACAGTATGAGTGTTATTTTGTTGCGGAAGTATGGAACCTCACGTGGTTCAAAAATCTGTCTTCTATTTTCTTTTTATAAGCCAAAAAGTTTTATTCAGTTGCCATTGTTTTGGGCAATGCGACAGCCCACATCATCATTTTGTAGGATTCTTTTGCATTATGCAAGCATACATCTCATGCATTATGTCGATGAAAAAATCCTAATATATGTTTGTAGATTTTCAAACCCTATGTGTAGTAAAATTTGGTGCCATTGTTATTTAATTGCTGCAGTGTTACTTCTTAGTTCTCTAATTTTAGCTTCCTTTAGGATATGAATATTTCTTTAAGTAATACATACTTCATTAGGTGCTCAAAATTTTCCTCATATGCTATATATCTTGTAACGGTTCTCTGATGGTTTATCATATAGTATATGAGGCTATTTGTAGATTATATTAGCCTGAGATTGTAATATGAGGATTAATTAATATATAGTATATGCTCATAAGATGCTTGTGAAAGCTGAAAATTTTCATTAGGTGCTCAAAATTTTCCTCATATGCTATATATCTTGTAACGGTTCTCTGATGGTTTATCATATAGTATATGAGGCTATTTGTAGATTATATTAGCCTGAGATTGTAATATGAGGATTAATTAATATATAGTATATGCTCATAAGATGCTTGTGAAAGCTGACACAAATGCTGTATCAGCAAAAAGAAGCCGGCAGAAATGCTGATGAAGATAATGTTTGGGTACCTGCCTGTGTTTTTTTATTTTATTTGCCATATGGTGCATGATCTATGCTTCATGATGCTTGTGATTCATGACCAATGTATAGTGCCAAAACAATGTGTCATAAACACCTAAGAGTGAGCGGTGCATTTCAATCTTGAAAGTTAATTAAACTATCATCTATATGACAATGTCATTGCTTTATTATTATTTTTTTCTGAATCATTTGTTTTGTTTCTTTAAGTTGTAAATTTGTAAGTTCTTCTCGCTATTTGATTCAGCAAAGTTTATCCGGGATCCATTGTTCCATGTATCGAAAGTTCGGAGGAATTTGTCACAGAGAGTTTTTTGTGATTATTTTTTGAGAGCTCCAGGGTTTTTGTATAGCCTTTTTATGGTGGGTTTGGAATGGAGTTTTTTATTTGTGCTCTTTATCCTCCTTTGTATACCTCATGTGTGCATGGGCATCACACCCTTTAAGTGACAATTAATACAATGTTACTACTTATTAACAAAGTAATAATTTGTAAGTTGTTAAATATTTGTTAAAATTTACGTTTGTGATAAACTTACTGAATAACCTAATTGTTTACTTTTTCCCACCAAAAAAACCCAAACTGTTTGTAATACTTTTCTAGATCTTGGTCTGAAATCCAGTTTTCATTTGACTTTAAGCAATTGACAAAGTTGATTCTTCAGATCATTATATAGTAGCAACTTTCATGATTGGAAAGCCAGTTTCTTTGCTGGAAGACAACATTTTGCAGCTCGAGGATGACATTTTCAATGAAATAGGTGTTCCCACAACTAAAGTATATATCTTTCTCTCTCTCTCTCTCTCTCTTCCCCTCCCCCCTATTCCTATTTTTCCATATTCTTGTCTAATTGTTTGTTTCCAACAGGTGGAAATTTTATCTCTAAAACCTTTTTCTGGATCAAATACAACAAAGGTTGTTTTTGGGGTTGATCCTGATGTTAAAGGTTCTAGAATTTCTTCAGCTGCTATTAGTTTAATAAGGGCCTCTTTTGTATCTCTGGTTATACGCCAATCATCTCTCCGCTTAACTGCATTTTTGTTTGGGGATCCATTTTCTTTTGATGTGCTAAAATTTGTTGGAGGCATTACTGTTATTCCTCCTCAGAGTGCATTTCTTCTGCAAAAAGTGCAGATTCTTTTCAACTTCACCTTGAATTTTTCTATTGATCAAATACAAGATAATTTCAGTGAACTTACGAGCCAGCTGAAGTCAGGATTGCATCTTGCTCCATATGAGGTCTGGCAATAATTTCTTTGATTTCTGTTGTTTCCATATGTATTTTTATAGCATATGCAGTTCTCTGCCATAGAAAAAAATCGTGATAATAGTGACTGCAAGGTGTCTGTCAGCTAGTTTTCAAAAATTTAAATGAACTGTGTGCTGCAGCGTTTGCACTTGCACTGTGGGACATTGTTCTTGTAGACAATAATGACGGTTATGAAAGTTTACTGAAGATATGTGTATTTTCCTTGGGCTGGCGGCATTCATAGAAAGAGTTTTATTAATGCTAGAGCAAGTGCTGCATCATCTAATTGTACTATTTCATAATGAGTTGTACATTGCTCTGGTATAAACAAAATCAACTCTGGCAGTAACATTTCCTTTATTTATTGTCGTAAATTAAGGAATTTTTAAAGCTTTGTTATAGTAGTTTATATTAGAATTCACAAAATCATGTAATATGATGGAAGGATAGCCTCCGAAAAGCTTTGCCTCTTTTTTCGGAATGCAGAACTTGTATAGTAGCTTGACAAATTCAAAAGGTTCGACAGTGGGTCCCCCAACTACTGTGCAGTCATCAGTTCTACTGGCAGTTGGGAATACTCCCTCAATGGGAAGGTTAAAGCAGTTGGCTCAGACCATCACGGGTTCTCCTACGAAAAACCTCGGCCTGAACAATACTAAATTTGGGAGGGTTAAGCAAGTTAGTCTTTCATCTATATTGCAACACTCTCTTCACGGTGGTGATGGTAGTGGCACCTCATCGCCTTCTCCTGCTCCTGCTCCTCTGCCTCATCCTCACCACCACCACCATCATCACCATGTGCATTTAACTCCTGCAACTTCACCAGCACCTGCAACTGTGAAAACCAGACCCACAACTACAAAAGTTTCACCTGCATCTGCACCAGCGCCCACGCCGATGCCTGAGAAGAGTCATGTGGCAAAGCCTCCTGGCTGTCATAATGTGTCCCGAAACAGGTCTCCCAGAAAGGCAAATAAGCATAGTCATGTAATTCCTCCTATTGCACCACCAGTCCCTTCACAGTATATTGTTCCCTCACCACAGCAGCGAGTGAATCCACCTGCTTCAAGTCCATGACCACATGATACGAATCCCCCACCAAAGAGCGTGTTTGATGCAGAGCCTCCTGACTTGATACCAATGGTTTCACCTTTACCGTCTTCATGTAAGTATTCTCAAGATTCTTTCCTTTCTTGTCTAAATCTTGGATCATATGCTACCTTTCCTTTGTGTGCATACATACATATATATATATATATATATATATATATATATATATTAAAATATTGTGGAATGGAATTTTTTTCATGTTCATGTGGTACTTCAGTGAGTTAAATTGCTGGAAAACATCAAATTAACTCAAGGAGTTAATTGATATTTCAATACGGGGCTTTGCAGCTTCTGCAGGTTTCTTTCCTTATCATAACTGGTCGATCCTGCTGTTTCTGGTTCTTGTATTATACTTATAGCAGCAGAAAATGAGAAACGTTATATTATAAGCCATAAATCAGCATCTGCAGTATTTTACAGAGAGCTTGTTTGTATTAATCATTGCATCCAAAAGAACAGAGCTTTGCGAGTGGGAGCTACACACAGCCAAGTGGATCATGTTATTTTGTGCGTGTAAATATTGGAGTAAAAATCAGTTGGTGGATGCATTTTCAGGTCCAAGTCACAGAGGTGACGAGCCCTTGGAAGACGACGACATGCAGTACCACTTTTGTGTTGGATCTCTCTCGAGAGAAAAGTAACAAATGAAATCATGTTGCCATTTTGTCTCTTTGAGATCATCAGTAACGATTTTCTAACTTGAAAAGCATCCTGTTTTAGTTATTATTTGTTTCATTTAACAAAATATTGAATTCTATGCGCTGTTTGCTTAAAAAGAATTGTTTAAATGAATCCGTATATTTTTATTTTCTGATAGGATGAAAAAAATTGACCAATTAAACTTCAGATAAAGTTTAAACTGTCTGGAAAATGTGGCTAAGCAGAAACAAGTGGAGGGAGGGAGGGAGGGAGCCAGCCATTAAAGAAAGAGTGTTCATGGTAGGATAACCATCGGACTAAAGGTGTCTAAAATAACAATGAGATCTTTAATGGCCAAGGCGGAACCTTAGATCAGCTTAACTTAATTACGGAATGAATAAAAAAATAGTTTAAATACATATATATATATATATATATAAGCATTCACAACAAAGCAGGAAACAAGCACATTTGGCTTTGCAGCTACAAATTTTAGCGGCATGTACTATTTTTATAAAATTTGCCTTGCTACTAGAGCTTGTAGTGGCATGGTAAAAAATTGGCCTATGTATATCGCTACAAGCTCTAGCGGTTAAAGTTAATTTACCATTTTATTTGATTATTGTAAGAATATTTTCAATGAATACGACCCTTTTATATATATATATATATATATATACACACACACACACACATGTTTAGGTTGGGTGCGTGGGTGAGAGGTGGGCACATGTCCGGAGATGGTATTGAAGCTAAATGCAAAACATTTTCATGCGATGGCCTTTTGCATGCACAATCTTATCATTTCAACAATTTGACAGCTTCCTCCTATAATGTCTCCATAACCATATTTTCTGTTAACAATCCAATCCATTCACAATATGGATCATCTAAATGTAATACACATTTTCCGAAATAGTTATTTTTTTGTATAAATTATTATGATAATAAATAGTAGATGGAAATTTCATGAATTTCTTTTTTTGCTTTTATTTACTTAACTAGTAAAATGGAAAAGTACTTCCATTTTTTTTTTTCCCATTCTAAATAATGTTTAAAATATTTCTTTCTTTAATACAAATTGGATTAAACCTGACTCAGAACTGATAGGAATGCAAGAATTCATTTATTTATAAGAAGTGTAATAAACAAATACATGTAAAATTTACTAGACTTGTGTCAATTTTCAATAGTTGAAATTTTACGTTATTACACAGTTAATATTATAATTTTGTTATGATAATAATATATTCAAAATTAAATATTTACTTACTATAGAATTGATAATTTCTAAAATAATTTATTTTATGTAAGTTTTATCCTCACTCGCTATAATAAACTTAAAATCGACCATTTTCATGAAAAGTGATTCATTAATTTTACTAGTCTCAATACTATTAACATATCTCAAATTTACCCTGTTCAATTAATCATTTAGTGAAAACACTATGTTTACTAAGCCAGAGAAAAAACAGTAGAGATATTTATCTTTTTTGGAAATGGAGATTATTTATGTAAAAAATAGAAAAACCAATAAAAAAAAAAAACAGAAATTATAGAGATTGAAGAAGAAATGAAATTAGTCAAAAATAACACGGACTCGGAGGAGCTCACATTAACCGTCACTCTCCCGTGAAAGTTGCATTGAATAGCTTCCCCTTCTGTCTCTATAAAATATCAGCTTTCTCACATTACGCTCCAAACGCTGCTTATGCTTTAGCCCCAATAAAAATCTGACTAGAATGTGATATCAATGCTTGTATCTTCATTTCTCAGAGGCTCAGACCATTGCCTCTTTGTTTTTTCTCAACCCGACAAACACCCCATTCAGATTCCCATCCCTTGTTTTCCATCCACTCCCTCCTCTTCTTGATAAAGTCACTCATCTTCTTGAATTTTTTTGGAGGCGAAGTTACTTTTAATTGAAGCTAAGGCAATAATTTCTCAATATCTCAACTGGGTTTTGATATACCCAAATTTGGTGGGTTGTTGAGTGCTCTATGATTGCATTTCTATATAGTTCAATCTGGGTATTTTAGATTACACTTTATTTGAATAGTTTCAATTCATTTATTCATGTTGGGATTTGATAACTGAAAGTTGGGTAATGCCATTCAGTTGAACATAGTTTAACTTTTGATTAGATTCTGATTCAGTTATGTTATTACTGTTTTTTGACTGGGTAGTGTAAGAATCTTTTGGTATCTATAATTACTTAAATATTATATGCAGAATCTGATAAATTGCAACTGGGTTTTGCTAGATTTTAATAAGTCAACTCATTTGTTGGAAGGATGGTGAATTTGGGGTTGTTGGCTGATAGAAAATGTCTGAAATCCGCAAATGTGAGCTTCAGAATTCCATATTACACTCACTGGGGCCAGAGTCTTCTGGTATGTGGGTCAGAACCAGTTCTAGGGTCTTGGAATGTAAAGAAAGGTATACTGTTGAGCCCTTCTCATCAAGGCTATGAGCTCATATGGGCTGGAAGTTTGACTGTTCCAGCAGGGTTGAGTTGCGAGTACAGCTATTATGTGGTGGATGACGAAAGAACTGTACTGAGGTGGGAGGCTGGAAATAAAAGGAAACTAATGCTACCTGATGAGGTTCAAGATGCAGAGCTGGTGGAGTTTCATGATCTTTGGCAGGTGCATTCTCTCCCTCGCTCTCTTGATTTTTATAAATTATTCTTCCATTTATGAGCAGATCTCTGATTGTGTTACATATAAGGCAACATTTATGATAATTTGCATGAAGTCATGCACGGTATGAATTAAAATTACATCAACTTTATGATATATTTCTCTTAAGGAATCTGTTGAAATGAGTTAATAAATGTTGTGGAATAAATGTTGTGGATCCAATTGATATAACCTTGATGTTGTGTTTGTTATAATAAGCTCCTCTTTATCAGTTGTTCTTCACATGGTTTCTCGAGGTATGAGATTAATTAATAGGGCAAAAAGTGGAATAAGACAAGTTTTTAACCCTTAAAGTTTTAGGATCTTGCAGAAATTGATAAAAGTGGAATCATTGGAAGCTTTTATCTTTGCATTAACTGTTTCCATAGATCAAATTTATGTGCATAAAAACATTTTAAAAGTGTCTTGGACATCTTAGAACCCTCTATACCGTTTGGAGAGCTGACAGTCAGGAAAAGTTTAACCTTTTGTTTTGACAAGCATTTGATTGACATCCCGACTCCAAATAACTTGAAATAAGTCAACTTCCGCTGGTATGCACATTATTGTTAAATAGGTCAGCTGTATATTAGCAAGTTTGCGCCTCACGTTCTATGGTCTCTAACTAGTGCTTGAACAGGTCAGGTTGGGTATGATTGATAGCTCATTCAAACTGTGTAAAATTATCCGTGCTCTTGATTTCCCTTTTCATGCCTTATGTGTATTAAACTGGAAGGTACTTTACTTTTGATTTAGACATTGCTCAAATTCTTGTTAACAAATATATAAAAGGATATAACTATATGTGAACAACTGTCCTGCTTTTCATTTAATAGGTTCCAAGTTTTTATTACTGATGTCATGGAACAGTTGTTATACTATGCTTAAATTACTAGTTGTAAGCCCCGGTATTAAAAAAGAAACTGAGTTATAGATCAAGCATGGGTCAAATGAAATTAAGGGATTTGCTTGAGCTAGTTGACTTCAGGTAGTTTACTGCTCCCACCTGTTCAATCTCTAAATGGTTTGCATAACCAATTTGATTCTTGTCATTTACAACTCAACCTGAAAATTATTGCTTACTTAAGTGCAGGCTGGTTCCGATGCTCTCCCTTTCAAAAGTGCATTCAAAAATGTCATCTTTGGCAGGAGTTTTAGTTTAGATATTGAGATAACCCCTGGAGTAATTCAGAATAAGTTGGTCCAAGACGGTAAAGCTTTTTCTATCCGAAGCTAAAGGTATTCCTTTGACATAATGTCTAATTTTGAAACTTTCATCTTAACTCGGACACTTGCAAAATGGATATTGTTAACAGATGCAATCGTTGTTCAATTCAAAATATGCTGCCCAAACATAGAAGAAGAAACTGCAGTAAGTTTCTTCTCCTAGATGTTCAAACATATAGATGCTTCTATCTTTTTGCTTCTAAAACTTTGTTTAGGATCTCTTTGTAATAGCTTCTACTTGTGTTTTTCTTTAATGCTGCAGATTTATGTGATTGGTAGCTCTTTGAAGCTGGGACGATGGAACGTTCAAGATAGTCTTAAACTTAATTATTCTGGTGAATCACTTTGGCAAGCGGATTGTATCATGCGAAAGGATGACTTTCCTATAAAATATCCTTTTGGGTAAACCCTCTATAATTTTTTGGGGCTTGTGCTTTCATTTATTATTCTGTATTTGGCTATTATTTGTCTATACTTATGTACTCCTTAACAACTGCTCAAGTATAAGTACAGTAAATATGGCAAGGCGGGAAACTTTTCTCTAGAAACGGGTCCAAATCGAGAACTCTTTGTTGACTTCTCAACTAATCAAGCAAAATATATTATCCTTTCAGATGGCATGATGCGAGTAAGTTTTTGAAACAGTTAATAGTTCTAGATAAACTTTCTTACGAATGAAATAATGGCCTAAAATGAATGCTTCAAATCTGCTAATGTGTTCCATAAGGAAATACCCTGGCGGGGTGCTGGCGTTGCAATTCCCATGTTCTCTATCAGATCAGAGGCCGATCTAGGAGCTGGAGAGTTTCTTGATCTGAAGCTACTTGTAGACTGGGCTGTTGAGTCGGGCTTCCATTTAGTTCAGCTCTTACCAATCAATGATACATCAGTGAATAGGATGTGGTGGGATTCATATCCATACAGGTTGGTTATCACGTTTTCATATAAATCATAAATTACTATCTGAATGAAATAATTTGCATTTTCTACTATTCCTTAAAAAGAATTTTGTTCAACATATCTTTGACTTTCTCACTGTTTTATCTTTTCCTTTTGGGTTTTCCTAAATTCTGCTGAAAATTGCGAGTAGTTCTGGAGTATAGAAACAATTTTTATGTACTCCTGTTAGTTCATCTGAAAAAATGAAAACAGAAATGTGGCTTCATCTGTCTTATAAA
The DNA here is from genome assembly GCA_947179155.2 of Hedera helix. NCBI lineage: Eukaryota > Viridiplantae > Streptophyta > Magnoliopsida > Apiales > Araliaceae > Hedera > Hedera helix. Next base: position 48,422,142 of record OX359266.1, on the reverse strand, counting down.
TAACACCTCTCATTTAACACTCTATACACCACATTAGTTCTTTGAAGTAGCTGGAGACTGTTAGTAACTTCAATTGTGAAGCTGATGAAGTGATGACTCGAATAATAAATGATAAAAGAAATTCATGTGAGGATTTAAATTGGTTATAGATCTATATGATGTTTTAAAATGTTTTCCTTTTCGTGTCTTCTTGGTTATGCAGCTCACTCTCAGTATGTGCATTGCACCCTTTATATCTAAGAGTACAGGCACTTTCGGAAAATATCCCGGAGGATATTAAGGTGGTCATCATAACCTTTTTACTTTTTATTTAACATAAATGATATTATATTCGTGAAAATAAGGCAGAATTAGTGAATTGTTATTTCTCAGCTCTATTGATCGCTATATCAGTAAATTTTCAGTAGTTTCATAGTGACATAATAATCTGTTTTTAATTCTATTTTTCCGTTGCTTTTTGCAGCAAGAGATACAGGAGGCAAGAGAACAACTGGATGGAAAGGTAAAATCCCCTTTGACTAATTACATTATATCATGCCAAACTCTCTAAATAAAACGTTAGATAGATTGATTTAAGTTTATACTTCACATAAGAACAAGAAATAATATAACTATATAAGAGGGAATTGCTTGAAAGGTCAGCCAAAATTTTAATGCATAAATTTTGCCAGCTTCAAGTCTTGTGTTTCCTACACTTATATAAGTTGTCCCAATCTTCCTTGATACTACTGGTGCTAAATTAAACTACAAGTACTACAAACTCGTCCTTTTTGTTTGCAACTCTTTTGCTCATCCCTTGCCTTTATCAGTGAAGATTTGCATTCGCAACTTGGTTTAGTCTGTCTTGTGTTTTATAGTAAACTAGTATCTCCTTTGTCTTTTGTGAGGACTGATAATAACTAGAAACTTCTCTACCTTGTATACTGCTTTAGAATTTGAACCCTGCATATGTCAATGACGACCACATAATCTCAATTATGTGATTCTTTGCGGCTATAAAGTTCCCACGTAAAATCTTAGGTTTAATGGAAGAAAACATTTAAGAGCTGCTATTGATCTTTGAGGCCATTGAGCTCTTCGTTGACCCTTCTTTGCTACTCCCCTAGCATTTTGACTGACCATCTTTTTTGGCTGTGCTTGGCTCGGATTTTAGATGTGATGTAAACATATATATCATATGTTGTATTTTCAACTATCTTAAAAATATTCATATCATGAAGTCTATAACGAACACAACTTAGAGGGTCATTAGATTTGGATGGAAGGAGTATTACCAGGGTTATCAAGGCGTTGCCTAGGCGACGACTAGGTGTCTAGTCGGTAAAAAGGGGCAAAGCGTCGGGGCGACTTGGTGGGAGAAGAGAAAGGCGTGCGTTCAGATATCAATATGGACGACTTGGTCGACTTTCAGGCAACTTGGACGACTATATGGCTAAGCGATCGACTTGGTCGGAGCAGGTGTGGTTCGACCCGAAGCTTAACTGGGTTAAAAAATAAAAATAAAGTTCGAGTGGATCAAAACTTTGAAAGAGCATAAAAGGAGAAACAAACGAGTCGCAAGGGAGAAACAAAACCTAATCAATCGATCGATCAAGCCGAGCAAACATTTGTGAATCGAGATTAAGATAGAGAGAGGGTGAGGGAGAGAAGTACCTCTACTGACTCCGGCGACTCACTTCGGCCACTCCGACAACCTCTTTGCTGGTATGCTTCTCTTCTTCTCTTCTTCTTGACTTCTCAACTTCTTCTCGTCCAGACATCCACTTCTTGCTTCTTCTCTACTTGGGCTCTACCTCTGTTTTTTTTTTGGCTAAATAACTCAGCTATTTATTGCTCAATGCTCACTATCTGCCTGTTATTTATTACTAGTGTGATGCTGCCTTTTTATTGTTTATTGCTCTGACTGCTGTGGACCATTTATTGTTTATTGCTTCAGTATCATGGCTGCTGTTTCGGTTTATTATTTATTATGCGTGGGCTGCCTTTTTATTGATTATTAATCTGCTTTGACTGCTGAGGACCATCTGTTATTTATTGTTTATTGTTTATTGCTTCACAGCTTCAGTAATCAGTGTTCTTAAAGACTTAAATATGATGGATATTTGCTGTTTGCATTTAAAGCATTTCCTAAAGTACATATGTATAAATTATAATAGTGTATACTTGATAGCTTACTTAGTGTATAAATTATAGCAATGTAATAACTAATAGGTAGTAACTAGTAAGTAATTAAAAAAAATTGCAGCATGTAATATCTTATTAAAAAAAAAAATTTGCAGCATGAAAAATAAAAAAAAATTGCAGCATGTAACATCTTAATAAAAAAAATTATACAAGTTAATGCAATGTTTTCTTTTTTCAATGTTATCTCTGTTTAGTGTTTACTTGTTTTATTATTACAATTTACAATGTCTTGTTTGTTTGTCTAATACTTGTTGTGATTTGATATGCTTCAACCTGCATCATGAATATGATAAATCATTAGAAATATAAATATATAAATATTCATATAAATGTTAAATATATATAATTTTATAGGTATAAAATTTACATTGTTAACGACTTGTCGACTTGCGGACGACTAGTCAGGCGCCTTGTCGTCTAAGCGCTTAAGTTCCCGGCTGTCGTCTCGCTTTGACTTGTCGCCTTGATAACTATGAGTATTACCTGTATGTAGACATGCACATCGGGCCAGCCTGGCCTGGTCCGGCCCGGGCTTGACAGGCCTTGGCCGTTGACCAGGCCAGGCCAGGCTTTGACGTTTAGAAGACGAGGCCGGGCCGGGCCGGGCTTTACGTATAAAAAGTAAGCCTGCGTCAGCCTGAGGCCCGGGCCAGGCCAGGCCATTACGTTGTATTTTTTTTTTTTAATCAGTGTTTATCATATATGCTTGGTTGGAAGAATGGGAGTTGGGACTTAAGACTTGATAGTTGAGACTGATAGGACAATCAGACAAGACACGCCACACAAACACACTCAATCAGTCACACACTATAGACAAATGACATGTACCTATGTTTTCAACAATAGTGACAACTGACAAGCTATATAGGGCATCACACATTCACACGTCACACACAGATGTAGTATATTATATGTAGAAATATATATGTATCATATATGCACTATTTATATTTATATGTCGCCATGTCAGTATATATGATATATGATATATATATATATATATATATATATATATATATATATATATATATATATATATATATATATATATATATATATATATATTACTTCATAAGTACATATAATATATGATATATTAGTACATACATACACTGTAACACGCTGACATGCATAAATGCATAATGACTATTAGACTAATATATATATATATTACTTCATAAGTACATATAATATATGATATATTAGTACATACACTGTAACGCTGACATGCATAAATGCATAATGACTATTAGACTAATATATATATATATATATATATATATTAGTGTAATAGTACATATATGATATATATATTATTAAACGTACACACTGACACACATATATGTAATTAATTTTTTTTATAATATTATTAAAATAACATATATTTTAAAATATTAAGTATAATTAAAATAATTATAAAAAAAATATTGTTAAATATATAAAAATATATTTTATATTAATTTGAAACAAGTATTTTTAAATTATTATATATATATATATATATATATATATATATATATATATATATATAAAACATAATGCGAGTCGTCCTTATTAAAAAAGGAAATAAAAAATCATGTATTTATTAAAAGTAATGTAATACAAATTTACAAATTACAACTTATAAATTACAATAATGAATAATTATAAGTTTTTAACTTTAAAGTATAACTTAAGCAATAATTAAGTTTTCATCGATTAAAAATATTTGTTTTCAAAATTTTAAAATATATGTCTTCAAATTTTCAATACTTATGGAATTGAACTTTCAACAGTTTCTGCTCCGACTTCGAGATCGTCAGAGCTATCTTGATCGTCTATTACGTCTTGTATTCTTCTTTGCGCGGCTAGATAATCTCTATAACAAATGCATATTTCCAACGATTCTGGATTAAGTCTGCTTCTTTTTTCATCTAATACCCTGCCAGATAAAGAAAAACAAGATTCCGAAGCTACAGTACTAGCTTGAATAGTTAGTAAATCGCGAGCCATCGCGGCCAAAGTAGGAAATTGTCGTTTATGTTTATTCCAGAATGCGAGGATATTAAAATTTTCAAATTCTTCTTCGGTCATAAAACTCCTAAAATCGGTACTACAATATAAACCAAGTTCGTTTAAACTACTCGTGTGTGTTGAAGTTTTTGGTTTCTTGGATAGTGTTTTTAATAAGTTGGCATATTTAGAAGATGAAGGGGCAGGGGGCGGTGCACGTATAGATGTACAATATACAGATTCATACAATTTATAAAATTCAGTAAATGTAGTATTAAATTTTAATTTAAGGTTGTCAATATTACTAGTACCTATATTTTCAACTATATCTTCCAAAATACTTTCTACACCTTCTAATTTTATAATTGGGTTTAATGCAGCAGCACAAGTAATAACAGTTGGCATGTCTTCAAAGTATTTTTTAAATTTTTCTTCCATTGACAAAATAAGGGGAGACCAAATTTCATTATTTTTAAATTCTTTAAAAATAAATGATATTTCTAAACATGCATACAAAACATGATGAATTGTAGGATAATAAACAGCAGATAATATTTTTGTGTGTTTTTTAAAAACTTTAAGAATACTTAAAAGTTGACCAAGTAGATCCCAGTCTTCGTTTGTTATTTCATGAACTATCAAAGTATTATAAAACTCCATAAGTATATTTTTACGTTTATAAACATCTCTAAACATATCATATGTACTATTCCACCTAGTGTTATTATCATATTTTACTCTTTTAAATTTTTCTCCTCTTGCATGACAAAAATGTCTAAAATTTTGAATTTTTCTATTTGAACCATACACACACTTAATCATATCACGAATTTTAGATATAGTCATTTCTAAATAATTGAATCCGGATTGAACAATTAAATTTATTATGTGACAAACACATCTAACATGAAAAAATGCACCGTTTATTACAGGTAACAAATCATTTTTTAACATGGTAACGGCACTAGTGTTATTGCTTGCATTATCTAAACTAATACTCATTATTTTATTTTTAATTTTAAAAGTACGAATAATCTCCATAATTTGACCATATATTGTTTGACCAGTATGAGGTAATTCAAAAAATTCAAAACCTATAATTCTTTTTTGCATAACCATTTCAACATCTATCCAATGAGCAGTCATACAAATATAGCTAACTCCAGGTTGATGATTAGCAGACCAAATATCACTACTTAAACTAATTTTACCGTCAAAATTGTCAAAATATTCAATTAGTTCTTTTTTAGCTTTATTATATAATTTAATAGCATCACGTTTAGTAGTCGTCCTACTTACTTGTTTATATTTTGGTTGCAATCCGGATTGAATGTACTCAGTACAACGCTGATCGGCAAAAAAATTGAATGGGAGCTCCTTCTCGATCACTAGTTTGGCTTGCAACTCTTTTTCTAATATTTGATCATAACTCCAACTGTGACCGGAACGATCAATTTGTGTTTGGGAGCTTTCATCGGTTAGTTTATGCTTTTGTAAACACGATTGATAGTGTCGCTGTAGTGTGTTATTGCCTTTAGTACCAAATAAGGCGTTACATATTTTGCATTGAGCCTTTTTAACACCATCGGCAGCCCACACTTCGATGAAATGTTCCCAAACTGGCGCCGTACGTTTGTTTTGTTCACCGGTAGGACGTGGAAATAACGGACTCGAACTCGTTCCGCTATCAGGTTGAATGCTATTTTGGTAGTTTTGAATAAATTGTGGAATTTGCGATCCGGATGCAGTGTTAGAGAAATCCATTATATTGTAATAAAATGTAATAATAAAAATATAATAATAACAGGGGTAAAAATATAATAATAACAGGGGTAAAAATATAATAATAAGGGGTATAATAAAAAAAATGTATTAATAATACAAATTGAGATTTATAATAATAATAAGAAATTAAAATTTTGTGGAGAGAAAATAATCGACTTTATGTAGAGAGAAAAGAATGTTAAAAGGATTGGAATATAATGAGAATAATTGTGAATGTATTAATACATTACATTATCTTCATTTTATACAAAAAAAAAATATATATCCGTTCTCCAACTAGCCGGTAAAATTTGACCGTTTTTTCTTTGCAGGCATCCGGCAGGAGGCAGCAGGGATGCAGGCGCGTGCTGACTGGTCAGCTGTCATCAGCAGCGGTAGGCACTAGCACTAGGCAGCAGCAGACTATTAGTGACCCTGTAGCAGCAACACGCAGCAGTATAATTAATATATATATATATATATCATATATACATAATATATATATGCATATCATGTTACCGTTGCAATGTTGCCAAGTGCTGACACACATATACATAATATATATATATATATATATATATATATATATATATATATATATATATATATATATATCATTATCATACATATATATATATGCAACGTGCTGACACACATATACATAATATATATATATATATATATCATTATCATACATATATATATATATATGCAACGTGCTGACACACACATACATAATATATATATATATATACTCATGAGTAAACTTGTAGAAGGCAAATTTAAAAATTAATTCCACGCTACGTCTTAATGAGTATATTATATTTATTAATACAATATCAATAATTAATTAAATCTCATAAATGAGAAAAAATTAAATTTATAAATAAGTATTATATAGAAGAAAAAAAATTCATAATTTTTTTTTTATCTAAATAAAAATTAAACCTGAAAAATAAAGACAACAAATTTGTAATCTTTAGATTCTCCCGAAATTTTTCAAACAATTTGTAATCTGCATGCAAGTAGATATCTGCCGACATTAATGTCGTTGAAAATTAAGATAGATGTCCAAATATGAAGTAAATGGCAACAGTATCAGTTTTCATAAGAAAAGTACCCATCGATCTTAATTGTTTATATTCACAATTATATATATATATATATGATTAGTAGTACAATAGTTGACTAGCTGTACAATACTCCATCTTTCTAAGCCTTAGTAGGACTCTGGACTCTAATGATTTGACAGCCTACATTAGTTGATTGATAGAATATTCACTCACAAAGCAACTAGACTTTTAGGCCTTGTTGGTTCTCTTTACTCCTTGATCCATTCTCTGTTATACATATAACATATCATGGCTGACTTGGTGCGTTGAAGGCCAGGCCGGGCTATTGTTCGGGCCGGAGGCCGAGGCAGGCCGGGCCAGGCCTCGGGCCGCAGGCCGAGCCAGATTTTTGAGGAGGCCGGTCCAGGCCGGATCGTTACGAAAAAAAGGCGGTCTGCGAGAGGCCTTCCAGGCCGGGCCAGGCCGGTCCAGGCTTTGACCAGGCCGGTCGTTGACCAGGCCGGGTCAAGGCCGGACCAGGGCCGGGTCACGGGCCTCGGGCCGAATGTGCATGTCTACCTGTATGCAGTTGTTATTCTCTGGAATAATTATATTTTTTGATAAATAAGAAATTTTATTAATAGAAAAGAAATGATACAATAAAAGGAGGAACAAGAAGTCTACCCTCAACGGACTAAAAAAAAACAAAAATAAAAAAAGAGCACTTAAAAAAGTGTAGCCCTCCAATCTTTACACACAGAAATACCTCTAAAGGCCCCCATAGAAGAAGCCCAAAGAGAAGCAAGAAAAATATTCTTATCACTCAAAAGCTTAAAAGAAGAGACTGAAATAATGAGCCTTTCCTATATTTTCAAAGTGACGAGGTTGTAGAGAATTTGATGTCCATCATGACCGTTGCATTTATTGTATCATTTTGATTCGTGCAGCAAGTGGATTATGAGGCTACAATGGCTAAAAAGCTCTCAATTGCCAAGAAATTTTTTGATTTGGAGAAGGATATCATACTAAATTCGAGTACCTTCCAGAGTTTCTTTTCACAGAATGAGGTAGAGCCATTTTTACAATATTCAGAGTACTATTTTAAATTGTGTTGCACTTTCTTTCCTTAATGCTTTTAAATTTTAATTGTTATAGCTTCTTCAGTTGTACCTCTCCGATATAAACTTCAACTTCAAGCGCACAATTTTATTTTGGGGGGATATTTACATATTTCTTTTCTGATTGGGAACAGGATTGGTTGAAACCTTATGCAGCTTTCTGTTTCTTGCGTGATTTTTTTGATACATCAGATCATAGCCAATGGGGCCGCTTTTCTCATTTTTCACGAAACAAGGTAATGATGGATTTGATTTCTTTTTGGTTTGATGGGAAAATGATTGTTCTTTTGAGTGATGTAAAGTAGTGATTAATTATCAAGTGTTATGACTTAAGCCATTTGTCCAATTTTAAGGAATATTTTTCACTTGGCACGTAGTTCATGAAAATGATTTTTTTATAGGTAATTTGGCCTCAAGTATGGGTATCGAAACTAGCGACCTTGAGGTTATTCCTCAAGTCCTCAGCCTTTTCTCTTTTAGTTGGAAGTGAATGGCGAAGCCATTTCACACATTTCTTGGGTCTTTATTTAATAAAAGAACTTGGTAAGACTTAAATCTGTTTCCCAATATACCTTTTAAAAAGCATTGATATATGAAAATTAGGTTCACAATATTTAAAATTCTATCTTTTTATCTTCTCATTCATAAGGGCAATTTACTCAAATTGAAAAATCCTAGCATTGATATGTGGAATGGGTTCACTTATTAAGGGACATCTTAGAAAGGAAGGAAATCACTCTAAAAGGGACTGAGTGAGTAATTATCGATGGAGAGTTCAAGTACTTTAATAAGCAACCTATTTATTTTGTTTTCTGGTCAGTAGTTTTGATAGGCAAATTTATAATATGATTTCTTTTCAATCTACTTCGTCAAACAAACTTCTTAACAATTTTATTCCTCTTTTTTCAGCTAGAGAAACTTGTCTCAAAGGACAGCTTCCATTATGATATAATTTGCTTTCACTATTATATCCAATTCCATTTGCATTTACAAGTAAGCAAACTATTGTTACCTCTACTCTGCAGCTCTGACCTTTTCATAATAAACTCTCTTAGAGAAAGGGACTTGTTGTCATGTTATTTGGTAATGACAGTTACTGGAAGCTGCGGAATATGCAAGGAAGAAAGGAGTGGTGTTGAAAGGAGATCTCCCTATAGGTGTTGACCGTAATAGTGTGGATACTTGGGTGTATCCAAGTTTGTTTCGCATGAATACCTCTACCGGGGCACCTCCAGACTATTTTGACAAAAATGGGCAGAATTGGGGATTCCCCACTTATAACTGGGAGGAGATGTCGAAAGACAACTATGCTTGGTGGCGTGCTCGTTTAACACAGGTTTGTCACTTCATAGTGTGATTCCAAATCTTTCTTACTTTACATATTTGAACGTCAGATTCTCTTTGTAACACGATATCTTTGTCAAATTTCATTTCCTTTTCACGGCAGATGGGAAAGTACTTCACAGCATACCGGATTGATCACATATTAGGTTTCTTTAGAATCTGGGAGCTTCCAGATCATGCAATGACAGGTCTGGTTGGGAAATTCCGCCCATCTATCCCTCTAAGTCAGGTATATACCTTTCTAGTTCAAACAATATTCCCCGTTATTTTCATATAAAATAACTATTGAGGTAAAATTTATGAAGTAAAAATATATTCTTTGTTTTCTTTTTTTAGGATGAGCTTGAAAAAGAGGGAATATGGGATTTCGATCGATTGAGCCGTCCCTACATTCTGCAGGAAACTTTAAAGGTTAATTTGGTTCCTTGCAAAACCAAAAATGTTCACTGTCAAATCAGGGCTTCCTGAATATAATTTGGTCCGCTCATTATTGAAGTATTTCTTACCCTTCTCCTTTAGTTTAGCTTGCTAACTTTGTTTTTTAATAATCAATTTAATTTCAGGAGATATTTGGACCTTCTTGGACTGTCATAGCTGCTAACTTTATGAATGAATATGAGAAGAATCGCTACGAGGTGATTACCATCGTTCATTGGAAGATTTCCACTGTTCTGTTTCTAACCTTCTATGGTGAATCATGACTTATCTTTGTTGTCTTTGTTTTTTATTAGTTTGTGCCTGTAAATGATAGTGCTTTGTGGTTCACAATAGAGATTCATTGTTTTAGTAATTAGTATTTCCATTCTCAAAAGAAAAAGAGAAATAAAATAATATTAGCATATCATGTTGTAGTGATGTGTAGGAAGCTTTTAAGATTTTATGTTGAAGAAAGCTAGACTTAAAGGTCAGAGAAGTTCTGACACTGTTCTTGATTACCTAAAGGTCTGAGAAGTTGTCATTTTGTTCCTGGATATTTTTCAAAAATGGTAACTTAATTGATCCATTTTGGAAAAATCAATGTTACATGTAAATAAATGTTGGCAAATCCTTGATGCTATCCATTTTGATGAATTCGTTAGCTTCAAAAGCATGACTATTTGTCCGTAAGGGTTTCTATCAAGGACTAATTCAGCACCACGTATACTCACCCTTATGTGGCTATGTTAAGGCTATTCTAGTATATAAAGGTATTATTAGCACTTCCTTTAAGAAGATGATTATAGCCTAACATTTAGACTTTGTTCTGGTAAGTCTGAATCTTTGGCAGATCTAATAAGCAATGCTCATTTATGGAACGAATTTAGTATGAGTAACGAACAAATAGTAGCATAGGGTTGTAAGCATGTTACGAGGACTGGTCACTTAATCTTGCAAATCATCATCTGACCCCAATTTATTGATTTCTAGCTTATATTTTACCTCCAGTTCTCTCTGTGTGTATGCACGTGCGCTTGCCTGCTTTGTTGAACGCCTAATGGCTTATTTATGGTTATGAAGCTTCTCTTCACCTAGTTATCATATGTTGTAGCTTTGACAAAAAAACACCCAAAACTACAAAAGAATCGGAGGACATGACTCAAAAAAAAATAAAAAATCCTGCTGTGCTCATTAAACAACTTTGTGGTTTTAGAGAGATGAGGTTGACATTTTCTGAATGTGCTCAACAGTTCCGTTTCCCACCCCCACCCCGACCCTGCAAATTAGTGATGCTACCTTTGATTCCAGACATCAATATATTATTACCTTGTCCACTATGCTGTGGTGCCTAGCTCTCAAGTAATATATCTCTTCTCATGATCCTTATAGTTTAAGGAAGATTGCAACACAGAGAAAAAAATTGCTTCTACACTGAAGTCATGCGTGGAGAAGTCATTATTCTTGGAGAATGAAGACAAAATACGGCACGACCTCTTTGAGATTCTGCAGGTACTTAATTTGTTTATAGAGATAAAATTTACATTAATTTTGTACCTTCTCCAAGTCCTATTTAGGGAATTTTTTTACTAACTTCTATGTTTTTTTTATAAATTCTGGTATATTTTGTAGTAATTATCTTATAAACTATTTTATTGCAGAATATAGTACTCATCAGAGATCCAGAAGATCCAAGGAAATTCTACCCTCGTTTCAATCTAGAAGATACATCAAGTTTCAAGGATTTAGATGAGCACAGGTATCTGCTAATTGATATATGAATATATTCGATTTTGGGAAATCAGCTTAACTTTTTGTGTCATCTCTAAAATGTAAAAAGATTCTTGCATGGCATTTCTATAATTTTCTCTCTGTTTGTAAGGAAATGATAGGCTTTCACATGTCGTGATCTATTGCAAATATACTACCATTTATCATCTCATCTCTTGTTCGTTCTCCAATTTTACAGCAAAAATGTTTTGAAAAGGCTCTACTATGACTACTATTTCAATCGGCAAGAAAGTCTCTGGCGTCAAAATGCTCTAAAAACTCTGCCAGCCCTTCTAAACTCATCAGATATGCTGGCTTGCGGAGAAGATCTAGGCCTTATTCCTTCTTGTGTTCATCCTGTATGTTCATTCTACTATTTTCCTATTCCCTTTTTTTTGTGCTTCCAATTTTAGTATCATATATAATTCATCTGGAGTAGGGAAGTTTGATAGACCATTTGATGCAGGTTATGCAAGAACTGGGTCTAATAGGATTACGCATTCAACGAATGCCAAGTGAGCCAGGATTGGAGTTTGGTATTCCTTCTCAATATGGCTACATGACGGTAAGTAAACTCTTTTCCATTTGTGGTGACTTAGTTGCTATGCATGTGCATGCTATATGGTAGACTTTTCATGATGCTTGGCTGTCCACTGTTGCAATACAAGCATCACTCAAGATATAGGTGCATCATTGTTGATAACAGTGAAACCCGTCTGTTTGAATTTCCTGAAAAGATCTGGCTGCAGTTCCTGAAGTGCTCAATGGAACACTAGAAATGTCCTTTTTTTTTTGAAATTCTGAAAGGCAGATGAGGATGTAGGTACTTTATGTAAAGTTACGCTGGAGGACTACAACATAAATATGTTGTGTAGTATATTTCATATATTATCCCTACAGTGCAACAGAGGAAAAAGACTAGGAGTAAGAGACAGAGATCAAGTGACTGCCTTTTTGTGTTAATTATGATTGTTACACTGGCATGAGGACCGAAGGGAGCATAGAACAGGCTAAGAAAGTTTTTAAGTCTGTTATGCTTGTTTTTTTAAAACCTCTTTTCTTCCCAGAAGACTTGGTGTCCTCTTCTTGTTCTCTTATCTAAAAGAAGAAAAAGAAAGAAAAAAATTGGTTTCAGGTAGTGTATTTTTTCCATGAGTAATTTATGAACCTGAAATTGAATCATGAATAGTTTATTTGTTATAGTGGTATAACTAATCCAGTACACATAATCAGGTATGTGCTCCATCATGCCATGATTGCTCCACCCTGCGTGCTTGGTGGGAAGAAGATGAAGAAAGAAGAAGTAAATTTTTCAAAACTATGATGGGGTCTGACAAGTTGCCACCTAGTCAGTGTGTTCCTGAAATTGCATATTTTGTCCTGCGGCAGCATGTTGAAGCTCCATCAATGTGGGCGATCTTCCCTCTTCAGGTATAGTGACTAATGCAATGTGTTTGCCACTTTGCCTAAGCTATTCTCACACTAGTAAGTGCTCAAATAATCGATTAAGTTGATCAAAACTTTTGCATGGGTGCTGCACCCATGTCTGGAGATATAGTGCACAATGACAACCTGATCACTCTGGACTGTTGTCTGACTCATCTAGCTTTTATCCATCTTCTGGAAACAAAGAGAAAGTTTAGGATACTTGGTGGACTCCCAAGATATGACTAAAAGTAGATAAAAATAAAGTTTTTTAAATACAAGAAAAAAGAGACATACAAACAAAAAAGGGATTGATTAGAGGCATGTAGTCCATTTATCATACTAAAAAGGAAAGTGTAATTAAAAAAAAAATCATTAAAAGGAGCTCATAAAAAAAGGAAGAATAAATTCAATAAAGATGTCCAAGCTGGCACAGAGAGAGAGAGTGTTTGTTATCAGGTATATATGTATTTATGCACACATAATTTGCACCATGCCCATAATGTGTTGAAGTTTTACTTTCAAAGATATATCCCACTGATGCGTTATTTGTCTCATGTCTGAGTTCATGCAAAATAGATCTGCCACGCTTCACGATAATTTCATTACAATAGATTTGAGATCATTTTCTCTGAAGCTATTTTTTTGTTGTGCACTGTTTCCTTTATTCCATTTCAATGCCCGTATAACATTAATCCTATGGTTTTTTCATCATTTTGATTTATGTTCTTGTTAAACCATGAAGGTGCGTAAAGTCAGTTGATTATGTCGTATTTAGCTAGTTGCAACTTTAGACCAAATTGTGACCAGAACGTTGAGTTTGTAATTTTCCTTGTTAAATCATTTATATGCATCTCTTGGTGTTCAATATGCATGTTTATTATCATACATGTCTATTCTTATATAACAAACCATGATTATATATTGATCAGGATCTGTTGGCATTGAAAGATGAATACACGACAAGACCCGCAGTAGAGGAGACGATCAATGATCCAACAAATCCAAAGCATTACTGGAGATTCCGTAAGTATTTATTCTTTCCTTCTCCATTCCCAGCGTGCATCCCATACCCTTTCCCTGATTCTCTTTTTGGATTTCGTGGTACAAAAGTAGAATATCAATGTAATGACAAAAAGGAAAAAGGCACTCCAATTTAGATATTTCTTCCGTGGCTTTGCGCAGAGGAATACCAGCAATCTTTTTTTTAGTTGATGATGTGGCCAACACTTTGAAGAACATTGATTGCATTTTATTCTCCTTTTAAAAATTTGGATAGTGAATTTATTTGTTACTTTCTGGGTGGTACCTTGAACTCAGGTCTACATGTGACATTGGAGTCCTTGCTGAAAGATAAAGAACTTACAAAAACTATCAAAGATCTTGTCTGTGCGAGCGGAAGATCATATCCTCCTTCCGGCAGAGTTGAAGTACAAGTTGCTCGACAAGATGCATGTGTAATTTCAGAGAAGCAGCAAATCGCTGGCGGGCAGGACAAGCTTCCTCTTGCAACTCAACTAATAAATGGAGTATCTGAAACCAAAACCAACAGCATAGCAGTCTTATAAGCTAGATAACGCATTCAACATTGGTTACGCAATGCTGAAGCTGTATGTTAAGTTGCCAGAGTCCTTTTGCATCTCTCCTTTTGCTCTAAAATATTTTACTTTATTTGACAGACGGTGAGTGTGTAAGTAATATACTCGAAGCATATCTTTCAATTTTATATAACGTAAAGTGAAGGGAATAATTACAGATTAGCTCCAGGTAAGGAAATAAAACATGATCTGTACAACTTTGTTAAACCTGTTCAGTTATTAAATCGAATTCATATTATATTTCCACTATATTTAGTCAATTACTTTCCTTTACATGCTTTCACATCTGTATGGCCGCAACGACTGAAATCAAATTTAAAAGTCGGTCATGGGTTGCTAAAGTTGTGATACAAGCTTAGTGTAACTGGTCACATAACTGTTTGCCCTTTAGATATATTATTATTTTATCCCTTTTAATTTAAAATTTTATAGTTTCCTATTTAATTTTCCGAATTTTATAAAATTCTTATTTTATTTTCACACAAAAAGTATGCCACCACCGAGTGCTAGTGTATATAGATCGAGTTTCTAGCATTCTCTATTTCCAAACCTGGATAAGGAAGTTTTATTTACCTAGTAAATGTGGGGAGAAAAAACAAAATAACACTGGTCATAAGGTAATCAAGGACTCTGTTCCAACCAAAATGAGAATGTCATTTGACCTATTTTCTTAAATCATTATTTATCCTATTTTAAGCACCGATTGAATATATATTCTCTCTTCAATACCCAAATTGGGTAAATTAGTCTAAGAAGAGGGGTCGCTTCTACCACAATGAACGGATCTCGCAGGACACTTGTAACCATCTACTAAAATTAGGGGTTAACCTATAAATGGTAGTAAAAGGAAGAGATGGGTACAATTTTTATAATATAGAAGGGGGGAAAGAGGAGCGGGGAATTGTCTTCATTTGAAACTATTCGGTGACGGATTTGTTCGCTCTCGCGCTCTCCCGTTGCCGTTCGTCTCCCTGAATGCCTCACCAGTATTCAGGGTACGTACGTACCACGACCTCCTTCTCTCTCGCTCTCTCTCAATGTCACTTGTTTGGAAATCAAACATTAATCATATATCTTATCTTTTTATGTAATTTTATTTGTCATAAATTATCATAGAATGCAGATTAATTAGTTTTAGAAATGTTAATTATCGGACTTATGTACGGGTTCTTCTTTGCATGCATGAGAAATGAGCAAATGGGGTGAAAGAACCGAGACAAAAATTGAAATGATAAGGGTTTATGAAGAAAAATGCATATGAATATTGAGCTTCCATGTCATGATATTGAATCTAGCTACATCTTTCTTATATTATTATCTACCTTGCATGCATGCACGTAAAATGGGCAATGAATAACTGGGAAATATAAAGATTAAGATGATGATTCTTGAATATAATGCATCATCCATTTTTCTTCTTTACTTTTGCAGTCAATTGGGGCAATCTTTCTAGCGGAGGAGCGAGGGAATTATAAGATGGTATGTATTTTCAAAATATCATTCATGTCTTTCAAGCAATCTTTATACAATTAATTGTAAGATCTCAACAAATTCAATAATATGTTCTAAATTGCTCAGTAATATCTTTTAGGTGGTCGGAGATTTGAAAAATGGCTCTTGCCGTTGAGATAATCTATCTTGTCGTATATGCCAATTTTCTTGGGAAAGAATTTCTCTTCTTTCTTGAGATTATAAATAACAGAGTATATGCCTTAATGAATCACATTCATCTTTTAATAATTTCTAATGACAGGAATAAATATCTACATTCCAGAGCTCAACAAAGTTTACCTTTTATTGCTTTTCTCCTCTCCCTCAATTTCGAAATTGAAAGAATTGCCAGACTTGCAGATTATCATTCCTGTAAGAATAAAATAGAAAAATTTATAAGAAATCTATACTCTAAGAAACAGAGGAACAAGAACTGTTCCTGCAATTAAAAACAATTTAAGTATATTTTGTAATATACTATTTTCTCGCGACTTGCTTCTGATTTTTCGCTACTATTGAATTTGCAGACATCTTACGGCTAATTTTCCTGGGAAAGACTTAACCCTCTAAAGACTATATAAGAAAACAAAAAACAAGGACCTGGTAAGACTTGGCATGCATTACAGGCAGCCATTCTCATCCTGCATGAAATATTTCAAGATGGCTGTAGCTATTAATCAGCAACATCATGAATTCAAGCAGTTTGTCCGACCCCCAAGATGCAAACGCCAATCTTACTCTCACTTTGATCAAACCATGCTTGATTTCGCCCAAACCAATCTCTCTCACTCCATTAAACATGCCTTTGAACTCACTAATCTCCACAGAAGTTCATCCACTCCATGTCTATCCCATGTCGGGGAAGATTCTGATGCTAATCCAAGGGTTGAAATCATCGGTGGCCATGGAGCCCCAAAAGTTCGTGCTCTTGTTGTCGAGGTAGCCATAGCTATGGCCTCTGGTTTAAACCTTGAGCTAGTGTCAAGTGGGCTAGGCGGAGCCTACTTTACGCATGCGAGAAATGGGGACACCATTGCGGTGGTGAAGCCAATAGATGAAGAACCTCTAGCATTTAACAACCCAAAAGGCTTTGCTGGTCGGATGCTAGGTCAACCGGGCATGAAACGCTCCATTAGGGTTGGTGAATCTGGCATTCGTGAATTGGCAGCTTATCTTCTCGACCATGATGGCTTCACGGGTGTCCCTACAACGGCATTAGTGAAAATCTCTCATGTTACATTCCATGTAAATAATTCAGAGTCCGCCATATTAGCTCCACCTTATAAAATTGCTTCGCTTCAACGTTTTGTAGATCATGATTCAGACGCAGGGGACTTTGGTCCTTCTGGCTTTTCGGTTGCTTCAGTCCATCGAATTGGAATACTTGATGTCAGAATATTGAACCTTGATAGGCATGCCGGAAACATACTTGTGAAGCACGGGCAAGAGAGCTACGCAGTTGGGGCAGCTGAGCTGGTGCCCATAGATCATGGGCTTTGCTTACCAGAATCACTAGATGATCCATATTTTGAATGGTTGCATTGGCCTCAAGCTTCAATACCATTTTCAGAGTCTGAAGTTGAGTATATATCTAAACTTGACCCATTCAAAGATGCAGAGATTCTAAGGACTAGGATTCCTTCTATAAGGGAATCTTCTCTCCGGGTTCTGGTGGTCTGTACCATTTTCTTGAAACGAGCTACTGCTGCTGGACTTTGTCTAGCTAATATAGGTGAGATGATGACTCGGGAATTTTGTGGAGACGAAGAAAATATGAGTGAGTTGGAGAATCTTTGTGCAACTGCTAAAGCTGGTTTAAGTACCACTAAAAGCGATGATGATTCTGATACCGGTAACGAAGAAAAAGAAGATACGGGAATGTTTCAATTTGACAGTGAATGTGAAGATGACTCGAATCAAGTCTGCAGCGTTCCTCAACTGTTAAAGACCTCTCTAGGGATAGGTAAGCCACCAAAAATTCCAAGATATTCATCTGAAGGGATAATAAGAAGATTTCATAACTCGATGTCTTCGTTGCAAGATGAATTTCATGAAAACAAACCTGATGATTATGATTCAAATGAGGCCTTGGATGATAGCGTTGGCGGTGCTGACAGCAGTAGTGGCACTGACAATGATCAAAATAAAGGAGGGATTTTAAGGAGCATCAGCTTCGCAGTTCACAATCATAACCATGAAAGTGGAGGAATTTCTTTCGGGGAAATGAACGAGGAGGAATGGGAGATGTTCTTGGAGAGTTTTGAAGAACTTCTGCCCGAAGCATTCGAGGGAAGAAAAAACATGGGATTCTCGGAGCAAAGGTTGGGAACTTCTTGTGAATTCTGAAGAAAACGTTTGGGTCTATTTAAAAACAACATTATAGCATGTATATAGTATGAGTACAAGCGTACATTATTTTGCCAAAATTACTACGCATAGGATGTCGATTAGTAGTTTGGAGCATGGATGGAAAAGTGATTGGCAAGTCTCCATCCTTTCCACCATCTCACTTGTGAACAAATTCCTTTCTTCCCCCTCTTCCCTTCTCTATATCAAAGTTGTATACAGGTGTATAGTTTATGTTTCTTTAACATGATGTTTAATGGAAATTGCAGACTGTTGATAGTAATTTTATTATTGACTTCAAGTAAAATTCTTATCAACAGTATATAATGTGATAACACAGGACCGTGAGTCTTTTGGCTTATATATAGTTGTATTAGCTAGCCTTATATTTGCGTGCTTCACTCCATGAACAAATGTGTTCTAATCAAACTTTCGGAGTGCAACTCAATCTTACAAGCACAAGCTACAGAAATGCTACACAACTAATTTAAAAACAAGTACGCTCCCTCTATCCCTGTTACAAGTGTCCCATTCGATTTTCTATCTTTTTACTCATATTAAAGTTCGTCAAACCACACTCAAACATAATTATTTTAAAAAATAAAATTATATTTGCATTCTAAATTCCTCCATCTGCAAATCATTGTAAATTAATATTCGCATCATTTTAAGTGAAGCACAAATGAAGAAATTTGGAGCGCAAGGCTTCTTTGACACCTACTTATAGGTAACAAAACTTCAAATGTCAAATGGACATTCAGTTTGGCACAAATAACTATTGTTCTGAGATATATTTTGACTCTTTGAAGTCAAAATCCTTTAAAAATTGATATGATTTTGATATCTAGTAGTATTCTATAGTTAGATTATAATTATCATAGTAGTAGCTACTTAGTATTAAAACTAATATGAACAAAATTAAATAATTTCATATTCATTATTGAAATTTTAAAATTGGTGAAATGATTTAAAAATCAAAATATATCTCTAATTTAATTTGGAATCTAATTTTGAAAGAAAAAAGGAAAGTGCAACTTGGCTAATTGTTGAGAACTTTTTTTTGAAGATTTACTTTTTAGGAGGACATAAAATATAATCTCATAAATAAGTATGTCATTCACTATTATAATATTAAAAATCAATCAAATCTCATAGACGAGGAAAAAATAAATAACCAATCAAACTTCATAGATGAGGAAAAAATAAATTCACAAACACACTAAGAATAAATAAAATCAAACCTCATAGATGAAGAATAAATAAAATCAAACCTCATAGATGTGAAAAAAATAAACTCAAAAATACACTGCATATAAAGAAATAAATACACTCATCTAAGTGAGAATGGAACATGTGTGACTTTCAAATAAAAAAAATAGGATAAGTATACGTACACAATATGAAACACTATATTAATCCTTACCATTAAAAAGTAGAGTCTAATACAGAAATTTACATTGATCCTCACCATTAAAAAGTGGGGTTTGATATGAATTTTTGTATTAGACCTTGCTTTTTAATAGTCAAAATTAATATAGTATTTTATATTGTATTTAGATGTTTTGTGTGTAGTAGTTTTAAAAAATATAAACAATTAAATTGTTAGCATGTATGGAAGGATTCTTTCTTATTTAGAACCCAACCATGATAATCCTATTTAGAAGCCAACCATGATCAATTGCTCAGGATAACTTTAAGGGTAATTCGGTCATTATATGTGAATTTTTAATTGGTCTCGAACACCTATCTTTTGCATCTTACTTTTAGCAGGACCAAGGACTTTATGGTAATTGTAATCATACCTTATACTATAAAATAGTCCCACCATAGATGAAAATCTTGTTTACACACACAAACTGTGTGTAAACCTTTTTATTCCTCTGCCCGTGACCCTGCCCTGACCAAAGATGGCGGAGGTTAAGACAGAAGAAACCCTGGTCGTCACGTGCTCAATTCCCGGCAAGACCTTAGATTCCGGCGAAGATCCGCCGATCTCCGCCAACGGCGGAGAGAAGCGCGCGAAGAACGACGCGGAAACGTTTAGACAGACAAAGAGGAGGAAGAATTGCCCCAGTGCTCTGGAGAAGTTTGAAGTTAGCACCAATTCAGCGTGCAATTCGGGCTTTTCATTCACTTTCGACACAAATTCCCAAGCCACTACACTTCAATTCACCCCCAAATTTGGTTCCTTCAAATTAGTTGAATCGGCGGCGGCTTGTATACAGATTCCGGCAAAGGAAAACAAAGAAGAAGAAGAAGAAGAAGAAGAAGAAGAAGAGGAGGAGTCTCAGCTTAGGGAAGTGTTGAGTTCAGCTGATGTGATCAGACATGGCGATTGATTTGTTTTTCTGTGTTGAAATCTTTGGTCAGATAGAAAAATAGCTCAACAAGAAAGAAAGAGAGAGATGGAGCAAAATGAGTGGCAAGGAAGGAAAATGATCATCAAATTGCCTTGTAATTAACTTTAGCTTGTACTTGTACTATGATCATCAGCTTTGGAAGCTTAATTAATTGGGGTTTTATGTGTTTAAAGAATTAATTAATTAAAATAAACCATGCTTTTACCTGTTGTATTTTCACTCTCCCTTATCTGCTGAATAACTGCTTGATATGAAAATAAGAAAAGTTTATAAATATGCATAACATTTGGAATATGTAGTAACTTTATCATAACATTAAAAAGGTAATAGTATGATTTTCAAGGGCTCACATTTATTAATTTTATAGCATTAAAATCTAGACTTTTATCACCAAATCGGTTTAAAATTCAAACTTTCTCAACTATGCTATTTTTTAATTTTCATTTTATTTTTTGTGCAGAACGGAAGAATTCCCCCTCGTATAAACACTAATGAGATAGTTGGTCATAATTTTATAACTAATAATGTAATAATAGATGTATTGAATACTTACGGGTGGACCCTAATTGGATCACCAAAATACGCATGGCAATATATATATACATCATAACAAATATTTGTTATGAATTAAAAATGGACAAATATCATCTCTATCATTTAATATAAGAATAAACAGTCAAAATTTAAAGTGAATTTACGACGTCCGCTATTAATAGTAGCGGACGACGAGGAAGCAACCAAACAGGGTTTGAAGACAAAATGTCCAATGCAATTGATAAGAGGTCCAATGTGACGGCTGAAGTTGATGACAATACCGTATTTGAACCGATACGGTTTAATACAAAAGAACGTAAAAAGAGTATACGGATCAAAAGCGGAATTGAGCAAACAACTTTACAAAAACAATTATGAAAGTGTGTTATATGTGAAAAATTAACAAATCATGACGAGAAATTATTATAAAATATTGGGTTTAAATGAGTCATGATAATTTGAAATAGTTACTATTCAGTGTTACTGTAATATTTTGTTATTTGCATTGTGTCATAAGTTTGAAAATTTGACCTAGTATTACTTGCATTTGAAAATTGAACATTTGAATAATGAATCACTATTTTTCAAACTATTCTTTAACATCAGCTAAAAAAATAATGTTTGTTGATATTTCAATACGGTATTGTTCACTATTTTTAACATTAACTAAAAACAAAAGTTTTGGGCGCACCGCATAACTATTATGCGGTAGGGCACTTGGGGGCACTGCATAACTATTACGTAGTTATGCGGTAGGGCACTTGGGGGCACTGCATAACTATTACGTGAAAGGACCTAAATTTGGGGGTACTGCACGATATTTTCAAAGACACGATCTGATTAATGTTAAGGGTCCTCTTTACATTGGATTTGAGGGCAACGCAATTTGGCCACCACAAGGTCATGAACTGAAACAACACGCACGACATGAAATATAACTCGTGTCTCTGTGTTACCGTCTTAAATATCTCACTCCCTTAACTACAGTAAGTTGTTGATGACAACCTCATATACATCATGCCTTGGTCGGAAAGTATAGACCAAGTTGTGTGTCAATGTGTATACTTGGTTCGGATGCACGATCGGATAAAAAATTTGATCCATAATCTCAAAGAACACCTTGTGTTTGATCCACATAGCCTTATCCCATTTTAAGGGTCAAAGTGGATCGTACCTAAACCTTGAATTATGGTCAATGGTTAGGAAGAATGGAATCTCTGTGTATTCTCCTAGTATCGATTGATCTTCTGCTCGTTCAACACTAAGCAAGGTTTGTTCCAGAATAGGAGTTAGTTGCATCGCCCATTCCGTATAAATTTAATACCCTTGAGGAAAGGGTGTTCCAACCAAATACGATGGGTATGGACTGTCTTTTATTGTTTCGTCCATCATCATTGGTGGATCAGGCCGATACACAGATTGTGTGCTAGGATAAAAGTGTGAATATGAAATTTCCTGGTTGAACTTAGATTTGGGAGCCATTGCCGGCTGATGTGGAGCTGTGTACGGAGGAGGAAATGTATAGCTCGACTGAGTGTCAAAGTTCCCCTTATTTTATTGATCAAACTCCATAACTTTCTCGTACCAATCTAAGTAAACCGCCCTATGCTCGTACGTAGGTGGAGATTACAATATTTTCTCCACGAAGTCCATAGCATAATGAATATAGAAAAATATAAATATAAATAAAGCGATAATTATATGTAGATAATTTAACAAAAAAATTGGAAAAATTACTAATTGAATTAAAATACTTACAAGGTTCATGGCGTCATATTGTGAAAATAGTCCATGTGCTGCATATTTTTTGTCTTGCACAAGATGCAAATGTTGAATCTTTAGTCTAGTTACCTTCCTATACCACTGAAGGTATTGTGATATAGGGATAACTTGTCTTATAGCGGCTAATAAGATAACCAATAAATCTCGCCACTGATTCTAAAGATGTATATATGGTCATCTTTGTTGGATGAAATCCATCGCTTCAATATTCTCATGTAGAACACACAATGCTTTTATAGCCTCCGCATCTATGGGGATATCTTGTAAATCCCCAAACTATCGTAAAGTGCGATCTGGCATTTGAAACTCCACAACATTGAACCATATGAGCGGGATTCTTGATGTTCCCCCATAAATGGTCACTTCGTACTCATGCCAAATCGGGTCTTCATACGACTGATATAGCATCTAGGTGGCCATTGCGTCATTCATGAAATCAAGTTCTATCCTATACGCCATGATGTTATGGTGGACGTACTTATATTTTTCATAGGGCTTTATCTTCTTTACGACTATATGTCCAACCACAAGTCCGTGGTAAGAAAGATTTTCTACCATCAGGATGAATTAGGCGTCCAATGATAACACGTTATATGCTTATACCTGAAAAGGAAAAATAAATAACAAATTAATAAACTAATAAACAAACATACATTTATGTTGAATTCTTTTAGTTTAAATATAATTATAATAAAATTTGCCTATAATAGAGTAACACACCCACCAATTGTAGTTGCACTAATCCTTGTCATTTTGTGCAAATTATGGTATAGGCAAGCCAACATGGCAATACACCATGCGTACTTGGTAATCTTTGTGACATCATCCAAAAATAACAAATACCGATCATGACATACATTTCGATGTGGATTTGCAAATAAAATTCTCCCAATTATACACAGAACATATACCTTAGTGTGTATATCCTAACAAGTTGAAGAGTGGTATGTCAGGGTAATTCCCTAAATCGAAGATCTAACCAACTAGTACTTATACCGTCGCGTTATTATCCCCTTTTTGTACAAATTAAAATAATTCTAATATTTCTCATAACTCTTTTTTTGGATGTGCATAAAGCCCACAAGTGATGGGTTTTCCTATCACATGTAATTATAAGATATAAAACACATCTTTTAACGTGATAGTCATCTCGCCGATGAAAAAATAGAAAGTATTAGTCTCATTCCTCCATCGTTTTACCAATACGGAGATTAAATACGCATCCATCTTATTGGCTATCCTAGGCTCATTAAACACACAAAAAACCCCATTTTCTAATAAATCTATTTGGATTTCGGTTAACTTAAATACGTAAAGTGATTTCTCACCCTCCTCACTACACAACCTATTAGTATTATCCTCCTCATTATTCCATACTTCCTTATATCGGTGTTGTCTTTGGTCCCAAAGTACAGAAATATCATGTGGTCCAAGATTGAAGTCCATTCTATATAAAAATAAACAATGTATCAATTATACGCCAACATACAATTTATCAAACTAATATGCTTAGTCTAAACAACATTATCGCAAAATCCACTTTTAATTTTTTATACCAATTTTAAAAATAATTATAGGTATCAAACTTTTGAATCCACCGTTGGATGAACATCCAAATCCAATGTTAGCTACAACTATACCCATAATATATATATATATATATAGACACACACAACTATATATATGTATTAACACAAAGTTAATAGTAAGAGATATAACTTACTTATTAGTGAGATAATTTTAAATTTTTGGTTGGATCTTGTAGAGGTGGTTGTAAATAAGCCGATCGATTGTTCACTTTTGAAGTAGTGTGTTCAATTTGTTGTTCGGAGGTTGGATTTTCAGAGAACGGTTGCTGTTTGTGTGAGAGAGATGAAGAATTTTTGAATAAAAACTAATTGCAGCATTGCACTATTACTTCTACTTGCTATATAGTATATAAGGACAAAAGGATATCTCATAACTATTTTACGATAACCGTATAACTATTATGTGATAACCGCATAATAATTGTATGGTGTCTTATCACATACCGCATAATAGTTATGCGATATTTTATCACATACCGCATAATGGTATATATACCTACTGCATAACAATTGTGCGATACCTCACATTTTATAGTCGAAGGCAAACTGATCATTTGTTATATGGGTCATATACCGTATAACAATTTGTTAAACTCTTAATAACTGTTATGTGGTAGTCTTATTTCTTTAGGCCTTTCGATCTCGCAACGGACGGACAAAATTAAATTAGATAGATAAATGTTTCAGACCAACTTTGGACCTGGATTATTCTCTAATATATATATATATATATATATATATATATATATATATATATATATATATATATATATATCCAAACGGGTTTTAAGTAAAAGTAATCATTTTATTAAACAACAATATGTTTCTACATGATGGATTTATACTCTGAAATATTTATGTGGTTAATAATTTTATAAAAATAAATTTATTATTTGCACAAGTCTCTACGATTTTTCTCTCACGTAATAATGAATAATGAAATAATAAATAAATTTCACATTTAGGGAAAATTTGTGAAATTATCTAAATAACTTGTGAAAATAAGAACTCAAAAAGAAATATTGAAATTATATGAAAATTAAAATGAATGCAAAAATAAAAAAGCACAGCTTATATGTGAGGACCGCCATTGAGTTGCACGTGCATGCTCGTGTAATAGCCTTTCCACGATAGACAGTATTACTATATTACGCACACAATATTTAAGTACAATATAAAATATTGTATTAATTTTTATTATTAAAAAATAAAATTTGACATAAAAATTTATATTAAGTCTTATTTTTTGATAATAAAAATTAATATAATATTTTATTTTATATTTAAATGTTTCGTATTTATAGTTATCATTCCACGATTCCTTCTGTTTAATGATAGCTGGCTGAGCTGTTGATTAATGGGCTCCACGTGCAAGCAAGTGTTCCATTTATACGAATGCAGTTTATGTAGGTTCATTAATTAATTAATGAAGAGTGAGCGCTGGAATTTTATGTGGAGGAAAATAGCCATACCAATATTTTCTCTTTTGAATTTAAAGGTTATATTTCTTTTGATCGTTTTGTATTATCATAGTGACTCAACTCAAACCTTACTTAAAAGGATCGATCATCACCGTGCCATGCAATACATTAGGAGCAAAATTTATTACTCTCTTTATTCAAGTTAATTTATTTGTTCTTTTATTATTTTAATATTATTTTGATTTTATTTTTTTAATACTATCATCATTTAGCTTTATAAAAAAATTTCATTAAAGATAGTATATTAGAATTTAAGATCGAATAATAACATAATCACACAGAATATTAGATGAAGAACAGAAAAGTAAGAATACGCGATATATTTAAGTTCATCAATTTGGCTAGTCCTATTTGTCTGAGGTATTCATTAGATAACTCACACGTTCTACAATGATTCACACGTCAATCAATTATTTTTATATTAACTAAAAAATCCTAGTTGCTATAACATGCGTTCAAACTCAATACACTAGTAAACTAAAGACTGGACTACTAATAAATCTTCAAACTCAAGTTAACACACGTTGAAAAAAAAAACACTATTAACTTTGACATCGAAAGCATAATTGCACTCCTTAATTTTTAACCACACTCTCTTCTTTATTTTATTGTTCTAAAAAAGAGTTAAAATATTGATTAAAAAAAAAAAAAGATGATAATAGAATAATTAAGACTGATAATTTTGAGATAAATTTTTTTTCTTAATAGAGATGTATTTTTAAACTGTGACAAATAAAAATGGATGGAGTATTAAAAATATGCCCAACCCCCTCATTTTTTATTTGTAAACAAAATATGTCTTCTGACTATATCTGTGACAAACTTTAAATGCATAAATAAATATACTTCCAATAAAAAAAGTCAAAAGTGGGTAAGGAGAATTATGCACCTGTTTTAGACCACGGCTTTACATATGCAGCAGCAGCAGAGTGATTCGTTGAACATGTATGTATAAACACCCCCCCCCCTTTATATCTATAGTGCCCAACAAACCTGGCAGATTTCTGCTATGCCAATGGCATCTGCTCAGAAGATTAGAATCATCAAGCAAAGCATTCAAAAGATTGTTTTACAACAGATGAAGAATAAATTACAACTTCGAAATGTGCTACCACAGAACAGAACGTTTAGCTCAGCCAATAGAAGGAACTACAACAAATCTCTTTATTTTTTAAATTAATTTTTTTGTAGAAGAATTTAAATATATATAGACTAACTACTATGCTATTATTATCTATGCTATCTGTAAACGTCTTAAGCTGTCTGCAAATGGAGAGAACCCAGTCTTTTTACCATATTGCAACAGCAGCCAAGACTAGTAAACTACGTCACTTGTTGTAACATGAGGTGTTCTGCATTAACTTTGACTTTTACTACTCGACAAAAGTCACCAACATCAACAACATCCAAAAACCATTGCCTACGTGCATCTGTTTATAATATGCTAGCTTGTAATCTTTCTGTAGAGAACCAAAAACCGACTAATAAATTAATTAATCACCAAACAAGTTTATAAATAAGGAACCATTTGTACATGTATGGCTTTATGCATATGCATGACCCCCAAAAAAGCACAACCAAATGCTGTGAAAGTAGCAAAATCTAATTAACAAATGTACTATTATTATAACAAGTATCTACCATCAAACAGCCAGCCAGCCAGCCTGTATAAACAAAAAGAAACATGTCCTCCCCCTATCTTGGACCAAATAATTGAGCTCTCGACTAGTCGTATATATATTCAAGCATCCCCCAATCTCTAAGGAGAGAAGTTCATCAACACAACCCTACATAGTTTAGTAAGCCATTGATTGTCCGGCGTCGTAACAAACAAAGAAAACAGAATTGATTAAGGAGAGAGGAATTTATGGGGCGTACGTGGAGAATTTGGATAAGATTAGGCATTGCCGGCCAACACAGCGACTCAGTTTTCCTGGTTGCGGCGGCCATTGGAGGGGTTGTTGCCGGAGATCCACGTGTCGACGGAGGAAGGAGTGTTGGTGAGTATTGTGTAGATATAGGTGTCGAAGAAGGGTATAGAGGTTGTGGGTGTTGGTCCAGTGGTCAAACATGGTCACTGTGTTCAATAAAAAAATCTTATTCAATTATTTTGACCTTTTCACATATTTAAATTTACTTTAACACATAGTTAATTCTTATTTGTTATGCCACGTGTAATACGAAATATAAACGATCATATGGTAGCAGTGTTTTATGGCAATTGTTACAAATTCATTCCAAGAACTCTCACTAACAAGTAACAAGTTCTACGTAAATTATATTTAAATATGTTCAAAATTTTCTACAACTTTATAACATTAAAATTAATTATAACATGATTAATTTTATAAAGTAATATTTTTATATAAAAAATAATATTTTTATATGATATTTCTTACATAAATAGTTATTGAATCCTACATATATGTGAACTAAAATTATGTAAAAATATCAATTTTTGCATGATCATTTTTTCATATATATGATCATTTTTTTAATGTAAAAATATCATTTTTTTAAACGCAATAAAGGCAAAGACAAATGTTATTTGTTACTATCATTTTTATTATATAAGTCGTTTTAAAAGAATTTTTTTCTCTATAATATAAGACGTTCTACATATATCCAAGATAAAAAAATTAATAATTTTTTATTTTGTCTATAAAAAAATAAAGTAATTGAAAGAGAAAAAAAAAGAGTAATTAATTAGTATATAGTTAATAATAAAATTTTAAATTAATATTAATTATTTAATATCAGAATTAATTAAAAATTTTAATATATATAATTATATTTTAAACGATTTATATAATAAAATGGAGATAGTACATTTAACAAAGTTTAGTAATGGGGAATATGTATTTAAAGCATACTAATTGCAATTGCTGTCCTGCACTACCCCAAGTCCTAATCAAATAGTATCTGTCTTTAACTGTAAAACGTCCAATAATTACTTCCCCATATATATTTTTAAAAACATAATAAAGGATTATTTATAATATCAATAATAGTTTGTTAAAAAAAGTTGTCATTTATAATGTAAAATAAACTATATATTTAAATTTTAAAATGGACAATTTTTTTTTTTAAGAAATTGATTTTTTTATAAACAAAAATTTTAATTTCACAAGATCCCTTCGACATGAATAATAAATAATAAATAAGTCTCAATTTTATGAAAATAATAATTTTTAAAATTTAATTTTAATATTAAAACCGAAAGAATATTATTAAATTAAAATATTATCCCCATGGCCCCAGTAGAGAAAGTCATGACATTCCTATTTCCCTTTCAAGTTAAAAAGTTAGAACCTGAAAAGATGCCACTCTCCTCTTCACTTTTGTCTGCTTCTCTTCCTTTGTCTTTCTCTTTCTCACACCACTACCTTTCTCTCTCTCCCTGTATATAATTATACATATATATATATGGTTGTACTCGCTCGCTTATTCGTCCTGTTTCATCTGGCTCGGCGTTAAGTTCTAGACTAGATTGTCTTAGATTTATCAATATAAGCATATAATTATTGCAAATTCCTATATATAAATTATATATCCTTCTTCTTCTTTCTGTTTTCCTTCTGTATTTTCAATTTTCTACAGGATCAAGGATTTCAGAGACATTCAATTTGGTGCGTATCTATACTCATTTAGCATTAAATGATATATATAAACTGGATGTTGCTTTGATTTTGTGTTTCTGTTACTGTTTGATTGATATCAGTGATGTCGTTTTCATCCAATTCCAGTCTTAGGATTTTTACTGATATAGGTTAACACTGATTTGCTAGCTTTTTTTCTTTTCTTTTCTTTCTAGGTGATCTGATCGCTTGATCTGCATCTGCTATTTTTAAACTTCTTAATTGTATCATTTGGTTTGTTTTGCTTTTTTATCAGATGAGTAAACAACAGTACTTGGAGGTTAGGAAACATCTGGTTTACTGGCATTAATATGCTAATCTTTATTTCAAATTGATATTATCATCATCATTAACAGTTATCATAATGGTCATATAGTAGGATTGTTTGTTTTATTAATTAGATACGTTGAATGGACGAGGAATTAATTCAAAATTTAATTGTGAACCAAGCTGATACTGTAATACATGGTAATGTACTGATACACCTCCCACATCATTTTTGTTTAATTCCTTCTGTTAATATTTAAAAGTGGCTAGCATTGAAAAACAAATAACTATCCCTGTTAAAAAGATTATTGCGTTTTCTTGAATAGATTTTAGAGTTTCATTTTCATATGGCCACATCATTCAGATTTTCTGTTTGGCCATATAGATTGTAGAGCATAAAAAGATTGTGGTTTAGTATATTCTCATACTACACTGGATTATATTGTGTGTGTGCGCGCTTGCTTGTGGATCACTGCTGCTACTACTAAAATTATGCTTATCTGCCGCCAGCTGCATTGAAATGGATGGAAGGATTGCTAAGAGGACAAAATCATCTCAAAAGATTCTACCAAATTATAGGATGGGGAAAACCCTCGGCATTGGTGCATTTGGTAAAGTGAAACTTGCACTTCATACCTTGACAGGGATCAAAGTTGCTATAAAAATTCTTGATCGACAATCAATTAATGATGCAGCTGCAGAAAGAGGTACTTTGTACATTTGTGTAGTATTGTATTACTTTTAAGCAAATATCTTGTTGTTTCTTTACTTGTGTTGTATGGGAATAGATTTTTAAGCACAAATTTGTGGTTGTAAACTTGTATCTTTATCCTTTCCCAGTCATTGTTCTTAAAAGCTTCCCCTTGTGCACTGTTTTCATGATCTTTCTTGTTTTGTTTTTAAGATGTCAGTTCATGCCTAAAGCTATTTCTTTGATCCATATTGCATCATGTGACATCCTTTCCTCGTATTGGTGTTGTTCCAGTGAGACGAGAAATCAATATCCTGAGGCTACTCTCACATCCACATGTAGTACGCCTTTTTGAAGTCATAGAGACTCAGTCAACCATTTATATGGTCATGGAGTATATGAATTCGGGTGAACTATTCGATTATATTACAGAGAATGGTAGACTCCAGGAGGTCGAGGCTCGTCACTTTTTTCAACAGGTACTAGAAAGGATACTTTGGTATTTAGGATATCTGGTTTTTGATTTGTTTTGTTCTCTATTTAATATAATCCTGAGATCCTGATTTTCTGGTTTTTTGTTATGATCTCAGTACAGTGTCATTCCTGATTATGTTAACAGTTATGATATATAATTGGCTAACTAGTGAAGAGAAGAGGCTTTGGACTGAGATTTGCAGTAAAAACTAGTCTGTCAATATTTATATTTGAATATAATGATTTATTTGGTGTTACCTGCAATGTTGTTTATTTTGATATGTGATTACAATACGAGTACGAGTACGAGATATAGACCTAAGTATTATAAAAGATTTTTAGTTGAATTAATCAATTGACTGTTCTATAAATAATATATGACAAATTTGATGTTTTAGCATTCAATACTAAGTTTAAATATTATGGAACTATAGGTAAAAGAACAATAAAATATTTTGATACCTTAAATTTAGAATTTTATCACGTTAGAGTATTCAGTTTAATGCATATATATTAAGCTTCTACTGATTTTTTGCTAGAAAATTATAGATAAAATAAGTCTGCTGGGTAATGAATGTTATAATTAAAAAGAAAAGGCCTCACATCTTTTGAGGAAATATCATAAATAAAATTCATTTCACAAACTGAGTTTCCATTGTTCTTTTATACAAGTTGTTTGGCGCTGTAACATGTAAATGTGGCTTGGGTCTGGCTCCATCTAGAAACTCTTTGGTTCCCTATTCCAAGTCTTTGTCTGGGACCGTCAGCGTAGTCCCTGGGAGCCCCCTCCGGTGTAGGGGTTAGTGCGGGTCTTAGAGTGAGGAGAGAGAATTTCTTTATGTAGACTTCTCCGTAGTTTCTTTTTTAACATACTTAGTTAATAGAAGAGGTGCTTTATAGGGTGAGTACTGTTATGCCCTTGGTTGGTAGGAAAAGTCCATTACACCCCTAACTAGAATCACTGTAATGCCCTTCAGGCTAGTGTCGTCTTTTGGTTGGTCATATTTTTATATCCTCAACCCTCCTCCCCTAGTCTCCTATGTAGAAGGAGTTAAGAGAATAGGAGAGCTTGTCGTATCTTACTAGGATAGCTCTTGCGCTATTTTCCTTTATTAGTATGGTCATCAAGAAAGGGATGGTAATCCAACAATAACAGAATACTAGCTCCTTAATCCGGGCTGAGGAAATTTTCTAGCTGTTGGCTCTCGACTCGTGCTCGGCCACTGGCACTCGGCTTCGGGCTCTCGACCACGGGCGCTAGGCCGGTCACGCTTAGCCACTCATGATAGATTGTTGGCGCTTGGCCTCGGGCCACTAGCAATCGGTCATGTGCACTTGGCCGCTTGCGCTCGGAGTTCTGTACTTTGACATTTTTTGCATTGGCTTTCGGTCCCCGTGCTAGGCGACTCGCACTTGGCCATGCGTGCTCAGCCTTCTCGCATTTGGCCATGCGTGCTCAGCCTTCTCGCATTTGGCCATGCGTGCTCAGCCTTCTATCCTTGGTAACTCATCACAAGTCAGTAATATTTCAAGAAGATAATCTATGTAAACCAAAAAAGCAGGAATATAAAACAATTAAAACTATGTCAGAATCAATTAAATGCTGGATAAGGCAACACAACCAGCGCAGCTGAACTGAATGAAGAGAAGCAAATTGTAAAAGGCATTATTCATGTTACATATATAAAAACAAAGAAATTGTTGGAGTCAAATATTCAAATGATGAGGTATTGGCACCATATTGGTTCTCAAATGGTGCGGTATGAGCTTCACTTGGCTGGAAATGACAAGAGAGAGACTGAGATTTGTACCAAACTAGGCAGCTTCCATACTGATAATTTTAAGGCATTATTAACATGGAATCTGAATCATTTGCAAACCTCCTTTTAAAACTATTATTTTTGTGTATGGATCAGGGCATATTCTGTTTCTCCATTTACAATAAAATTGCATTTGTATTAACATTTACTTTTACTCTTTATCGTTTACATGCATGCAGAGCAAGTTACAATGTCATTTCTCCTTTCACGACCCTTTTATTTGTTTGGTGGTGTGTTCTTTTATATTCTTTGGATAACCATGCGATTTTTTATAAAGGCCAAGTATATCTAATACGTGGTGTATATGCATAAATGAGTTATCTAGAATGCATCTCAGACTCTTGGAAGTTGGAACATGCTTTCTGGGCAAACAAATGATTTCAATAATTTTCTTAATATCTTACATTAGTATTACGCATCGGATGGCTGCTACTATCATCACATGCATTAAGTAACTATAAATAAAATTACATTTACTCACTTGATTTGAGCATACAATGCATTAAGGAACCAACCCGCAAATTAGAAAATTTTACCGCATTGTATAAGAGAGATGAGGAATCAATAAAATACTAAATACGAAGCAGATCTTTAGAAGCAAGATAGATTGCAGAAATCTATATTTCATGCATATAAAAATTTATGACAGGTTATATTAGATTTGTAACTATATTTTATGTTATATATTTGTCTTGTTAACTCCAGTTCCTATGTTATCTGGTTCCTTTAATTTGTGTGTAAGACTGCCCAACTTAAATACATTAGGTAAGAAGTTTTCAAAAAGGGTTTCCATGTAACTGTTTGTAACCATTTTTCTTGTTGGTAATTAGTTACATGTAACTCATGCTCGTATATGTTCTATTTCAAGCACAAGAAATATAGAAATATTAATGAATGTTAGATTAGATTGTTTCAGGTGTAGAATATTGCCACCTTCACATGGTTGTTCACCGAGATCTCAAGCCAGAGAATCTACTTTTAGATACTGAACGTAATGTCAAAATTGCTGACTTTGGCTTGGGAAATATCATGCGTGATGGTCATTTTCTCAAAACAAACTGTGGAAGCCCTAATTATGCTGCTCCGGAGGTGAAGGCTTATAATAATAACACATACATTTTGGAATAATAAGCTTTGGTTCTAACTTGATTTGAAATACTTCTGAGGTAGGTCATTGCTAAACAGCTATATGCTGGTCCAGAAGTTGATGTTTGGAGTTGCGGGATTATCTTGTATGCTCTTTTGTGTGGAAGACTTCCTTTTGATGATGATAATCTTCCTGGCTTATTTGCGAAGATAAAGGTTTGCTAAAATGAAGCTGTTAATTATTTCAACTAAATTGTTTCCCACCTCTGGTAATTGTTTCACCCATAATAAGATAAAATTATACTCTGCTTTTTGTTTAACTTCAGAGTGGAATATACACATTCCCTAATCATTTGTCACTTGGTGCTCGCGACTTGATTACGCGGATTCTTATCAATGATTCAGCAAACCGCATATCGATTCCTGAAATACATAAACATCCTTGGTTTCAACAGCAACTTCCACGACATATTGCTGTCCGACCATATAAAGCATCATATAACACAAAAGAGGTAAGTGAAATACTGGAATCCTATGTAATTCTGCAGCATTATCAACACTATCGTGCCGATGATTTTGGAAGATTTTTTTTTTTAAAAACTGATTTTGGAAGACATTGTGTACACATTTTTGGTGCACATCCTGTAGGACCCCATATTGTTTAATGAGAATATATGGACTTGCTGAGCACTTTTGGTTATTCTATCTCTCTGTCTTTTCTGTGTGTGTTCTTGTTTTTTTCAAATTAATTTCCTTTTTGCATCTTTACTTTTGATCTGTGATTTTCGCAGAATTTCTTAATTTGAAACTGCTTTTTCCCAATCTAATCTTATCTTATATATGTGGGAAGATTGACAAGGATATATTTGAAGTGATGGTCAAGTTAGGATGTGACATCGTTGAACTGTTTGGCTCTCTCCATAACGGTGTGCAAAATGAGGTGCTGAAGCTGTCTCAACTGTAATGTTGTTTTGTATATCGTGCAGAACTGACGATGTGTACAATTTCAGGAAACTGTGACATATTATCTGCTGTTGCACAATCGGTTTGGAAATCAGTGCAGTCACCATAACAAAGAACTTCTAGGATGCTTGGTAACTTAAAATTTGTTTCAGTATATCGTTGCCTAATTTGATACTGTTATGTTTTGCTTATTTTATAATATTTTTTTCTTCGTTATTAGCAAATACTTGAAGAGGCAAATGAATTGCGTAATTTTTTTTTAGTTTAACACAACACGGAAACGATTTTCCAGTTTTCCACTGTTTTTATGTTTTATGCTCCGCCAGAATTTCCCTTCAATTTCTGAATTGTTAAAAAGTAACAGCTCCACACTAGTCCAATAGCCTTCTTGGGAACACTTTGATTTGGATCTCTCTACTTTTCCACAGCAATTTTAGTGAAGGTCGGTCCGACAATATAGCATGCCCAGCTTTTGATTTTCTGCACGTTATGTTGCAATGGTTGTTATGCTGGTCATCTATGATAAAGTTCTTCAAGATTTGTTTATTATACCCTTTATAAGACTTGGCTGTTACGTCTAAACGTTATACTGACAATAATTATAAGTCTGGACTCTGGAATCAAGGCCTTATATGTAATTATCTTTTATTTTCCTATTTTTGCAGCCAGAGGAATGTACAGATCGCCCTGAAGTTTACTTGAGATCACCCCCTCAGTTTCAAACAAAGTGGGCGCTTGGGTTTAAGGTAATTGTTTATGTTTACTTCAGTATTTGTTTGGTTACAGTAACTATGGTTCCATCTTCCATGCTCTTATCAGTTTAGCTTTTAATGATTCTATTATATATCCAGTCTACAGCATCTCCTCATGAAACCATGATAGATGTTCTAAAGGTTTTTGAGAGCTTAAATGTGCGATGGAAGAAGATAGGACTTTATAACATGAAATGTCTCTGGCTACCTCAACTTTCTACCTATTCCAGACCAACAAATATTAATGGTAGTCCTCATATAAAAGACATCTATGGCAATGAGTTGATAATAACGAGCCTGAGCAGGATGGCAGTTAAGTCGCATGATGCTGTCAAGTTTGAAATTCAGGTAATGAGTTGTGAACCATTACTCGCTTTCTATATTATGTGGTGGTAAATATTAAAGAGAAAATTTGAGCAAACTGGTAGTTCACTCATCAAACAAGGAATCCTCATGAAAATCGAGGATTTGGTGGCTAATGTTGTGATGGTTCTTTTCTTCCCTTCAAGTTTAGATTAAGTTGAAGAAAGATTCTTTGCTAAAATTGCTAACAATTACAACTGTATGGTCATTGAAATAATTGAGAACCATAAACAAGTAAAAAAAGGAACTGCTAGAAAGCATGCACTGCTATATTGAAAATATTTAGAATATCTTCGGTTCTTACTCTAAATAAAAAAATTGAGATCATGCATCTCCTTAATAATTGATGTTCAATGTACTGATGTTAATTCAGTTTTGTGGTATATATATATATATATATATATATATATATATATATATATATATATATATATATATATATATATATATATCATGTATTAGTTTAAAATAATCTAACTTCTTGTGGTTTTTGTCTCAACAGCTTTATAAAGCCAGTCCAGAATTATATGTTCTGGACTTGCAAAGAATATATGGGCCGCCCTTTATGTTCCTTGAAATTTGTGCGGCTTTTTTTGGTGAAGCGGTTACAGAATAGGAGTAAAGTATGGCACTTTCGAGGGATTGCAACTTTTTTGTTGTATAATTTCTGCCAAAAAACCGTATATTATGGTATGGAGTGTTAGAGTTCATGTCTTAGAGATTAATTATTTAATGTAATTACTTAATATTTTTGATATTATATTTGATTGAATAAATGAATTATTTTATTTACCGCGTTATATAAATGTTAGTATAATAAAAGTCTTTAGAATAGTGATACGAATTATATAGCTTCAAATATGTGACTTGAACATGAGATTATATAATTACAATTAGTATTATTGCTCTTAAATGTCCCTAGTCGAGTATCATTATTAATGGGACAACAATGATGCATTGAGACTAGTATGTGGATTGACTAATAGCCAAATCTCATTGGTCATAAATATATGAGATATTGAGTCAATGCATAGGTACATGTTAGAGAATAATATACTGGACTGACCCACCATGAGAATTCTACGTGGAACATTATGCAAAGTGTCATAAGAAATTCTCATAGTGACAATGATGTAATGATCCTCCGACTTGAAATCACTATATTATTACACGAGAATTTATGTACTTTGATATCATCAAAGGTCACCTTTAATAGGGTGGATAATAAAAGTGATTATTAAATACATCATAAATCGTGTGAGGAATATGAGTGATCTAGATGAAATTTAACCTCCTATATATTAGGGGTGATATCCATAGACCTCTTGATTGAGTAGGACTATGAAATGCATAATCATACTCAAATAATGATTTGTTTCATATAGTATACTCATTGATCAAGAAAACTCAGATTAAATTATGAAGAGTATAACACATTTCATACCTCGAATTTAATCTAGAATGTCAAGGTTAAAAAGATTAAATTATATTGAAACATTGGTTACGAAAAGGTTGCATCGAATCACCGATCTTATTATTATTTAGGTAGCAGTGATGCATTACTAGATGTCGCTCATTGTTTATAATTTTATAATATTATTCTAAAATTATTGCCAACATAATAATAACTTATAAGGTCACACTTAGAACATATTTAAAAGGAATTAATTTAAATTGTAAGTATTTAAATATGTTAATATGATTGATAGTATTTAAATTACGAATTTAAATTAATAAGATAATTTATATATATATATATATATATATATATATATATATATATATATATATATATATATATAAATTCGAATTTTTTTATTTTATTTTAGATTTTGGTTAATTTCTATTAATTGCTATATATACATGATATATCAGTAGTTTTAAGCATGTAAGGAAAAACTAAAAACCCTAACCGCTTTCAGAAAGAGGCTAAAGAGAAAAATAGTTCAGAAATCCTGATCTTGGTGGCTAGTACCGCAACTTCCTTTTTGCTACAGATCGTGTGACGATTCGCATAGCGTTCATGTGGATACCGTAAAGACACAGTTATTGGATTGCGTTGAAAATTCGAAGCGTTCCAGAATTCTCAATCGTCTCTATCATCTCCATTCAAACACGATTAATCGGTAAAACAAATCTAAATCTCTGATTAATATATTTTTGCATGGATCCTACTTTAGGGTTTCAAATTTTTTTAAAAAATTCTGCTGCGTTTATATGTCGAAACCCTACATGGAGAAAGCTAAGAGTGATCCTTTTTCCAAATATGTCTTACTATATATATGCAAGAGTAATTTGGTGCAAGGCCATTTTTCTTATATTGATAGTTCTTTTTTTTTCATTTTCTTTATTACAAATATAATTTTCTGAATAATGTTTTCGATTTTGAAGCTTCTAAGTCGAATAATAATAATAAGAACATAAAGCAAACTGCTGCTTTATATATGTTAGTTGATAACCTCTTTAGTAGATCGGATCACAGTGAACTGTCAGCCACAAAATTTAAAGGATGATAATGAAGGATTTCCCAACTATTATTAAATTACTCCGCAAAACATAAACAATAATTCACTTGATGACATTGTTGTGCGCTATTTATACTTCTGTCAAACTGAACTATATTTACTTATATGCTTAACAGGGAGAAATTATTATCATCTTTTGTTTCGAAATATAAGATAAATATTAATTTTTTTAAAATTAAATTAAATTTAAAATAGATGTAATTTATTTAATTTATAAAAATAATAAATATTGTAATTAGTATTACTTTTTAGATAAATTGCGAGTAGATAAATTGCAATTCTCACAATTATTATCTAAAACTAAATGAATTCGTATTAATTTTGAACTAAAAAATATATATTAAATTAATTTAAAAGTTAAATTTAATCCTATATTTTTAGACACTATTTAATTTAATATCAAATTAAAAGATTCAATAATTTTAAGAGGTTCCCTAGTAATTTCACTCCCTACACCACTGCCATGTAGCTAGATAGAGACAATCTATAGATCTCGACTTTCAAACTTTATGAACTCACCTATTTTTTAATATTCGTTTAATCCGTATGGTTAATTTTTTTTTTACCTTGATTCTTTATTTTTTTGAGGAAATTAGGGGAAATTTCATTAAAAAGTTAACCGAATTATATAATGGTAGAGGTTAGGAGTAACCTCCACTATCCAACAATGAATTCGAGAACAAAAAAATTGAGAAAAAAGAAAAGAAAAACAAAAGTCAACAAGACGGTACAGACCAAAATCCCTGAGGGGGTAAATTGAACCCCTTGTGAAAAATTATACTGCTACAAGGGGACCCAATTTACATCTCATGAGAAATACATAGTGGAGAGGAACTTGCTAGTCACAGCAAATCTAAATGCCAACTAATTTAGAGGAGAGACTTATCTTGAAAGTGCATCAGCAGGAAGAAGAGATCTTCCATGCCAATAGTCTGGAGCAGAAACCATAAATCCACAATAAGTACCTTAATGAGCATGAAGGAGATCTGAGTTACAAATATTGTAGAGTTGGGAGGGGACATCCTCGAGTCATGAGTGAAAACCAACAAAAGATAATGCGACTTTGGCACGAGAGTAAGCTAAGAAGTTGCCGTCACAATGAACATGAGAGAAGTGTAAAATCTTGAACATGGCGACAAGAGAAAAGATGGGCAGTGATTATATATCCCACTAGGATAGGTCACCCTTTTCTCGCTAAAGCAGATGGATAGCCTTTAGAGAATCGGACTCAATTACCACATAACGGCAGCCAAAATCAATTACCAATATTTTTTAATTCGATTCTAAACATACCAATACATGATATTAAACTAAAACTGAATTAAGTTCACTACATAAGTCCAGTTTTCACAAAGTAAACAAATCCAACTTAAAATTGACATTAAGTTTGAAGGGGGACTTGCGTCTGATCTTATGACAAAAGAATATAAGCAGTGTGAAATATAGTAGGATATTGTGAATTGTTGTAACTTTGATCGTAAATAAAACAACTTCTCTCTTTGTTCCGGTGGACGTACCCAAAACCTGTGTTGATTCTTCGTTCCGGTGAACGTACCCAAATTTAGAAAATCATGTATATTCCTATGTTGATTCTTTAGTGTTGTGTGCGTGTGTGTGATCCTATTCTAACATGAACAATTCAGGAATTCTTAGTGATCAAAATGTCAAGACTTTATTCACGAAGTCCACGCTAGTTACCACTCGTATAAACAGGAATTCGCTAGTCTTTGCTAGTTACCACTATGTACAAAAACACTATGTACAAAAAGGGGAAAAAAGAAGACATTATTATATAATGGTTCCCTTTATGTGCACTGCCGCAAGTTTGGAATGCCTTATTAGGTACTTTCCATTTTTGTACAAAATAAAAAAATAAAAAATTCTAGAAATGGCTGAATTGATAAAAAATTCATTGTTACTTGAGTTTTTGAAAATAAGGAACACTATATATCTAGTAGCATTAAGGTAAGGGAATCAGCAATCAATACATCCAGCCCTCTGATTGCTTTTTAAACATTTGCCTTTTAGCATTCACTATTGTCTCTTAGCAAAGTAATCATGCATACAACTCTATCAGGAAGCAGTTAAGCAATTCTTCCAGGTTCCAAATCTTGAACTAAAGGTTTTTCCTCCTATTTGCTCCGCGAACTCATGAAAAACTGCTCGAGCACAAGCATCCCAAGTTCTTGCTATCTCTCCAAGTGACATCGACTCTGAAAGTGTTCGCATTGACATATTAAACTTCGTTTTCAGCTTCTTTATCACA
This sequence comes from Hedera helix, assembly GCA_947179155.2. Taxonomy (NCBI): domain Eukaryota; kingdom Viridiplantae; phylum Streptophyta; class Magnoliopsida; order Apiales; family Araliaceae; genus Hedera; species Hedera helix. The sequence goes on along the minus strand of OX359266.1, from coordinate 48,381,053 downwards.
TCTTCCGTATTTTTACTGCACCCAAAATAGAGAAAACAAAGAAACTTCATGTAGTGGTAGTTGCAATCAAATTAGAAAAATCTCTCCACATTACTAATGAACTGTAGGTTGAAAGCACTCGTTTTGGGGGGAAAGTTCCTTAACCACTATGTGTGATTCAACTGTATGCTTGATATAGTAGATACTGAGGACGAAAAAAGAAAAAATTGGAGAAAAGGTTATACTTTATTCCTCCCTCCGTTCCAAATTATAAGACTAATATTGACTTTCTAAAATTCTGTTTGAGATATTTTCAAATTTGAAATTGACATGATTCATTAAGTTTTGAAAAGAATAATTTTTATGACTAGTATTACTTTTTACGTATTTTATGATATTTATAATTATACTACTAACATAAACTTAATGAATTTATGTTAATTTTGAGTTTGAAAATATTTGAATTTTGACTTTTAAAAAGTCGATATTGGTCTTATAATTTGGAACGGAGTGAGTATTTAATATATCTTAAATTCTCACCTCCATTTGTCAGGCAATATGTCTAAGATTATAGGTGAGGAATTGGGATAATTTGCAGGAACAAGTATTCGCACCAGAAAGTTTGGCAACTGGGAGCAGAAATAAAGGAAATTGTTAAATAACAAGGATTTATACTAAGAAATCACAGTACTAGAAAATTATGAATCACAGCACCAGAAAATTAGGAAATCCAACCATTGGCGATGACTCATGCTGCAGCCTTAAATTTTCAGCAAGAGTACCCAGAGCAGTATACGAGCACCTTATTATGGTTCCATCGCGGGTTCCAGTTCTGGCATGATCTTCAGGTGAATGTAAATCCACTTCTAATAAGGTTTCAACTAGCTGCTGGTTTATTTCTCTGATCTCCCGTAATAGATCTTTATTGGTCTGCCAAAGAAAGAAGCCCATTCTGTCAGATACACAACATTGTAAACGTGCAACTAAAACAAATGAATTAGCAGAGAGCAAGAGGTAAAACGTTAATAATGAGCATAAGTTGTGGAAAATTGTTAACATGAAAAAAAAATGTGCAACAGATGTCAACTGGAATGGCAAGGACACCAGGAAGGCCAAAAACAATGACTCTTTTTGAGCAGGGGGTTGGGGGTGGGGAACTAGATAATTATAGCTTCATTTCATTCTTTTAGATGAAATGCATATTACAGATTCTGTTTTATATGCCTTTCGTTTCCATTCTATATATATAAACATCAAAATACATCTGTATCTACATAGATTACCTCAATCCTGGGCTTCTTGATTCTAGAAGTTGCAGTGGACTCCATGTCAGATGCCTGATCACTCAACCATTCAAAACTATCATTTCCTCTGAAAGGCGATGATAAAGAGTCCAGGGTAATCGCACTAATGTGGCGACTCATTTTATGTCGTGAAGAACTTTCACTTGAAATAAAATCCAGCCCTACAGAATCTCCTGATTCACTATAAATTGTTGGTCCAGCTAGGCTATCAACCATATTGATGACTGCACCAATGTCCCGCAAAGAGGAACTTAATGCTTTGCAAGATATTGATTTTACCTGAATGGAAATAAATATCAGAACTCACCATTAATAAGTGTAAAGAAAGGAAGCTATCACTCAGATTAAAGAAATTTCTGATGTTAAAATTTTATTAGACACTTCCACCATCATGAGGTTTGATTGAAGCTAGCTGAAGCCTGCACTTGAATTGTGAAAGCTATTAAATACAGAGAATGGAAACCAAAGGCATATAAAACACAATCCCTAATGTGCATTTCATCTAAAAGAATTAAATTAATCTATTACTACATGAGTCATATTTATAAGCATGTTGATAGATGTGTATAAAGGGCATTAGAAAATCTGAAAAAGAAAAAAAAGAAGTATATTCCACAAACCGATTCAACTAAGCGCTTAAAAGGTTGTCCTGCTGTATATGATTGCTGGCTGGATTCTCGACTACTAAACTGTCTGAGCAAGGGGGATGCTAATATCTCTTGAGTTCCACTGGAAAGAGTTTGGCACTGAAATGTTGCTTGGGAGTGTTCAGCTCGCTCAACAGGTATAGGGAGTTCCGTATTTTCTGTAGATGATAATGGAGAAATTCCAGAAGATTGTTTCTCATGATCCGCTGGCAAGGAAGATGCCAAGGATTGTGGGGAATGGTCTGAAGGTTGGACATTAGGCTGATGCTGCTGAAGGTGAAACCTTTTCTGCATGAACATCTCCTGTTTGTTCTCCTGAATCAGTGGCTGCTGCATTGGTTGCTTCGTATTTTCCATCTGCAGCATTTGATATTTATGTTGCTGTTTAATAAGGTGGAATGAACTAATATCAGAATTTGGTTGAAAGGTACTCATGGTATGATCTAATGCATTCACACTGGTCCTTGGAGAGGAGTTCGTCTGTCGTAAATTCAATGTATTTTGGAATATAGTTTTCTCAGAACCATGCTGCAACGGACTTATAGTTCTTGGCTCCAAACCAATCTGAGAACCGTTATTATGTGACGCTATCATGTTTGTCTGTTGTTCATGTCTAGAAAGATATTGCTGCTTTGATCTTGGAGAGCCATTCTGCAATGTACTCATAGCATATCTTATTCCTGACCCTACTAAAGAGCCATTCTGGAGTGAATTTATCACATTTTCTTGTGATTGTGGAACCCCTTGTCCTGTCAATGATTGAGGTGAACCAAGATCAGTGGACGTCAAGCCTTGATGCGATAGATTAAACTGCACTTCCATTTTTCTATTCTGATGGAGCTGAGATGTTACAGAATGGCTGCTAGGTGGATGAAGTTCATGATGCTGTACGGTTGTTGCAAAATTCTTGCTCCTAGTAATCTTAAGATACCTGTCAATCGTATTAAAATAATGACAGACCTTGGCCTTTGGATAGCGAACTAAATCAGCTCTACTAATCTGCAAAAAATTAATTATTGTTTCTAGAAATCTCCTGTGTTTTTCACACACAGCTGCTGACTCTACACTCGGTGGCTGCAGAAGAAAACCAAAACATCAAGCAATAAAAGAATAAAGACACCGGTGTTGAAATATATTGGATTCAGACAAATTACAATTCAGTTATTAAGTTGGCAATGCATTCACAATGAGAATTTCAAGAAAGAGGAAACGAGAAAGTTAAAGAATCTATGTAGCTTAATGATTAATCACCTTAAGGCATAGCTCATAAACTTTCTTATATGATTCAATTACTTCAGGTAAGTTCCTTTGCCGAAAAACCTGTATCTGAAACAACAATGAAGAGCCATGAAGAATCAATTAGAGCTTCAAGTCTACGACTTCAACTTCTAGGACACAACAAAAACTTGCATAAATTATCGAAACTAAAAGGTGCTAAGATGCTATCATCCTTTTAAACAAAAAAAAAACCCGAGTAAAACTAAAGAAAAACTTACCATTAAGAGGAATAAAATATTTAAAAATCAAGGTTTACAAGGACAATAAAAAGGGAAACAAAATATGGGTTGAAAGTTGAAACAGTGGGATAATAGGGGACAAGCTAGAAAAACAAGAGTCTTGTGCAGCACACCAATTCACCAAATGATAATAGCCAAGTAACAGTGTACTTGTTCTGCCAAAAAACATTGAACTGCAACTTCTCACAACAGATGTAGAACATCAAAATGAAACAAAAATAAAGTAAATCATAATTCATTAACTCACAATGTATCAAATAAACTATGCATTCGATCATATCCCTCACCAGAACCTTTTTTATCGGGATTTTTTCAAATAGAAATAGAGAACAAATTAACTAAAAAATTTGTTGCAGTAAGATGCTAATTTGATGCTGTTGTGGTTCAGTAGGATTTGCACTCGTAGAATTTGTAGGTAGCTGACAAGGAGACGAATAAATTCATTCATAGCAGTCTTATTTTGATAATTATAATTTTTACATGGCAAGTCAACCAAAATGAAGAATAGAACAGCTGAAGATGAAAGTTCACATTGTTGTATTGGTGTGGCCAAAGTCATTAGGGAAACGAAAGAAAAGATCGGCATGAAAAACACGGAAGATTCATATGACCTCCATCCTGACAAGAATGTAGAATAGCTGAACTGCTAAAGATAAAGTTCTCATTACTGTGCCTGTGTGGCCAAAGTCAATAAGGAAACAAAAGAAAGGTTGAAAGGAAAAACAAGAAAGAAAAAGGAAATAATCAAATGGCATTGATCTGGACAAGAAACAACTTGGAAACCAAGTCTAAAACATGTGCCTTATACTCTTCAAAATAACTGAAGGACTAACTTCTTGTCCATAGACAATCATAATATGCAATATTCGTAATCAGCATTACCTGCAGGAAGGCCTCATTAAGCCAATCAGCCAAATAAGCACGTTGAGCATGAGATGTGGAGTCCACTGATGCTACACAGAAAGAATAAGGTATTAACATGATAGTCAGTTGTTCCCTTTCCCAGTGGCAAAAAGGAATATGTGCATTTACACATGGTCACAATATTGCATTAATCTTCTCAAAAGATGAAGAAAACGAGCATACTTATGAATTGAAGTAAAATACAAAAAATGATATTGAACAACAGCAGCCAAAAGGAAATAACAAATACAAGTTTTATGAAGCTGAAATAAGCTAGTAAAAGTAATTCATGACTTGTTACTCATCACACATTTGTGTGTATTTTTCTATTTGTGTTGTGAGAGAGGCATATGCAGATGCATATTCCCCCCCCCCCCCCCCCCCCCCCTTAAATTATGAACGTCACCTTACACAACTTTAAAATTCCCTGATGATTTTCCATCAAAATGAATTTTAAAGTGTAAACTATAATAGCAAGTTTTCCCTCTAGTTATTCTTGTAGTTCTTAGAGGAAAAGTCTGAATATATAGAAATTTTATGTAGTCATAAGCTACATTCAGTGCGAACTGTACCAGTTATTAAAACTTTGTTTTATGATCTTATTTATAATATATTTTGCAACTGAATAAAAAAAAAAAGTCACTTACTAAATCATTCCAAGTATGCCTAAAATCTGAATGTATTATGTTAAAAATTCAAGCAACACAACATATAGAAAAAAATATGAAGCATCAGAAATAGTCCAAACATAACTTTTTTAATTACTTGACTTGGCCTCATAGATCCTCTTTGAGACTGTTCTTATGGATTCTGTTGATCAATAACCAGTCTGAGGAAGTAGGTACATAGCTGAGATCATAAGCCTTAGAGGTATACCTTCTTCTAATGAATTACTGGGGTAATGTGAGCCCAGTATTTGATGCAGCTGTACTGGCTCCAAATTCTGGTGTGGTAAGGTAACCACAGGTTGTTGAACTATGTGCAATGAATGTTTATGTAATCCAACCATTCTCTGTTGTTGTTGCAGTTCACAATAACTACTTTGTTCTGCTGATGGCTGTTGGTATGAGGTTGCAATGTTATGCTGATTCAGTTGCAGCTCCTGCTTCAATAATACATTGTTTGGCAGCCCCTTTCGCGGTTTCTGTCGTAAAATTGATGCATTTTGTGGCTGCCCCGCTTGTGGTTGGTCTAGAAATGTTGTAAACATCGACTGTGGAAAGGATTGAGGCTGAGCAGGAGGTATGTGGGGCTGACCATATGGTATATTTGATTGAATTAACGAGGACTGGTCATGTGGCTGCTGGAACTTCTGTTTTAGGAGCTGCTGCCATAACTTTTGTTGGCGTGTGGGGGACACCTGCTGAAGACCCGGGCTTTTATGCAACTCCTTTTGTGTGTTGACATAACTACTAGACTGAGTAACTTGTCCAACTGTATTTCCAAAGGAATCATGAGAATGTACAGACACTGTCTGCAAGCTAGAGTTGGATCCGACTGTTTCTGTCCTGGTAGTCTGACTCACACCTGTAACAGAGGATGAATCATTACTGGGTTTGTTTATGTAACAGAAAATAGGAAGCCAGACTTTTTAAAATGAGGGAACCAAAAAAAATATTTCGCCAACTACAAGATTTTTTTTTAGTGAACGATGTTAGCCGTTGTTGAAAATTATTTCGAAAAGTGGTATCTATTTTGTGAATTAGGTACTTACTTGGCTATTTTAAAAGTATCATCATATTTTAAATTGGGGCTTACCCAGTTATGGTGTGTTGCTCGGTCCCATGGTAAGATTAAGTTATCATAAATAAAGTTGTAAAACAGCTATTCTTTTTCCTTCAAATTGCATAAATCAGATGTGATTTTCAATAAATGCAAAAACACAAAACAACAAACTTCAAATCAGTTAAGATGACAATTATACCTGAATTAGATGAGGCAGCATTACCGTTAGATATGCTCTCCACCGGCTCCATAGACTGGGATATTGCAGAAATGAGATATGACTTAAAATGATTTGTAGACAAATTTGTTAACAAACACTAGAAGCCACAATATACAACTATGAATAGCAACACATGTAATTCACAATAACATAATCTATAAAGCTTCAATTACACAATTGAAACAGTGTGTATTAGCAAATTGGTACTTAATATGCACCTCGGTCTTCAACAAGTAAAATAGTAGATGGTTTTCTCAACATCACTAATCTCATGTTTTGTTATATAATTTTTTTTTATATATAATTTCCCAGTTTGACACATTTCACTCTTCACTTCTCTGCTATCCAAACACTAGAAACCTAACTCCTTTCTCAGGTTGCAATGAGTTGCAGACGAGGAAATTAATATCATAGTTAGAATCTTCAGTTGACATAAAGGAAGGCGATGCAAGTTATTGTAGACATTGAAATTACTGTTTCCCCCTTTCTGTTGCTTCTTATTACAACTGGTAAAAGAAGATGAGAAAAAAAGTACTTTCCTCTTATATAGTGTTAAGAGTTATGATTTTTTTTTTGTTCTTTAAGTACAGTTTCTCTCCAAAAGTTAGAAGGAACTAAAACTAATTCTCTCTCTCTCTCTCCGTTCATCGTTTCCCTCCGTTATTCAGTGTAGCAGCTCACCCATGCATTGAACAGAAATACAACAGTTCATGCCAAGTGTGAGCTCCAACAAGAAGACTGCACATCCTCCACTCCCCCTAACCAAGTTCAGCTAACTTGCAGCTCCCTACATCTATTCAAGTCTTAATGAAAAGTTCACTTTTATCTAGAAGACTGGTAAAAAGGGAGACGTGAATACTTTGTTCTAAGCATTTGGTTACTCTACTCAATATTTTAGAGCCTTCCCACTTTATGTCCTCCAGAAGTACATACAACAAATGTTACCCTAAAGATTTTCTTAATAATAGTGACCAATCTACTGTTTTTGCTCTCGTAAGCCATGTTAGCTTGAAGAAGATTCTACAATGAAGTTGTTGCTTCTCTCTATAAACTCTAAAAGAAGAAATCGAGCAGTTTGTGATCAACTACGTAGCCAAGATATTATATTCTCAATCATTGATGCAAAAGAAATGAGATCGACATTCTCTCTGATTTTGGATTTATTTGTCAGATCCTACAGCAGAAAGTCAATTATTCATTTTTACTAAATGTATCATTCTTTCTCCTTTGAAGAACTTTCTATTTACTTTAGTTAAATGAATTTCCTTAGAAGTATGGGAGAGAAGTATCCGATTGGCATACTCAGATTGCATGGATCAGAAGTCGAGATAAAATTTCAATTCGACCAAGTAGAAATTGTAAGAGTTCAACAGTTCAATTCGATGAGCAAAGAATACAGAAAATTGCAAAAGGGTGTCCTTGATTACTTCGAAGTCAGGGAATGTACCTTGGTTGCGAGGTCATGATATAACTTTTCACCCAGGTTCACTACACTGTTTGATTGATTCTTGTAATTAGAATCAGATGGGGACACCTGGATCTTCATTCCTTCCCAACTGTGCATGCATATATTTCATTCTGATAAGCAATCAATGTATTTTCTTTTCCTAGCTAAGCATTCATCTAAAAGTTTGACACTCCCTCAGTTCCACAAAAAGAGTCCCATTTCCAAAAAAAATTCCACAAAAAGAAATCCACTTTTAATTGATAATAATATACAATGAAACAATGTCCTCAAGTTTGTCATCATAATTTCATTATCATACCACACTTCTAAACTAACAATTTATTATTCTATAGGGATATACATGTAACAAAAAGATATTCTTAGTATTCGCAAATTTTGTAAATGAGACTCTTTTTGTGTACGGTCGGAAGGAGTATTATTCAATCTTTAATATATAAAGAGAAACAATTATAATACGTAAAGTCACAAATAAGGGACAAAGTTGGACACATATATTTAACAACACCATAATCATTGCTACGGTAGATGTAGATCATAATTCAAAACTGCTCATGAGACACTAAATCTCACAAACAACATTAAGAAAAGAAAATTCAAAAGATGTATTGAACAATGAATGCAAGAATGGCAATTGAATTTTTTTTAGCATTACAATATCAAGTGAAAGGCAAACATCCTCACCCCAGGATTAAGGAAGACAACTGAACAGACTTATAACTAGAAGAAAGATGCCAATCAAATATTAAATGAATTTCAAAAAATAATGTGACGAGTGTACACATTTTACAAAAGATAAAGAAAAACCACATGGGCTGAATTTAATCAATAAATTTAAAATTTTAAAGGAACTAAACTAGGTGTAGCAATTTGAGTATGCAACAAAGAGCTAGCTAAATACATGTTACTCATGTTTTTCAGAAAAACAAACAGCGGATATACCACCGAAACAAGCCTAAAAACATCATTAATTGTTGCATTGCTCTACTTAAAAAAAACTTATTTTTCAGTTTATTTCATGTACAGAAAAAATAAGAATATCTCCCCGAGTACAAAGATCAAAGGAAATCTTCATATATAATGATATACATAAAGGGGGAAAGCTGAGCCCAATGGATGCCCTAAGCATGGTCTACAGTCCGTCCCGGGTAATATATTACACACTCATATAGAGCTGATGGTTAGGTCCGTAATCAACAAGTCCACTAAATTTGGTCCCACACTCATGTATTCGTGCAAGAGGAAAATTTGTGAAAATATTAAAATACTTGTGGAAATAACAAGTCCCCTTTCATACCCTACAAGAATCCATGGTTTTTTTTCCCCTAAAAAAATCAGCCTAATCATTCACAATGTCAATCCTAAGAATAGAATCTATAAATAAATAAACCCTAAATCGATCTACTAAGGTAACTTAGTCCAGCTAACTGATCAAAATTTATAAGTTACCAAGAACATATAATTAATCTAAAAATTTGCATTTCTTCCCAATTAACCAATTATACAATGAACAAAATCGTACAACACAAATAAAGCTTAAACTAAAAAAAACACATAAACAAGCCCCATACTCATGCATATATATACATATAAAAAATAAAAATCAAATCACCCAAAATTTCCAGACGTCTCTTGAATATCAGGTTTGAGCTCAGGTATCCAATCGTATAAATCAATGTTAGAGTCGCATGGCTCAGGTTTACAACTCAAATCATCCATCATGCATTCCACGTCTAATAGAAACTGTAGAAACCCTATATAGAGAAAGTGACGATTAAACGATGATAAAATAGAATTGAAGAAACAATCAAATTCTACACACCTGAAATTTGTATCTATTTATGTTTTTTTTTTATTATAAAAAAATTAAGAACTCATGATTCTGTATTCGAGTACGGAAACAGAAGTCGAATTTGGGAAGTTTTTAATTGATGCCGAAACGGATAGACTAGCAGAGAGAGATAGATACAAGGGTTTTTAGAGGGAGAAAGTTGATATGGATATAGAGAAGGAAGCGTTACGTTTGCAAGTGAAGGTTACGTTGTTTGGATTCGTTTTGGATCCCGAGAGGTTTCAAATTTATTGAGGAAATCGCGGGCAGGTGAAGTGATTTATTTAATTTAGAGTTAGGTTAGTTAGTTTGTTCGAAGGATTGGATTATTATTTGAATTAGTTTAATGTGTGTGTAATTAAAAAATAAAATATATGAAATTTTAAAAATATAGATGAGAAAAAATAGTAGAAAAAATAGTGATGGTAGTAGATAAGAGAGAAAAAATAAGATAATTATTAACATATTGTGACAGAGTTTTAAAAAATAACTACAATTCCTCTATCTCTCTTAATTTATTCAGAAATTGAAATTAGTATTGTATCTTTATAAGAAAACATAATTCATAATGTAATTTTATAAGAAAATAATCAAAAAAGACAATTTTACTTAATAGTAATTGATTTTTTTTATTCAAATTGTCTATTTAATTATAGTATAAATTTTTACATTTGTATGTTTTTAGATGTATATATTTTAAATGGAATAAGTATATACACACAACAACCAAATAATACATCAAACACTACATCTATTCATATCATTATTATTTTTTAATAGTATAGATGAATGTAGTGTTTGATATATATAACATTTGATGTAGTGTTTGATTATTGTATGTGTAGATTTATCCTTTTAAATATGCACATCTATAATCTATTTATCTATCTATATCTATATTATAAAAGAATAAGGGGAGGGGTAGTGGTTATTTATCAAAACTCTATCACAATATATTAATAGCTACATTATTCTATCTCTTTTATTTATTATTCCTATTTTTTCTCATCTATTTTTAAATATTTTATTTTAATTTTTAATTTCACACACATAATGTGAACCGCATAAACTAGTTCAAGTAATAATTCAATCTTTCAAACAAACAAACAAACCTTATAATATAATTGTTATTATTACTAAAATAAAAATATAATATACTAATCAAACATATGATTTAATTATTAAATAAAAAATAATTACTCTGTCCAATAAAAATTTATAAAAATAAAATTCAAAATCATTAATAATATTAGAATTTTACAATAAGACCCTTTGTTCAATTTAATTGAGTCAAAAATAAAAATTAATACTATTTAGAAGAATAAAACCATGCATTAGATCGTCTCAGATAATATATAGTTTGAGAAATTTTTTTTTTTTACGTAAATGTCTTATCTAATTTGAATTTGTTACTCTTAATTAAATATACGTGTAATTATATTCAAGTATTAAGTAAAATCTTATTATAAGTTTAATAAAATAATTTTAGAATGAAAATATTTTCTTATTAAAACTATTTTACCTAATAAATTTAATAATATATTTTAATTTTTCTAAATAAAATCTTTACAATATCATAATTTTATAAAACATCGTACTTTATACAAGATGTAAACGCTGTAGATGCTAATAGTACTAAAAGAGGAGAGAGGAAGTATGGTAAAAAAATATATTTTATTATTATTTTACTTTTATGTATGTGTTTGAATGTACACTTCGATGTGTGCATAGATCTATTCTTATTAATTTGCTTAATTAATTATTCCTGAATTGTGTGTGCAAGTTGATTGGGTGGGAGAAATTAGGAGGTTATAGATAATGGGAGCGGAAGAGAAAAAATAGAGACACAAAATTAGGATAATTTTTTTTAAAATAAAACACGAGAGACCAAGAGTCCAAAATATAACCACCAATCAATAATGTTATGGTCACAATATATAATTTTTAAAAAAGAGATACAAATTGATATTTTAATTTATAATTAATTAATGTTATATCATATATATGTATATGGATGAGTTCTATAGTTGCAGTTAATCACAATCATATATTTTATATTATCATTTTATATCTTTTTTTGTAATTATTCTTTATCCATACGTATGTGTGTGTGTATATATATATATATATATATATATAGATATAGATATATCTTTTTTCTCTCATTTTCTAGTAGAAATCTTATTCTCCAAAATTGAAGACTTCATATTTGGGAAAGGTCTCTATTTATTTTGAAGAGACTCTTCCCATCTTTTATTCTTTCTCCAATCTTCATGGCAGTTTTATGGATATATTTATTTGTAAAAAATATGATTAGAATTAGATTATTTATTTTAATTTAATATTATTTAATTATTTGATGAGAGATTATTAATCTCTTAATATTAAATTTTTAGTTCTATAAAATTATTTAATAACTTAAAATGAGGGTATTATTAATCCCAAAACACGGCACACTTGCTAATTGACTTCCATTGCTTTCTTTCTAATTTTTTTTTATCATAACCATTGCTTTTAAACTCTAACCGGTCATTGATCCGGAAAAAGCAATGGGTGGATTTCATTGAACATCCCGTGACGTCATAATTTAAGTATTAAATAATTATACATATTAATAATTATTATGATAATTAAATTGACCTTGTCATTGTAATTGAATATTGGTAATTTGGTCTATGACAGTAATTTTTAAATTTTAACTGTAGATAAGATTAGAAATTATACGAAAATGACTTCAAAATATTAAGTCAAATAAGGCCCAGTATTAAAACGAGTATGAATTGATAATACTACTTTTATAATCAAAATGGATATGAGGTTAAAATTAGGCTCAGTACACTCTTCCTCTAGATTCTTTTTTTTATTTTAAATATTGTAAGTATTATGAAAGGGCCACAATAGTCTTATGAAAGGGACATATTTGGACGTTGTGTTTGATAAAATAAACTAATTAAAATTTAAATAATTAATATATCTTAATAAATTAAATTATTTGAGTGAAATAACATATGAATCTAAAAAAATGTTTAATAACTAAAAAGTTAGTTATTTTTTAATGACACTATTTTACCATTTTAAAGGATAAAATTTTATATAATAATTTTAAATTTTAAATTTAAAAAAAATGAGTAGATAATATTGTTAAATGTATTTATATAAAAAAAATAACCATTTTTTTATATTAAGAGACATCAATTAATAATTTGAACTTTCATTTTATGTCTTACCAATTAAGAGGCATTAATAGACAAATAAAATTATAACAAATAATTTTTACCTCTTACTGATTCAGATATAAATTCATTAAGAGATATTAAGACGTAATCTTCTATTTCTCATCTTTCTACCTTCCCTCTCCTCACCCATAAACCCATCATTATTGTGGTCGTACCGTGTTTCATCGATCAAAACTCTACACCTCACCATTCTTATAACAAACACGCAAATAAACATAAAACACACCCATATATTGCTTCTTATGTCCTTAAAAATTCCTTAAAAATATATAAATTTAAGATACTGTTTTGTATTATTTTGAAAGATTAATTGAAAGGGCAGATCGCATGCAAGAGATTTGAGAAGAAAATTCATAATCCTGTTCTTATTTTGTTTGTTATTTTCTTGGGATTCTTCCATTATTTTTGGTAAATACGGTTAATAGGAACCGATCATAACTAGAGACCAGCCACCACTAGCGGTCCGTTGGGTTTTAGAAAGTAACCGGCAGCTTGGAGCCGGGTATGAAAACATTGATCATAACACACAACATCCAATCTTGATAAAATCAAGATTATTAAAATTATGCTCAAATTACCGGAAAAACAAAATAAAAAAAATATTTATCTATATATTTAGCAAAAAAAATATTTATCTATATATATTACAAATCAGGAGAGAAAGTAATAAGTTAATTTGGTGTAAATAAAAATATGATATTTTATATATTTTTAAAATTTAATTTTCTCTCTTTTATTTTTGAGAAACTATTCCATGTTCTTAAAGCATAGTGAATAGTTTATTCCTCCATTTTGAGAAACTATTCCATGTTCTTAAAGCATAGTGAATAGTTTATTCCTCCATTTGCATGCACGTGCTCTCCTGTGGGTTCCACTATAGAGGGTCCCATCTACACTTAAGGGGAGGAGTATACTATTCACCATGCTCCAAGAGTATTGAATAAATTTTTTCTCATTTTCTCTTATTATCATCAATCATTTAGTATTTTTTTTTATTACCCATATAATAAATGTCATGTAAATTAATATAAATCAGAAGAAAAAAAACCCCCGTTAAAGTCAATTAGCAAGTGTGTGATATCATTTTACTATTTTTATGAGGAGGATTACTTGTTATATATATATAGAGAGAGAGAGAGAAAATAATAATTTTTATAAATATATATTTATTATATAAAGTCGGAAGAAGGTTTTCGTGTAAATAATTTTACTTTTATTATTATTTATTTAGTCCTTTTATTTATTTTTTAAAATTTTATGAAATCTTTATATTATTATACGTAACTTACAGGTACGACACGTTTTTATAAAATCCTCCTCGTAAAATAACAGTTCTACTTGGAAAAAATATCAATCGAACCTTAATACTCTGTTTATGAGTTTTGAACAGAAAAAAAAATAAAATAAAATAAAAATTTGAAGAGAAAAGAAAAGAATAAAAAATTTAAAATTTTCTTTTGTGTTATTTTTGAGTTTTTAATAGAAAATAATATAAAACTTTTTTTCCTTGTGTTTCTGAGTTCTAATGAAAAAAAAAATGAAAAAAATCACTTTTACAAAATTACCCTCTTTATTAATATAATATCATACATATATAAGATAAAAAAATTCAAATTGCCATAAAAAATGATTATTTTTGAGTGTTAGTGTGACGAAATTATCTTTCTGTACTACACCAAATTAATTTCATATGAATTAATAATTTTTACTTGATTAGTATGAAATGATGGTTGAATTTTGCTGTTTTTTATTGATTTCTGAGTTGTAGATTGACGAAATCAATTTTTTCTTCCAACTGAAATAGGAGAGGAGATAACTATTTTATTTCCAATTTTCTGTAGTTTAATTCAAAGGAGAAGAGATACATATTTCGGAAAGAATTGTGAATTAGGAGTATTTTTATTTTTGCATGTAAATGAGGATATGAGTTATAATTAAAAAGTTATTATATTTAAAGTTAAGGATAATATGAGAATATTACTTATCATATTTTTTTTCCCATCCAAATTTAGTCAATTTTGAATAAAAAACTTTAGTAAAAAAAGTGATCAAATTATTTATTTATTTTTTTTCTTTTTCATTTGTTAAAAAATTCGAAAATACAAAATTGAATAAAAAACTTAAAATTTAATTATTTTTTTTTTGTCTATTTTAAAATTCAGAAACAGAATGTAAGATTCAAAGTCTTCCCCACAAAACGGAAAAAATATGCTATATTTTAAAAATATAGCTATAATTTATTTCATCCTCTTACATGAGAGGATTCATACGTGATAAAATTCATATAGAATCTATCCTCCTATAAAAAGATGAAATAAATAATGACTACATTCCAAAAATATGGAATAACTCCTCCACGAAGCGAAGGACTGAAAAGAGACGTTCTCGGTTCTTCTGATCCAACAGTTGCAGCGTTCTCAACACGAAAAATTATTAGCTGCTAGTGCCACGTAACACTCAGCTACTGACATACTAAGAAATAACGCATAAAACCAAAGAAAACCCAGTCGCAAAGATGAAGAATCACAGCAATAAAAACAATATTTACTCTCTGGTATTGTTAATTTCGATTTTGCTCTTCACCTTTTGTGAATTAGGGTTTTGCAGAAACTACGATTTCATCGAGATGAAGAAAACTCTCGGTGGACTTAAGGGCGTCCAAAGCAGCGCTGACATAGAAAGCATCGCTCGATTCGCCGTCCAGGAACACAATAAGAAGGAGGTATTTATTTTGATTTTTCCGTTTGTATAACCCTCTTCCGCAAACTCATGTTGTCGCATATGTTTCACCCCTTCAATTCCTTGGCGCTTATAAATGTATAAATAAAATGGATATTTATTTTCTGTTCTTTTAATTTTTTTTTGTTTTTAATTTTTCTGGAAAAGATTTGTGCTTTCTCCTTTGCTTTAGGAGGAGTTTTACTTTTTATTTACAGAGTACTTGTATTCTCCTTTATTTAACCTTCTTAGCGTAATTTATTTGTCCATATTTTTGGTGACTTAGATAAATTGCCTTTGTTGTCTTATTATTGATTTGTGGGTATCGGGTTCCTAGCTCATCTCGTCTAAAGAAGACTGATAATAGTAATTGAAGGCAGAATGAAAGATGTTATAATACTTTCTTTAATGATTTTGGTTTACTGTTGTTCTGTAACTTCTGTTGAGTAAACTAGTTTGGAGACGTTTTAACATAGTATACATGTATATAAGTATGTTTCACTTTTAAATTTTCGTTTGGAAGATTTATTTCTTGGTCCTTGATTCCAATCACCATACCTACACCAAACTTACCTATCAAAAAATGTTTATTAATATGTTTATTTATGAGAACTTTTGTACAGAATACCCTTCTTGAGTTTGCCAGAGTGGTCAAGGTCAACGAACAGGTGGTAGCTGGTAAGATGTACCATCTTACCTTGGAGGCGATTGATGCTGATAAGAAAAAAATCTATGAAGCCAAAGTCTGGGTTAAGCCCTGGATGAACTTCAAGCAGTTGCAGGAATTCAAGCACGCCAATGATGTCCCCTTCACTTCTTCAGACCTCGGTGTTATACGAGGTAATGCATTATTCTATATACTCTGGAAAACTTATTCTATATACTCTGTGAATACGTATTTAGTGTGTGCATATCTACTTGTATGGCTGTTTATCTGCATTTTAGTTTATGGGGATGGTGGTGTTACTGGTATACAGTTACATAGGTTCTGGTTGACAGTCAAGGCATGTGCCCGCGTCTACAGATACTTCTTATGATTAAGCTATTCTGTTATAAATTTTGATCATATATCGAGTTATTCTCATTAGATACAAATCTGACAACTGTTTTAAAGCTCATGTGCAAAGACATTTGTCTGTGTTGCTTGACTAGTGTACTAAATAAGATACAGATGATATTTGTTGATTGCATTATGAGATCTATTTAGTTTATACTAGGGCATAAACGGCTCTTCTTGGTTTGACTACCCCTTCAGTATATGTTTTCTACGATCTTTACTGTTGACTATTGATTATGTGGAAATCAGGCCGATTGCTAATGTAAATGATCCACATTTTGGGGCATAATCTTTTTTCCCAACTAATTGGGGGAATAATTCTTTTCCCCAACTAGACATCATTATTTTGGTGTTATTGTTAACAGACAAATTGTATTGGTCGGATCATAAATTGAGCCTGGAAAGAAAATATTCTTTTTCTAGTGTTCTTTACATGTAATGTAGTGAACAAAAATCCAGAGGTGATTGTGATGATTTTCTCACTTTGAGAAGATCTTCAGGTGTTCCATCTCGCATGGTTTACTTTGTTGCCTCACACTGCTGTATAAATTCTTCATTGATTATGAATCTTTGATGGTTTTGAATTATAGTCGTGTTTAGTAATCTAACTGTATTGAAGAGATATTGAAACTCATAGCACTTGTATGGTGTCCCTCATATTAGTTTAGTTCCCTGTCCGACAGGGTTCCTGTGGAAACCATCTTGGCTCTTGGCACCAGAACTAATGTCATGTCAAACGACTTTTGACTCTTTGCCATTGTGGACCTTTCCCGTGTCATTTAACAACATCTGGAGGCATACTTGTTATTGTAGATAATACTTTTGATTAGTGATTTACTGGACCCTGCTGATGGGGCCACAAACAATGTTCCACCGGTCCAAGATGCACTTTTCATGCTGTGCAATCTGTCCCAGAAGGCATCTAACTCTTTGAACCCCCATATGAACTTTTAGAGATCCTACTGGCTGAGGCCAATGTCTAAATTATACTTTTGATTGCACATTGCCGAGCTCTTTCTATATACATTTCTGGCCAACGTGCTATGCATCTGTGAATTTGTTTTAGGTGACTTCACATGATAAATTTTGAAGTTGCTTCTTGCACGTGCAGGTCGCTGAAAATTATGCCAACTTTGATTTGCTTCTAAATGGCTAGGAGGGGAAAGCAAGATTAAAAATATTGTCAATAACAACATTGAGGGTTCTGTTTGTGTCATTTGGAATAATATCACTCCTGAAAGTGTTGATCTTCATATTTCAGGATCTTCATATTTGGTGTCAGTTACTGTTGATTAGTACTGCTTAATATGTCCTAGGTATTTAAATAAAGTATCAATTGACTACTAGCCTGTTCAGCTGTAAATATATGAACCGACCTTATCACTGCTATACCTTACTGTGTTGGGGCTTTTTATGGTTTCTGTAATTTTCTTCTAGTACTGTTTTGAGCTGAGTTTCAACTTCTAAGCACAATATGACTGCAACATGGGTTCTTCTGTTTTTGTTTTTCTAAACCTTTCTTATGGTGATGAACCATCTCTAGATAATGTAATATCATATTTAACTTGGACCAATTTATTCCTTATATTCTTTGAGGATTAATATTTGCTTGATGCTTGATGACTCCCAATTTATTCATCATCTCTGACAAAGACAATCTATGTTATCTTAACAGATCTTTAAAATTCTATAAGTTTGTCGATCTAGCAAGATTTTCTTTTTTATTTTCTTTTTTAATCTTAATATCTACCTTACCTCTAGACAAGACAAATTGATTTAGCCGATGCCCACAAAAGTAACACTGAATAGATTTGCCAAAACAAATAAGAGCCAAAATGCACATGTAAACTGTAAAGCATGCATTATATTAGGAACATAAAATTTTAATTGTCATATGCCGGCTAGTGGTACATAAATAGGCTGTCCGGTCTGGGCCTACTAGGCCTTAACAGCTCAGACCATTGCCAGGTCGGGCCCTAACCTCTAATAAGCAGCTTGTTGTGGCCTGCCGGTCCAGGCCGGTTCGGGCTCTAACCTCACTCATTGCTTCCTTAGCATTTCGTAGCTTCTCAATGTCCCCTTGCTTCCTTAAAACCCTTGGGTACCTCAAAAAACACAACTATAAAAACAAAAATTTAATCATCAAAATAGCTATATACGTACACATATTAGGGATTAGAGATATATGATTGGGTTGAGTGAATACTTGAACATGAGCATCGTAATTTTCGGGGTTAGTAGAGAGTTCAGTTTATAGGGTTTGAAGTTGGAGATTGTCTGGACTTCATCGTCGGAATTATAATCTAAAATTGGGTGCGGTTTTAGGGTTGTGAGATTCTGACATGGTTTGGTCCTCTGTGACAGTAATCGAGGCTTCTTCCATGGGTGTTGGGTCTGATGAATCGAGGGTTTTTGCCATTGTTGAAAGCTTAGCTTTCGGTGGAACTCGTAATTGGACACCGAGTAGTGGGCAATGTTTAGTCTGAGGTTGATGCCTTTATGGAATATCTGACGACGCCGTTTACACTACTGCCCTTACTAGAAAAATAGCTCAAATAAATGTCCAAATGGTGGTTGGATATTATGATCACCTCCATATCTGTCCTTGCTAGAGAAGCTTTCTGATTGATGGGTTTTTTTAGTACAATTGTAGAGCCAGAGATTGATTTGATCCATATCAATGAATGTTGTGTGTTGCTTTTCGGAGGTAGAGAGAGGGATTGAAGAGAAAGAGAGGAGGACCACTAGACTGAGGAGGAAGCTTATGATTTTTTTTCATTTTTATGTTTTTTCTTTAGTTTGGGCTAGACGTGCGTTGGGCTTGGGCATTGGGGGTTTGGCAACTTTTCTTTAGCAGGGTAGGCCTGTATCAGGCCTTAGGCCAGGCCAGTCCTAGGCCTTTTTCAGGCCAGTCCAGGCCAAAAGCTGAAAAACACGGTCTGTTTAAGGCCTTCAGGCCAAACCTAGGCCAGACGACAAGCCTTCCGTGCACCACTATTCATGCCGGCCGACCGCTGTGATAGTGTAATCTAGTCACGTAAAATTCTAGTCTAGGTGCATTCCGACTCTTACATGTATAATCAATTGTAATATTGGAATTTAATAGGATGTTGATATTTGCAGACTCTAGAGTGATAGTTACATACCCAAATATGTTAAAGAGTCTATATTCCCCCTAATATGCATAAAATCAACTAAATATTTACTATTTATCCATTTTGTCTTAATTTTTTTATACGTCATATTTATAAGATAAAATGTGTATTAGCTAAAACTTAATTTTCAACCATATGTTGAATTGAACTACTTTATTAAACATGTTATATTTTTACGGTTTTACTTAATTAATAGCATTATTTTTTATTTGAGATATTTTATAATATAATTTATTAATTAAAATTTTGAACTAAAGAGTAGAACACATAAAATGTTAGAACAAAATAAAAACATTTATAAGGGCAAACCATCTTTTTCTTAAGACATAATATATAATTTACCTTGCTATTTTATTAAAGTAACTACCAGCAATATAGTTTATTGCTTCATATAATTCAAAAGATTATATTTTGACTTCAAATTCAAATAAAATAGAAAATTATTTAGTCAATAAGTTAACTTCTAGAAATTCTAAACTTTTTTTTAGAACTCTCAATTATAATAAACAAGTGATAAATATCTTAATTACTCATTAATTAAGGATAATATAATCTTTTTAATATATAAAGGTGTGCAATAATTAATTTACAGTGTGTATATATCACTATCCATTTAATATTATCTACGTTGATTCTGTAATATTTTATTAAGGAAACTGATATTTACACACCCGAAATTAATAGTTGCACATCTATCTATAGTAAACTTACTCAATTTCCCTTAATAAATGAGAAACAATTAACACACCATTATTTATCATTTTTGCCCTTGAACCTATTATCATTATATATAGTAACTACAAATTGAAAAAAAAAAAAACACAATGCTTTATGACGTCTATTTCTAATTTTGATATTTTAAAATTAATTTATAAAAATCTTCGACTTTCAAATTATTATAAATTTATTTGATTTTAATATAAACAATAATCATTATCGTGAACTAACTTTAAAATGCAATTATTATTTGTGGGGTTTTCAAAAACTTAAATAATTTTATATCAGTTTTGAATTTAAACTCACTAATTGAGTCTAAAATTTTAAAGATGTTTCTCTCATTCTTAACAACGGGAACATGGTTCGTCACAAATATAATAAAGACTCTCATTTACTTGTTGATGATATCTTTAGTCATCGTCTTTCAAAAAGTTAAGACCCCTTAAACATTATTGTCCAAGCTTTACAATAAACCCTTAATTCTTCATTCATTTTTTTTAAAAGAAAAATATATCCTACTCTAGAGATCGATCGAATTGGATATTATTTGACAATGCAAATGTGGATGAGACTGAATTACACGTCACATTCAAGCCTTCCATATGCGTGTCGAGTAGCCATTTGGATCAATTTTGAGAGAAATAATAGCCTCGTAACAGCGAAACACACCCATTTATATTTATACTACAGAAATCAAATGGTAACTAATACACTAGTACCGTAAATCGTAAAATTCAAAATTAAAATAAATTTATTTAATTTTAATTAATATATATATAAAAAAAAAAAAACTAAACTACTATAAAGTTACAAACTTAGTTGTTTTTATATGGAAAACATCTATCTTGAATTTAACAATTTTTTTAATTAACTTTTAGAAATATTAAATCGAACTGAGACAATTTTTTAAATTTTTTTTTCCCGGGGGAGGGATTAAGATAGTGGAAGTAATATATATATACACCTCATGACTTGTACTAATTAAGTTCATCTTGATGCTAGTACTTAGTGCCACAAAAATTGGCACATATCCACACAGACAACGGAGCAATTAGTTGAGTAGCAACGTACTGAATTACAAATGTGGACGAAACTGAATTACAAGTCACATTCAAGTCTGCATATGCATGTTGATCAGTAACCATAATTGGATCCATTATGAGAGATATTAAATATCTTAATAGCCTCATAACAACCCACTTATACTTTATTAACTCTTTTTAAAAAAAAGCATAAATCAAACCGAATCATTTTTTTTAACCTCTATGACATGCACTAATTAAATTCATCTTGATGGTGAAAAATTGGCACATATCCACACATTGACCGGATCAATTAGTTGAGTAGCAATGTGGCGGGCTCAAATCGTCTGTTACTATTTTTTATTTCACGTCTCTATTGCAAGAGACATGAAATATATATATACAAATTTGTATCTCTTATATATATATTTGTTCTATGTCTCTCATAACACAGAGACATGAAACAGAGAATAATAACAAGAGATCTCACATCCAATATGATATATATAGGCTGACAAAAATGTGGTCTCAACGTCATCCCACCATGCCAATATAGGATTCGACAATTGAATCCATTTTCTTCATATTATTGTGCGCCTTGCATTCGCTGTATATTGCAAATCCTACGCGTTTTAGCATCTACATAGAATATGACATCCATCAATCCTCATAAAATAATTTTTTATTAATATTTTATACAATTAATATTGTCAGATTAAAAATAATATTATTAGAATTAATAATAAGTATCTTTTGAAGTACTAAATGTCACTAAAACAATTATAGAAGTATCTTTAAATGTATATTTATTATGATAATATTATTTTTACTATGATAATATCAAACTGTCATACTTTAACACTATATATCATCCATTTTATATTCTGCCATTTTGAAAAATGTATATATGAACTAGTTAAAACTAGGTACCTTAATTAGTTTAGGTAAGATCTGATCTGATCCAAACAAAGAAGTTAAAATAACCAGCTTTTGGAACTGTTTAGCTTAATTGCTTGGTGATGATATGCGAACTAAATCTGTCAGTGACTTCATACTACTAATAACTTGTACCAAGATATGCTCTAGCTAGCATTATGAAAATGGAGTAAACTACCTTTATGAGGAAAATTAATAAAAAAGAATCATTAGAATCCTAAATATATCGTGGGAATTATTGCATAAAAAATTAATTTATTACACAGTGGGAAGTGATTCAAGTGTTGATTTGCCAGCTTTGTTTAAAGCTTCCTATTATTATTACGATAATAATATGACCCGCTTAAGATCGAGAATGCTTGAATAATACTTCATCCGATCCGTTCTAAGAACATTATTAATTTATAAAAAATAATTTGAAAATTATTAAACTCAAAATTGATATAATTTATAAAAAATTATGAAATAACAAATTGTAAAATTTAGTAGTAATTTTTAAATAGTTAATAATATTTGTTGTTGTATTGATTAAAATCTAAATAAATATATGTCAACTCTGAGTAAAATATCACAATTTTACCTTAAAAAGCCAATAATAATAATATATTTTGGAACATATTCATAATTAATTATGATTACGTGGAGAATCGTTGTTGCACATCATGCAACCCTAGTGAGGTCCATGCAGATTAATTAATAATTATGTTTTTCAGGTAACATTTCTACTAGGGTGGTTGCATGTCCAATTTGGAGGATCTTTAGGATTTGAAAACCCTAATTTTCTTTATTTTTTTTACCTTTCATGTTTTTTTATAGGCAACCTGACTCTTGGTAAATGTTACTCCTTATCCCAAAATAATAATACTCTATTTTTCATTATATAGGTCGTTTAAGACATATAATCACACATATTAAGAATTCTCATTAATATTAATGTTAGGTAATTAATGTTGATTTAAAATTTTATTACTACGTACCCATGCACTAATTAATCATAATTACTTCTCCTCCTCTTTATCTCATTTACTCCATTTTAAAGGATAAAACAAGAAATGATTAGATTTCCCCCCCTAAATATATGTAAAATGTCTTATATTATGAAAAATATTTTTTTTCTTTCTAAAACGAACTACATAATAGAAAGGAGGGAGTAGTATTGATCATTTGTTAGTATTTTTGTTTCACAAATTTGAAGAGTTATCTTTTTATGAATAATAATATAAAAGGATACAATGTCATCATAATTTTAGTTATTATTATATATGTCATCACTACTAAATTAACAATTTATTATTTTTAAGAATAAATATGAAAAATATATATATTCTTAGTACCGTAAATTTTGCAAATAAGGCTCCTTTTATGGAATTAAGGAAGTATATTAATTGAATTAAGATTGGTTTTGGATTCGTCTCTCTCTCTCTCTCTCGCTTCATGTCGAAGAAAGTTCTACAAATCTATGCACATACGAGGAGAAATATTATGCCAAAAGATTGATCAAGTAGAAAAAATTCCTAACACCACTAGTTTATGATAATAAATATATATTGCAGGAAAGAATAAATTAATTAATAAGATTATAGTGGGTTGTGATGCATGCAAATGTATCATTTAGCCTTCTTAAATTTGAGTGTCTCCTAGTAGTAATGGGACATGCAGAGGCTTCTTGTATATGAGTGCTAAAAACAAAAGTAGGGACAAGTATCCACTAATAAGATTATATGTGGAGAATAGATGCGGCAAAATCATGCCAAACCCTTCTGACTTTCATGCAGATGAACCATCTTTCAAGTTAATGCCCTTCCTGCTCTAGGTATTATCTGTGTTTTTGTTGCCTTAATTAAACATTGAATTGTAATACGTACCTTCATGGTCACACATATACAGTTATACCTTAATAATATAGATATATGCAGCCCCCAACCCACACATAAACGAAATACAAAAAAGAAAAAGAAATAATAATAATAATAATAATAATAATAATAATAATAATAATAATAATAATATTACATAAGTTGCGGATTGCTGAATAATTGGATCTCTTCTTATTGATTATAAGAAAACACATTGAATAATTGACACAGTCATATAATTGTTATACCTTAATAATATAGATATATGCAGCCCCCAACCCACACATAAACGAAATACAAAAAAGAAAAAGAAATAATAATAATAATAATAATAATAATAATAATAATAATAATAATAATAATAATAATAATATTACATAAGTTGCGGATTGCTGAATAGTTGGATCTCTTCTTATTGATTATAAGAAAACACATTGAATAATTGACACAGTCATATAATTTATTTGAATTTTGAATTTTAAAATTTTGCAGGTTTGTTGAAAAATTAAAACTAACTCTGCTATTAGAGCGGACGGCGTATATATATTAAAAGAACGCATGTTAGAAGGGCTCAAAGAAGAAGAGACGAGTTAAATTGGACATGAGAGGGAGTATGTAATAGACAGAAAGTAAACATACAACTAATGATGGAGCAATTAGTGGGAAGTAGTGGTGGATGCAACAAAACGCCATAGACTAATTAACCAGTTCCAACTACCCGCTCGGAAAAATTCTGAAACACCAGTTGATCTTAACAAGCCATTAACTTTGTATGTCCCGTATATTTTGATAGACTCGTGTCGGTAGCTAGCTTAGATGTATACTATATATGTTTTGTTTTTGGCTTGGGATATATTCATGCCAATAACTAGATTAAGAAGATCACTGTTTATTGCCATTAACTCTAGTTTTATTGAAGAAAAAAAAAGAAGAGAAAAAGAATTAATTACAACAAACAAAGCTTCAACAATGGGAATTAACTTCATTCAATGGCTAAACAGCAAAAACAATTGTCCAACAATATAGAAAACTAATAGAAGGGTTAAAGAGTCTAATGTTTAGGGTTTGGGATACCTTACCTACATATCTCCCAATTTAGTGTGGTGCAGGTGCAATGTGTTTTGCTGGGATATTGAAATACCTTACCTATCTTTTATATATTTAATCACAAAAAAAGAGAGACCCACATTTACGATTTAGGGTTACACTTTTTACATAATTTAAGAAGAAAAACTTAGATGAGAGATTATAGATATGTTCCCATTTCACCCAAAATAGACCCCAAATAGGTACACCAAATTTTTTTCTTTTCACTAAAAGTAATTCACCCTACTTATATTACATTTTGTATTTGAGCTGTACGTATACTTTTAACATTTTTTAAGAGACAAAACTTTTATGTATTTCAGTTATCTTTTGTTAACATGCGCATGATCACCACACCCGAATTGATGAAGTATCAAAGTACATGAACTTGCATTGTGAATATAAAACTAATTTCTAATGTTTTACTGCAATTAATGTGGATGTTATCCCTTTTCTTTTAGTTCCGTAGATCGATGCTGGCATAATATTATCGAGATTCATATATGAAAGAAGCTGAGTAATGTAGTACACTTGTATCGTTAACTGTCAAAGTTTTATATATCCAGATGAAGTTGTAGAATATTTTCTGCCTAATTAGTGCATGCATATATACTTACTACCTAAAATAAAGTTGTATATATGTTCATTGATTTTCTTTATTTTTTTTAAAAATTTAATTTTGTTCTTGTTCTCCACTCTATTGGCAGTGAAATAAAATTTGATCTCGTCACCATGTAAATATGATGGGATCTAATATTCCTTTTTAGTATTAGTTTTATTTTGTTAAAAATTTGCCTTCGTTATTAACTAAATAAATAATATACGATTCTATACAAAGTAAAACAGAATTTTAAGAATTTGTTCCCTAGTCCATGAACTATATAGTTAAATCATGTCCAAAAAGAAAGTAAGAAGCTGAGGACGATGTTGTTTAAAGTAGAGTTAACACTTGCGTATGAGAGTATTCTCCCGGCAATTTGGCCACTTAAAAGTGTGTTGTCATTCATTAAAGGAATATATATATATGGAAAAAAGATTCACAACATATTTAATTAGCTAGTTTGGCAGACTGTATTTGTTCATTCATTCGTCAAACATTTTGAACTTAATATGTAATTTCCAACACCCCCCCCCCCCACACACACACACAGACACACACATATATATATATCGAGAGAGGGAAAATGATGTTGTACGTAAATGCAGATGTCATTATGCATTGCATACCAGATTCCAGCTACCGTTTACTTATATGTTATGGGTATCTCCCCCTGTTTTGATTCCAACTCTCGATGTATTCCCCATTTATTTATCAACCCTACTTCTCATATTCTTGATCACATTAAGCAAATAATACACACACGTGTTTAGATATATATACAGTATGTGTGCAGATATATAAAACATTACAACGCTTATGGACCTCACGGTTGTGATTGAACTGAAATTCTTCTTGAACTAATCTCTTGTTTTAATAATTAATTAATTATGGTATGTTATTTTAAAGAATAGTATGCAAATATCTTTTTGACAACGTATTAAAATATGAGCATAAACTTTTTAATATTTCAATTTATTATAAGCACATTAACAAGTAAATTAAGCAGGTATGACTCAAAACAATTTAAAGCCCAAAGCGATATTTTTAAATGAGACTTTCTATGTTTGGTATGTCTTCTATTGACTTTTATAATCAAATTGACAAATTTTCAAATTAATATATCTTATTATTATTTAATATATATGTAAAAAACCTATAAACTACATAAAATTTAGTAATAATCTCAATATTTATTTTTTTTGAAAATCTAAATATATATGTTTAATTGTTAATTTTAAAAATAGTCAATTTGACTACAAAAGTCAATGGAGGATTTTTATTTTGGGACAGAGGGAGTATTAATATTTTTTTATTTAAATGAGTTTTTTTTATACTGTTAATTTTTTTTAGATATTTAATATTTGGATTTGACTATGTACCCTAAAGGATTGATTCGACTTATATTTTTATAAGACATTTTTTACATAGATTATTTATTGTGTTTAAAAATTTAGAACCTTCTTTGAAATGAGACCTAAAACTCAAGTTTTTTTTTTTGTTATGCTATAGGACCGGCCCTGAAATTAAATAATGTGTTGGGGACAAACTTTTAAAAAAGTCGAAAGTCAATTAAAATTGTTATTTTTGGTATCAAAGGATTACAACAATACTCTTTTCTTTTTTTACAAGTATAAATTAAAGGAATTATAATACTATTATTTATATATCAATAGCTAAAAAAAATGTTTCAAAAATAGCTAATAAAAAGAGTATTATATGCAACTAAAACACCACATCTTTGTGAAATTGATACTTGCATCCTTAAGTTATCATTTAAACATAAATGTATATTTTTTTATACATGTAATCTAATTATATACCGTATATCTAGCTTGTGGCAGAGTAATAAACTTTATGCTAGAAATATCAGTCCTTATCTTTGACCTAGTAATATGCTAGACAAGTAAAAATGACAACCAAGATTCCATTTTAGCAACCGCATGAAACATAAAACAACAAGCCCACTAATAATAATAAGTGGAAATCTGAATCATTCGTCATCAAAACTTGCTACATCTCTAAAATAATTTATATAAAGAGATTCAACCCTACGAAAATGACACAATAGTAATTTAATCAAAAAAGTTATTCTCTTCATTTTCTATTTCACCATATTTTTCATTACAATTTTATCCTAATATTATTACCTTACAACAAGGATGAAACCCTAATTTCTACCAAAAGGAAAGTATAAATTGGGGGGGGGGGGAGTACAAAAAAGCCCCTCTATATCTCTTTCCCTTCCATGGCTGCTCTGTTATTTCTCTGTTTCTCTTTCTTTCTTTTCTATGTAGTATTATTTTATATAATATTATTTTGTGGGACAAATTAATTGTATATATTAAACATCCAGACTAATTGATTGGTCTTATTAAGTGTGACATATGAACTCAAATTAAGTTTAATATGGATTGGTTAGTGTGGGTTATTTAAGTAATATTTTTGGGCTTGTGATGAGTAGGCTCACTAGGGTTACTAATCAGGTTTCTCATCGAGCCAACATCTAAAGCATTAAGGGAGTGATATCTTGCTTCTCCTATCTATGTCTAAAAATAGAACTAATTATTATTAAATTAATTCTTACGATTGGTATCAGAATTATCATAGATTAGGTTTAAAATTCTAATAAAATTGCATATAGAAAATAAATTATAATTCAATTAATTTGAGTATATGCCGGAGCCTTAGCGTGATTACTGTGAACATGTTAATTACACGAGCAGTATGTTCTGGAAATTGATATTTTTATAAGTTAATTTGATATTTTTACAAGATTAAATATGATCCACTTGTGAAAATATTAAATTAACTTGTAGAAATATTAATTCCTATATGGAATTGATAATTTTACAAACTAATTTAATATATCCACAAAATTAAATAGGACTCACTTATATAAATATAAAATTAGCTTATGAAAATATCAATTTCCTATATTATTTTGATAATCCCTATTGTTGCTTCGGTATTAACCGTCTGGGAATCATGAGATTACTTATGTATTAGCACATATTAATTCAGTATTAATTATGTTTCGGTTGTCTTTATGTAATTTTGGGAACTTAAAGTGATGGTTTTACATGTTGGTTCAGTATGGTGCAAACTTAATTAGTATTGCATGTGATTTAGCCTACCCATTCAGACCGCATTTACTTTGAGAGATTATTCAATGGTTCTGGGATAAATTCAAATAATATTTTAAATTAATAAAATTTTTCTATTTCAGTAAACTTATAATTATAAATAATAGAACACTACTAAAATAATAAAAAATTATTAACCTAAAGCGTCACATGATATTTTCTCAAGACTATTAAATAATTTTTTCATTTATTATCCCGTATGTCAAATAAAGCATAGAATTCATGCTTCGATTAATTTTGTGAATTCATGCTTGGGTCAATTTTGTATTTCTGAAAATAACATGTTTCGTTTTGCGTGCAAATGTGTGATCACCATATTGCTTTTCGGAATATCAATAACGTATACATACGTTATTAACAGTGCATGTATTGTTGAGCATATCATTCGGTATGGATGATTATGCAATCAACATAAACTAAATTTGATATTTTGTTGATATGTTACTATTTATTATATCATGTGAGATGGGTTATATTCTGACATTAAGAAAATTATATAAATTTTAATTTAAATCTCATAAGGAACATGATATGATTGTGATTAAATTATAAATTAATATAATCACATAAAGGCTTAATACGAAAGTAAAATAAAGTATATTCCGGTAGGAGAGAATTTTAGGATTGAATTGAGTTGTAACCGCCAAAGTGGCCTACTTGATTTAATTTTAAAATTTAAAGGCTCATGCGATAGTGGGATGTCTCTAATTTTAAGTATTTAATCATATGCCCAAAGAAGACGATTAAGTATTAAGATTTAGAGGGTCACATAGATAACATATAGTGAGAATTGTTTAGTTAGAGTAATTTATACATCCAAAGGATTACGAAGATTAAAATACATTTTCATGATCGCTATTATGTTGTTACAGTTGCATGCTATACATTATACCCAAAGATGATTGTTTGGCGATGTTTGTGAGTACTTATATGGTTTTATTTTCATTAATTGTGCTAATTTTTAATTTTATAGTCACCTTCTCCGCCAACAACAATGTGATTACTATTGAGATTACGGATGGTTTTAATTTTAAAAAATAGAAAAAGGATATTGAATTTGCCATGGAGATGGTAATTGTCCATATGACACTTCATACCGATAAACCAATATAACTTACTAAAGAAAGTATTGATGTTGATAGTGTTGTTTACGCAATTTGGAAAAAGAGTAATCAAATTTAATTTGCTTACTGTCCATGAAGAGGTCGATCAAAATGCATCTTAAGAGTAGTATGCCTACTAATTATACTACTAAAGAGTTGATGGCACTTATTAGTTAAAGGCCCATTGAACATTGAAATTGGGACGTTTCTACAGAATCTTTTCAACATGAAGTATGATGGGATTAGTGGTGTTAAGCACTACATTATAAGGATAGTGGATTATCAGTCCAGGTTGAAGGTCCTGAAAATTAATCTTCCTGATCTTTGCATTGTTCATCAACCACTGAACACTCTTCCCTCTTCATTTAGCATTATAAAGACCAATTACAACTCTCAAGATAAGTCCTAGTCTTTCTATGATTTGATTTCTAGGGTCGTTGCTAAATAGGTAAAGTTAAATAAGGACAAAGGTCAGAATCTTGCGTTGTATGCTTCAACCTCCAATCAGAAGAACTGTAAAAAGTTTAAAAATTATGCTAATAAAGTTGCTCATGAGACTAATGAAAAGGCATGTAAGTCCGGTAATTTGGGTCTTGAGAAAACTTCTTTTATAAAGAATGACGGTGATTACTTCCTTTGTAAAAAGAAGGATCACAAGAAAACGCATTGTGTGAAATATAAAATTTGGTTATCCAAACATGACCTATCAAGTAATAATTTTTTGGTTTTCATTTGTAAATTTAATCTATCCGAAGCCCCATCTAATTCATAGCGGTTAGATAGTGGTGCAACAAATCATGTTGCTTTCACCATACAGGAATTCATAATTAAACCAAAGAAAACTAAATCAAGATGAATCAAAGCTAATGATTGAAAATAATAAAGATGCAATTGTGAAATTAGTAGGAGATGTCTATTTTAATTCTAGATTATAGTTTTGAACTTATGTTAAGAATTACACTTTATGTACCGTCGTTTAGGTGAAATTTAATTTCGATTTCCATGTTAGACACTATTGATTTTGCATTTGAAATAAAAAATTCTACAATTAATAATTTTTTTAATTCAAATGTGATTGGCCATTGCACTTTGTCCCGTGGATTGTATAAAGTGTGTTTAACTTCCACTAATATTTATGCTTCTTATAATGTTACCAACATTGCATCTAAAAAACCCTTACCTAAAGAACGATCTTTCATGTTGTGGCATAAAAGGCTTGGTTACATCTCTAGAGAAAGAATAGATAGATTGATAAAGTCTGACATACTACCCACTCTAGACTTTGGTGATTTAAAGAAATGTATAGATTGTTGTTGGGGGAAATGACCAAGATAAAGAAAAAATTAACAGTCTGTGGTTCTGGTATATTGGATTTAATCCATACGGACATTAGTAGTCCCTGTCGACGCCGGGATTTCGTCGTTTCGTTTTTAATAATTAAAAGCTCTTTCCAATTTTAGACTTTTGAATTAAATGTGATTTTGAAAAGGGTCGGCTTAAGTGTCGACGGGTTTTGAAAGATCGATTTCTTTATGAGCCAATTGACCAGAGCTGTCAGTTGGTATATTTGAAATGGATGTACCAACTCATCCGAATTTTGTTTTTGTAATCGCTGGCTCATATGTGACTCCGAGTTAATTGGTCCGCAAACCGAGATTCATAGAGTTCGGGGGCTTGCTTAAGCGAGGGGAAGATGTTAGGCACCCCCCGACTTCCGTGAAACACGGTTACCGCAATCTTGATGTTTTCCTATCCTTTTAAATCCTAAAATGTGTGTGTGCCCGTGTGTGTGTGTGTGCCTAAATGAATGTTTGTGGTGAATTTTCGCATAAGAGTTGCTTTGATTTTTTTATATGCCAAATGTGTTTTATCGAGAAAGTGTTTTAGACGTCTTTTGACCCAAATGACAAGGCTTCGCTTTTATAAGAAAGATTGATTTTAATTTCGAAAACGATGAGGGTTTTTTAGATGTCATTTTCAGAAAACAATAATTTTTAAACTTTTGTCAAATAGGAATCGAGACTATACATTGCCTTCTAACAATAAATCCAAATAAAATGAAGGCAACTTCTAGAAACTCTTTAAACCTATGCATAAAGTTTAATGAAAACGTTTATTTATTTTTTCGAAAAAATATCTTTTATGACATTTCAAAACCAAATGAAGCCTTTTCGTCAAATAAGGATCAAAGTTTCGCCAAAACTCTTAATTTTAAAACCTCGTGAATCTAATATCCTAATTTGATTCTTTTTAGAAAATCTTTAGCGTTTGCCTTATTTTGGAAAACCGTTTTTTATGTCGTAAATCAAAATAAGCATTCAAAATGTGTCGGGGCTATCCATGGGCATGTGAGCCATCCAGACAACCCCAAACACCCACAATCACATATTTTTATTATTACGGGGCCTTAACCCGATCACGATTTGTTATCGCCTTAAGGCCCGATATTACATATGTACAACCATAAATCCTATCTAATGATTACATACACCCAAAAATGTCCATCATCGGGATTTGATCACGACGATCTCCTCCCTAGGCTCACAGTTACCCAAATCACTGCATAATCAATACTACGGCAAAATCTAACAATACTAAACTCATTACGGTACTATATGAATCACAAATCTCAATGCCAACACCACAACTATCTATGAACCCAACGAACGATATATCACCGTACGGATGTCATCGGGGCCTTAGGAGGAAGTTACGTTCCAATGGAACCCTCGCTAACGACCCCTAACCCACGGATCATCATTATCATGACAACATAATACATTAAATAATCCAAAACATGAAATTATACTAACAATACAAACAATAAAAAACCAAGAAAACGCCCTTTTCACCTTGCAAAATGCCGATTAAAGCTTCTTATTTCACAAATCGGACAACATCACAAGAACACTCGACTAATTAGCAAGAGAAGATAAATATTTCACTCAAATCTAACCAAGAACAACCCTCTTCTCTCTCCTCCCGCGAGCTCTCTCTCTCTAAAACTCCCTAAATTTCTCTCTTTTTTCTCCTTCTCGGGTGGAAATGGCCGCTGTATAGAGTTCAACAGACAGCCGCAGGTGCATCTGCGGCTGACTGTTGTGGCCGTCCGCGCCGAATCCTCGGTTGCCGGGCTGTCTCCTCGAGCTGCGCACTGTCCCATTTGTCGGTGGCCGCAGGTGCATCCGCGGTTGTCCGGCTTGTTTTTCTCGATTTTTGTGCCACGCGGTCTTAATTCGTCAATTTCTGCAGTATTATTTTGGAAGGCTGCTACCTGATGTATAAACTGCTCTTTGTGTTTGGCTTCCAGGGGGCGCTGCCCCCTTCCACCCCCGCCAGCTCACCGACGAGCTGGGCAGCCGCTCGCTCACCGGGGAGCGAGACCCCCGAACATCGTAAGCGTAATGGCCACTAGTCGTCTTTTGTGATCAAATCAGGTTCTTCTGGATCAACTGTTTACCTTGCTTCAAATAACCTGATGCTCGTTGTTCGTGGTGGCGGCTTTGACCGTAAGTTGTTGGGGTGGCTTTGTGTTGGGGTCCACCTTCCTTTTCGCATGTCAGGTCAAGTGACGACTTTGCCCTCCTGCCAGGGTTAGTAGAGAAGTGCAAAATTTGGGTGTCAACAGTCCCTATTTAGCTACCATATGTAAAAAAAAATTATTTCATTACCTTTATTGATGATTATTCTCGCTATGGCTATTTGTTCTTAATTAAGGAAAAGTCTAAATCTCTTGATAAATTCAAGATATTTGAGATTGAAGTTGAGAAACAATTGAAAAAAGTCATTAAGGTAATGAAGTCAGACATATGTGGTGACTATTATGGCAAACATGAGAATGATGGACAACTTATAGGCTCATTTACCAAATACTTGAAGAATTCAGGGATTATAGCCCAATTTACTACGCCTAGTAATTTTGAGCAAAATGGAGTCTCTAAGAGGAATAATCACACTCTTATGGAATTGGTAAGGAGTATGATGAGTTAAACAAATTTGTTTGAGTTTATTTGGGGTGAAATATTGAAAATAGCTCTTTACATTCTTAATTGAATTTCTAGAAAAGCAGTTCACTTACTCCTTTTGAGTTGTGGACTAGGCAGAAATCTAGCCATAATCATTTTAGAGTTTAAGGATGTTCTGCAAAGTTAAAGTTGTATAATCTGACTTTGAGTAAGTAGGACTCCCAATATTCTCGTCATTTCTTTGTTGGATACCCACATCATTTGATGATGGTACATGTTTTATAACCTCTACAGAGGTACTAGAATTGTGGAATCATAAACAACAAATTTTTTGGAACTTAACATGGTAGAATATAGTAGTTGTTCTCGCTTATTCAACATAGTGGAGAGTCTGAGGTGATTGCATCAATTTCTTTACATATTCAGATGAAGGTTGGGTCTTCTACATCTACAGATACAAGTGCTATTATTCCACATATATGAGATGATGTTATGGATGTTTCACTCAGAAGATCCACTAGGGAGAAGAGGTCAGTAATATCAAAAGACTATGAGGTTTATCTGGGAGAGAGCGACTATGATATTGGTTGTGTTATAGATCCATTGACTTATTCAACAGTTATTTCTAGTCCTCAATCAAAT
Organism: Hedera helix; assembly: GCA_947179155.2. Taxonomy (NCBI): domain Eukaryota; kingdom Viridiplantae; phylum Streptophyta; class Magnoliopsida; order Apiales; family Araliaceae; genus Hedera; species Hedera helix. Next base: position 48,346,225 of record OX359266.1, on the reverse strand, counting down.
TTATAATTAAATGCGATGAGATGCAGTCAATGTGTCATAACAGTGTTTGAGAACTTGTTGAGTTACCTAAAAGATGCAAGCCTGTTGATTGCAAATGAGTTTATAAGACTAAAAAGGATTATATTGTGAAGGTTGAAATGTTTAAAGCCAAACTGACAGCTAAATCATTTACTAAAAAATAGGGAATAGACTATAATGAGACTTTATCTCCAGTTTCTTCAAAGGACTCTTTCAGGGTTAACATAACATTAATAACTCATTTTGATCTGGAGTTACACCAGATGGATGTAAAGACAACCTTTATAAATGGAAACCTCGATGAGGAAATCTATATAGTGCAACTGTGATTAATGGTAGTGATCGTTTGGTGTGAAGACTTAAAATGTCTATATATGGTCTCAAGCAAGCTTCGAGACAGTGGTACCTATGATTTGATGATGTTATGACTTCATTTAGTTTTAAGAAAAACCTGGTAGATCTGTGCATATATTGCAAGGTTAGCAGAAGTAATTTTATTATTCTCATTTTATATGTGGATGATATTTTGTTAGCAAGTCACCATGCATTGGACTATTAAATGAGACTAAACAGTTGTTGTCTACAGAGTTTAACATGAAGAACCTTGGTGATGCATCTTTTATTCTTGGCTTTCAAATCCATAAAGATTGTTCACATCGTTTGTTGTGTCTTTCTCAAAGGGCATATATTGATCGTATGTTAGAGAGATTCAGTATACTAGATTGCAAATCTGGGAATGTTCATGTTCTTAAAGGTGATAAACATAAATTGAACTCATCATAATGTTATAAAAGCAATGTGGAGTAGAAAGCCATAAAGAAAGTACCATATACTAGTGCAGTTGGAAGCATAAAGTATACTCAAGTGTGTACTAGACCAGACATTGCTTTTGCTGTAGGTTTTTTATGAAGATATCAGTTGAACCTTGGTCACGATTACTGGGTTATTGTCAAGAAGGTTTTTAGGTACGTAATGAGGACAATAGATTATATGCTGACTTACAGGTAGGTTGAAGACTTGTAGCTAGTGGGGTTTTCAAATTCTGACTTTAGTAGAGATAAAGATAAATTGAAGTCCACATTAGGTTTTATCTTTATGATGGTAGGTGGGGCAGTTTTTTGGTAAAGTAAGAAACATAAATTGATTACTTCTTCGACTATGCAGGTAGAGTTTGTAGCATGCTATGAAGCATCTATTCAAGCATTTTAGCTTAGGAATCTCATGAGTGATTTAATTGTTATTGATTTTATGTCTAAACTCATACGGTTGTATTGTGATAATAGTTCTATTGTTGATTTCATTAATAATAATAAAAGCATTACAGTGGCTAAACATATGGAAATTAAGTATTTAACCATCAAAGAAAATATTAAAATGGGTGACGTTATAGTGGAGCATATTTGTACAAATAATATGGTTGTTGATCCCTTGACTAAAGGAATTCGCCCTTATGTCTTTAAGAGACATGTTAGAATGGGCTTATGTGCATCATGGGATGAGTTTGTTTAGTACGAGACATTGTTTTTACTTTATTATTTATTAATTTTCATTTTCATTTGTAATGATTACTTTTAGTAACATGTTGAATTACATTGACTATGTCTTTTGCATGCAATTGAGATGATTAAAGTACAGTTTCTGTTATAACTGTTGCATATAAAGTGTTGGTGTTTTATATGTTGACTAATCATTATTTTAAAGTATCAAGGTATGTGTTAACCTTGAATAGAGTTGGGTTTAGTCCCGAGGTATGTCGTTTAATACATAAAGTATATCAAGTGATAATAAAGTTGAGACATATAAGTTCATAGGTACCATAAAGTGACGAATTTCAGATAATAACAAATAAGGATTCATTTTGGGTGTTATCTAATCATCGTACTACCATATTAAATTCATGTTAGTAGAATTAAGAACTCTTATAACCATGATTTGTAGTTTAAGACTATGGTACGGAATTGACTTTTAAAGTAGTCACTAGACCAACATATTTTTAAAGAAAATGTGCACAAATTTTGTTAGGGTCTTGATTAGCTTGTGATTATTTTTACAAGTACTATTAGTTTTAATTAATAAATATCCCAAGTGAAAGAATGTAGTATTATTTTATATAATATTATTTTATGAGATAATATTAATTGTATTTATTAAACCAAGTTAATTGATTGGTCTAATTAAGTTTAATGTGGGATGACTAATGTGTAGTTACTAATCAGGATTATTATAAATAAAAAAATTAAGTATCTCTCTTGGTTTTATGCACGCATAATATTAAAGGTTTCTCATCGAATCAACATCTAGAGAGTGATATCTTGTTCATTCAAAAATTAATTTCACTACATTTGTTATGAATTTCAAACAAGTACAACGTCATTAATTTTCTATACTTCTCCTATCTATGTCTAAAGATAGAATTAAGTATTATTGAATTAATTCTTACATTCTATCCTTCTTTCTTTAGTTCCTTCAATTCATTCTCTTCATCTGATCATTCACTTAAGGTTTGGGGGCTTCCCCTACAATCATGGGTGGTGCTGGAATTGGTGCACTTATGGCAAATGCGGGCGCCATGGCTGCTCTGTTTGCTTCGTTCTTCTGCATCTCGATATCGTTAGCTTCAATATCTCCGATCATCATCACATTGTTTCCGGTGGTATTACCTTTCACGGGTTCAAGAATTGCCTCGGCTTCATTCTCTTTGTATTCTTTGTACTTTCCCCATAAAACAGAGTACAGTCCCATCACAATCAATATGGCACCAAGAATTCTGAATTAAGCACAAAAATTAAAAAATTAATTAATTGATGGACTAATAATACATACAAATATTAAAGATTTAATCCGAGATTTTCTTGGGTCAAAAGATTTTTTTATTAGATGTGAGAAAATTAATCAATTAATTACCCTCCGAGGTAGATCTTTTCGGCAAGAATGAAAGAGCCCATGATAGCAACAATGATCATCATCAAAGGACTGAACGCTGTTACAAAGACTGGCCCTCTTTTCTCCATTACTAAGCCTTGAACATAGTATGCAATGCTTGATGACACAATACCCTGAAATTTATAATTAAATAAATAATTTTAATCAGTATTTCAAATATTAATCCTACCCTCAGAAATTAACAGGACGGGAAATAGGTTGGGATTTACAGCATAAGCAGCAGCTAAAAGATTCATGTCAAATCCAATAGCCCAAACATTTGGTTTATGTTCCATCGCAAAAGTGACAGCAATGGATTGCAGAGTACCCATGAAGCATACTAGTGATGTCAATGACAGGGGAGCTGCATATCTCCTCATTGTAACATTCTGTGAAATAAAATCAAATTTAAACGTATTAAACTTTTACCACCATGCGTAACATTTATTACACATAACTATATAATGACTAGTAGTACAGTTTTTTTTGTTCTTTTTTATAAGTAATTAAATAAATAATTACCTGGAGGATGAAGAAAGAAGCCCAAGCAAAGGTGGCAATGATGAGTAGAATGGAACCTTTAACCCAATCTTTGTCAGTGACGACAGCAGTTTCAGGGACATAGGATTTGTGGGGATGAATGTGTTTGGACCAAATCATTTCCACTACATTCCCTTTGTACAATGTCATCAACATGGCTCCAGCCACTGTCACTGCTGTTCCTACTACTTTTGCCTGGCATCTGATTTTCTTCACATCTAAGATCTCCATCCTATAAAATTATCCCAATTAAGTTTTCGTTGATGGCATGTATTTAGAGATTGTTAGTTAATTGATTAGTAATTATGATTGTGTAAATGCAGATTGTCGATTTATACCGGCAGAGAACTGCCATGACGAATGTCATTGCAGGGAGCATGTTGCTCATGGCACATGAAAACGTCGGCGATGTGAATTTCAGTCCCGCATAGTAAAAGTTTTGATCAATCACCGGCCTATATATGAATAAATTTTCGAAACAAATTAAAAAATAATAAATAAATTAGAATTTCATAACTAATATATATACATACATGTTTTATCATATTGCAAAAAAATGAAACAAAGACTCACCCGAGCAACCCGAGCACAAATATTTGCATGAAGATTGAAAATGTAATCTTTGGCCTAACTTTCCTGTATTTAACCATAGACACATGAATTATTAGTCCATGTTTGATATTTGTATCTACTATATATCAAATAAAGAAACTAAAAAAATAGAGAGACAGTAATTCATTATTCATGATTATATGAATATTTGTACGTACCGCTCAAGAACAAGAGCGAAGGGGGCAATAACTGCAGTAGCAAAAGCATGGCGATATACAACGAGAACATAGTGGCTCATTCCTCTGTTGAGAGAAACTTTAGTTATGATATTCATTCCTGCATATCCAAATTGTAAGGAAATCATGGCTATGTAAGGCTTAGCCTTCTCGACGAAATTTCCGATATTGCCTTTTCCCTCCATGATTAATTTCTGTTTTTTTTTTCCCGCTTATTTGAAGGTGAATTAAGGGGAGATAGAAAGAATTGGGAGAGAGGAAAACACTTAAGAGGATGCTTAATTGTGTTTCTCCTAAGAAATGTGAATGAAGGTACCCTCTATTTATAGGCACCTTGAAGGCCGGCCATGCATCCTCTATCCAAGCAATAGTTGTAATTTATAAATTAAAAAAAAAAAAAAAAAAAACTACTGCTAAAAGTTTTCACAAGAGTTTCAAGCGTGTGAGGCTGTCACTCAATACTCTTTAGAAATGAATCGACTGTTGCACTAGCAATTAATGCATCTAATAGAATATTCTGTTTATTACTATAATTATTAACTAAATATATGTGTAACAATTGGTATATGTTTTTAATAATTACTTTCACATAATTTTCCTTAGTGGCAAACAGGAACCGATCGATTTGAGAGCTACTTAAATAAAAGTGAAGTTTAGCTAGTGCTTGCTGATGCTAGTTAGTAATGGAGGAAATGGACACCACCTCTTGAAAGTGAATCCGACGCAACTTCATCCCCACGATGCGCAGCGTTCCCTCAAATCCATTGGTACAGTTTTTGCACCCAAGTCATTCACTGAAATATTGTAATTCTTGTCACGACTGAACATATAACAAGATGATGTGTAACGGATAATTGTTTAATGTATCTACTCGCAACAAAAAATGTGCATATTTTTTTTTTTTGCAATGTAAATATCAAATGCGTGTACATTTTATCACGTAAAGTTGTTTAACAAAGTTGAACGAAGTAAATTGTTTTTCATTTCTTTGCTCATTAAAATATTTGTTTCATTTCCAATCTAATGAAAATAGGAGTCGGAATATGTTCATTGTAATTAAGATGAATAGTAATTAACTTGGGCATCATTGATTAGATGTTCATACAAAGTCATAGCATGTTTAATTAATAATTAAACATACTCCACTTTTCTCCCATCATCTTGTGCCATAGAAAGATACTCATTGTTAATAGAATTTAATTTTAATGTAATATTACATTTATTAAGGTTACATTTTTTTGTGGATTTGAGATTTTAAGGAAGAAAAAATAGAGAAAATGTGGATTTAATATATATATGGAGGATAAAATAGTTTTTCATCACAAAAACTAACGGTGTTAGTCAAAAAATATTAGCAGGTGCCGATGTGATACTTGAGGTCAAACTATAGTCCACATATAGTGAATAGATAGTTTCCAAACCACAGTTGGTGACTCAAAAAATTTGATAAGCCACAGGTGATTTTTAAAATTTTATCTTTAAACAATTATGCTTTTTATCAAATTCAGTATAATGATCATATTGCAACAAAAAATTTTAACTTCAAGCGTCACTTTAACAATTTGTAAGACTTGACATACCAAAAAAAATTGGTTTAATTTTGATTAATTTCACATCTGAATCTATAGTTTTGCATGTATGAGACCGAAAACTCCCTGCCAAACCTAACTGTATATATTCTCCCATTATTATTATTACTTAATAGGCTTTAAGAACATGAATAATATACTTCTTCTGTTTCATATTATTTAATTATTATTGATTTTTTAAAGTCAACTTAAGAAAAATTTTAAACTCAAAATTAACATTAATTCTTTTAATTTTAATCAATACAATGATAAATATTATAAACTATTGAATAAATATTACTCATTATAAATTTTATTATAATTTTTAATAAATTATTTTAAATTTAAATTTAAAAATATTTTAAATTAAAAATTTTTTAAATTAATAATGACCATATAATTTATTACAGAAGGAACATTATTGTAACTTTGTAAGGGTACATTATTGGTCAGGATCTCGAGTATAAAGATTTTGCAAGTATTCAATATTTTTTGTTTTTGCATGCGTCACCAAAAAGAATATATTAGTGTCTTCAGACATTTCACCACTTGAGTCCCTTTTGGAGTTTGGTTGCCTGATATGAATTATCGGCATACGCCTCTAATAGATGACAGCTTCTTTATTAACTAATGATATTTTCAGAGTAATAAAATAAATTTACTAATATACGCCTTTTTATAAGTGGGATAGAATGATTTAATAAATACTTTTTTATTTTAAATTATAAAATTATTATTAATTTTTAAAAGTCAAAATATCTTACAATCGTAGTATATTTTAAATAATTTATGATATTTATTTGTGTATCGATTAAAATAAAAAAAAAATGTTAATTTTAAGTTTTAAAATATTTTAAATAGTTAATAATAATCTTATATTTTGAAAAAGATGAGAGACTACTGAGATTTTGTACGTAGCATAGATAGTATTTGCAAAACACGAGCACTTGCTTCAAAAATCCAGATGGAAATTAACAATACTTTTTCAGTCGTGCATGGAATTAATTCATTTGTTTCTATATAAAATAAATATAAGTATACAATATTTAAATAATATATTTATTTAATTATTAAAAAATAAATCATAATATTAAAATTTATGTCATGTCTTATTTTTTAATTATTAATATAATTATAGTGTTTGATTTTATATTTAGATGTTGTGTACATTTGTCATTCTCTGTACGGCTTTTGCAATTTGATTGCCACACTCCTCTCTCTCTCTCTCTCTCTCTCTCTCTCTATATATATATATATATATATATATATATGCGCGCGCAAAGCATGCAATAAATTTTCCGGAATTCATGACATAAATTTTCTCTAAGAATTCCTTCAATTTTTGGACATAAGTACTTCATTCCTTCATTTTAACATAATCTTTATGAACCGATCCATATTGAATATTTGTCAAGTGCTCAAGGAACAAATTGTCCCAAAAGATGCATTCGTTGATTAGGCTACCACTAGAAACTGTCTACAGATTCCTTGGAGAAGATCAGATAACACATACGTCTGGTCTTTCAAGAGGGGGTATCGATAAGATTGGAAAAGAATATCACGCCGAAATCGATCGGGAACGGACAATCACAAGAGATAGACAAAACTTAAATTGAATGCATGCGTAGATCAATATATAGAGTACTTATATATGCATTAACTGTGTGCATTAACATATTAAAAATAGTATACATATATCGTCCAATTCATAAAGTAGAACTACGTATTTTTTTTCTTTGTTAGTGCAAATTTGTTAGTGGACATAGAATTATTCTATTGGGATTGAATAGAGATAACAAGGAAAGCCTGACTTAAGGATTTATATATGTTTATGCGGGAATAATATTATTTCGTGAAGGCGTAAGATGATAAATTATTAGGGATGATCTAATGGATTTGTCACAGATGTAATTCATTTTGGATTTTAATAAAATTTATTTTTGTTGATAAAAGAAGAAGAAGAAGAAGATTAGTACTAGGGATTATGTAGTGAAAAGTGGTATAAACTTAAATGAAGAGCTTGTAATAAAAGTCAACCGGCATTGCTCAACTTTTATTAGCATATATCCAATTTTACATGAGCAACCTCTTCAGTTAATTCTGAGTGGGTTAGATATTCTTAAAATATCGTAGTGACTGCAGAAATTGGCAAAGAAAATTCATTTGTAATAGTAATCCTTAATTAGTAACTACCGATGTATGATAAGATCATAGAATGGAAGATCCAATTGAAAATGGAAACATATTACATCCACTTCTATCCCAAGGTACTACAGGTTGACCATCAAAAGGGAGGGGACATATTATATGTTAGATCGATTTATTTTTATCCAGCATGATAAGATGAGTAACTTGAAAATGCATGGTAGACAACTCTTTTGTAAATGGTAAAAAAACTTTAACAATATATGCATGCAAAAAAAGTAATAAAAACAAACAGACGAACTTTGTTGATTTTTCTTTTTTTCTTTCTTTTTTTTCTCTGCAAAAGGTGAAAGAAATTTTATTGAAAATGACGAACTTTGTTGATCATTATTCATAGACATATAGAAAACATTAAAAATATCATTTTTAGGATGTATTGTTGTCAATCTTGATCAAAGCATGCCTTAAATTTCCTTTACATATATTTGCATAATCGCCCGCGTAAATCTGCCTAAACATCCTTAAAATACAATTATTGAATCCATTTGCATGTTTATGTTGAAGTTACTTGACCATAAAAGACATGCATGCATGTATTTCTCAAAGCTTTAACGTTTCATGCATTTTTTTTAAAGAGGAAAAAGAAAAGAGCTGCATTTCTTGGTGAATGATAAATTTGTTTGCATGCACAATCATGAGGTGATAAGCTTGGGAATGGAAATCATTTTGTGTTCCTTAAAATTAATCAAACATTAATAAGCATCTAATTAATTAACCGGCAAAGTTAGAAATGATAAATTTGAACTGTTTCAATTAATTAATTACAGCTTCAACGGAGGACGGAGAAGCAGAAAAAGGCAAAAACTACAACTGTTCCAACTGTGGAACTGTGGAACTGACTTCACGTGTCACATGGACTGATGGACCTACATGTCCATGTTCAATTATCCTAAGTAAATAAATATGCAAGAACTACCAAAGCAAAATGTCAAATGACCAAAACACCCTCTCTATCCGTAATTATAGCTTTGAAAAGGTGTTAATATATAAAGGTCCAATAATTAGCTGTAATATCCGGAGAACTTAAATTAAGCTCATAGGAAATGTGGTTAGCTAGTTTAGTGATAAAGGTTAGCTAAATTGGTCTGCATGCGTCTGCCGAGAAATTAAGAAGGGTGGCTAAATGAAGCACCAACCAAGTAGGCACCAAATGGGCGTCTAATCAGCCCCAATCATCGTGACTCGTCATGTCACGATATTTATGTAAGATGACCCCGACAGACAAAATGGTGCAACCATTGCTGCTACCAACTAGGTTTGGTCTGCTATTTTCGTCATCAGGTTGAAATGATTTTAATTAATTTTCCGCATACCATTGGGTAATTAAATACAAATTGTCTAACATATCCAGACAACACATTAATTTATAAAATAATATAACTCGCGCGTCAATGCATAATTATGAATTTGAATATGGGAAGTAGTGAGGAAGTGTGGAAATTTTTGAGGCAGCTGCAAGAGGTATGTATAGAACAACTACAAATCCAGCAACTAGTCTGCTCTATCCCTTTCCTTTTTAAAATTCTTATTAGATATTTATTATACTTGATAGAGGAGAACATAGAATGTAATCTCGAACTTTAAAAAAAGGGGATTAATTATATCTGCTATATACAGAATAATGCGTTCACTAACAGTCAAGACCTGATTAATCTCTTGTAAAATCTGATACCGCTTGAACCAGAGTTTGTTAGTACTCTCTCTTATCATTGATAGGGTGTAAGATTCAACCCGGAAATGTAGGGTTTCAGCCTGGCGCACAATGGTGGAGACGGGTTCAAGATCTTTAAAAGGACCTGATGTTTGCAGTGGTTAATTTAATTAGAATATATTTGTCAGTTTCTCAGGTGATCATGCAAATTGTACGTCTGAGAGGCTTTTTGGAGTGTTCAAAGGATGACTGACTACGTTAATGCATTGCATCCATAATACACAAACAGATGAATCCGTGTGCCTGTCGTCACTCCCATTTATACAAATTGTTAATTATCAATATTAAGCAGAGGAGCTGGCTAGTCTAGGTCCATTTTTAAACCCCACAAATTAATTCTTTAATCCCAACAGATTCTCCCTATAATATTTCATTACTAATGAAGAAAACTAAAAGGAAAAGTAAGTGAAATTTAGGTTCCGCATCAGTTGTGCTCATTCATAATTATTGTATGCTGTTGTACAAGCAAATTGCATTTTTAAAGGGGCTAAATACACTTTTGTTATATGAAGTTTCATTATATTCATAATTTAACCCTTAAAATAATTGGGCTTACACTTCGGTTATATTAAGTACTGAATTGCATTCTATGTCCACCCCAATTTTTTTTATTTATTGAAATTGACAGAAATACCCAACTCGACCATGAACCCGATTGGACCCAATTGATTTTATACAGTTTGACCGTATTTAGATACGGTTCAGCTTTATTAAAAAATTAAATACTTTTAAATACAATTAACCCCAAATTAAAATGCGCCTAAATACAATTCACCCCAAATAATGTTAATTTTAAAAATATATAATTAAAAATTATACCAAATAATGTAAAAAAAATAACAAATTAAAAAAAATCAAAAAATAATAATTAATATCATATGTGTATCAAAATATGGTTTATATATGAACCAATCTTCACTTTCCCAAGGAAAAAATAAATTATCACATTTAAATTTTAAAATTTTATAAATTAAAAGGAATATATAACAAATGGAGTATTTATTTAAATTATAATTTTAAAACAAAAGGGAAAAAGGTGTCTCATAATAATTTTGAAATTTCACAAAAAAAAAACAATTTAAGTTTGGAAATTAATTATTACTTTTAGAAAATAATGTTTTAAATTTGAAAATTGAGTGAAATTTCATAGTATATATATATGTAATAAAAATTAAGTAAAATATTTAAAATATTAATAAAAATCAAATTGTATAGAACCAATTGGGTCCAATCAGGTTGTATAAAACTTATTGCTCACTTGTATTTTACCTTTTAATGTTATACTTCTTTTTTTTCTTTTTTCTTTTTGTATTTTATGTTTTTATACTACAAAATGAACAAAATATAACGAGTTATTATTATTTTATCATAAATATACGGTGATACCATATTTTAATATGATTAACGCGTATTCGGGCATCACAGTAACCTGCACATGCACAATTCTAATTAATTTTAGCCTAAAAGTAAATTTGGAAGGGGAATATTGTATGTAATTCGATAGTTAATGTAATAAAAGTGTAAGCTCAATTACTATAGAGACTAAATTATAACTACAATGAAAATTCGTATATCATAAATATATTTAGCCTTTTTAAAACGCACACGCACTCGTGAGTGCTCTCAAATCCTCCTCATTTTTCATATACTTTTTATTTTGGTTCGTTCCTTTTCAATTCATCAAAGTTTAACAAACCGTTCTTTTTTATCAATTAATCCTTTTTTTTTTGGACCACCTTTTGTGATGCTTGAAAGACTAGAACACTAGCTAGCATTAAACTCATAGAATATGTTAATTATATATAATGTGTTGCACCGTTTTGTTTGTTTCAAAAAAACCCAGATACCTAAAAGTGATCCTTTCTTTCTTTTTGTCAAAAAAAAGAAAAGAGAGATTGGTCCTATCTTACCCACATTTTTCAATATATATCTATTGAGTCATGCATTGATTGATGAAATATCTTAAGTACTTTTGAAAGAAATCAAGTAAACAAAAACTTAGGTGTCATATGTCCATATGCAAAGCAATTCTCTAATCGAAAACTTTTGATCTTTAAAGTTGCCAATAAGATCGTTACTTTGATGAAAAGGAAGTTATTATTGAAAAGGCAAGTGATATATATCTATATATCTATAGAAGAAGAAGACGTAATTCTGGTCAAATTAAGATTCATTTGTTTGACGGACAATAATATGAATCTTTATTTCAATCATGCATGCACGTACGTAACCATATTGTAATATATATATATATAGCTTTTGCTTTACTGCTTTTCTTTTTCTTTTTATTGTGATTGATCTTTAGCTAATCAGCTTCTTAATTCGGGCATGCATGCAAAATTTAAAATTAGTCTACCTTTTTCATGAAAGCTCAGCAATAAATCAATAATATATTGTAGTTGCTTGCTACCTAAAAAAAGAAATCCGGGTGGTGGATGTCGTTATATATTCTCCCTGATTCAAAAAATGAGTCTCGATCAATTTTAAAAAAATCAGAAAAATAATATAATATACTTAAATTTATCATCATAATTTTATTATTAAGTCAACATTATAGTTAACTGTATCATTACTTTGAATATAAACTTGTAACAAAAATACATTTGAAATATTTGTAATTGGGCTCTCTTTTTTATTTTGGAGGTTGTACATATAAAAAACAGTCCCGCAAGAATGCTCATTCAACGCCTAAAAAAACGGAAGAAGTGATTGTAATTCTAGATTGCTTATCAAACGATTCGAAGACGTTAGATTGAATAAATAGACTTTTTTTTAAAACAAATACTCGTTCATTTTAAATTATAAAATTATTATTAATTTTTTAAAAATTAATTTAAATATTTTTAAACTCATAATTAACACTAATTTAAAATTTTAAAATAATAAATTTAATAATTAACGTTAATTTTTAAATATTTTATAATATTCATAAATTTATTGAGATAAATTAATTGAATACTATAACGACAGTCATTTTCTTTAGAAAATAGTGGCCCACGAAAGTCGAAACTAATTACTGGAGATAAAGATCACCTTAAACTTATCTCTCCCCTTTTGCGTCACCAATGCACGACTGTGTTTATATATTAGTAATTTTCAAGATTGTTGAGAACAAAAGCTATCTTGTATGTTGGACCAAAATAGTGTTCTCGAACTTATTTTTGTTACGAAGAGGGAGAAGAAAACAAATTAGAGTCCGTTGATTTTTGTTTATTTTTCCAAGTTTTCATTTATGCATTGGTTCGGATACACATAAATGTAGTTACTTTTATATGTTTAGATGTGTAATCTAGGACATTGGATTTGACTAATATTTTTAGTAGAAAATTGATATTTTTACAGTATTTTTTTATATTTTTATGTAAAAATAGTCGTTATAGGTTTATAACAACGATTTTTACATAAAAATATTAAAAAGTACTGTGAAAATATTAATTTTCTTTTTAGTATTATAACAGTTAGAATTTTTTAATTATTATAAAAATAATATATAATATATAAATTATTATAGAACGTATGAAATATTAAAACAAATAAGACTAATTAAAATTTGATAAATTTAAATATATTGTATGTTATTTATTTATAATTTTTCTATGATAACTTGTAATATTTAATCTTAAGCATATCGGAATTTATACTTTTGTATTCTGACTTCTAGTCGGCCCCTTTGTCGGTGATATATCAGTAGTTAATAATGTAAAAAGTTAGATTAACTTTATATGAATGACTAAACTATTGGTCGTCTGCTCAGCATGCATACATGGAGTATTATTATATATAATCGTGTAAATTAAGTCCGTAATCATTTAATTAACAATTAAATAAATTTATCTTCCATGGAAAAAGTTGCTTAAAATCCCCCTTCAACTTTTAAGTTTCCAAGTAACTAATGCAGTTAGTTATCAACTCACTCACGTGTTAAGTTTATTGCAGTTGCAGCATTATTACATTCATACTCCCTTCCCCACCCCGCTCTCAAAAACAAAAAGAATCTTATTTATAAATTTTAAAATATATATATTTTTTATATTTATTCTTAGATATAATGAATGTTAGTGGTTTAATTTAATAACGATGACATGAGTGTAATTAAATTATTTTATTTAGAAATATTATGTCATTATATATTATTATCATTAAGTATATCTCTCGTTCGTTTGGGGGGGTTTGATTAAGCAAATTATTGACACTAAGAAAAACTGGCTTGAAATAACACGAGGAAATTCCATCAAGGATTCCTAAAAAATCTCTACATTCATCCGGTCCCAATGCGAAAATTAGATAGAGATAATAACAAAACAAAAAAACTATCAGGTTTAATAATTTTGCCTTATTTTTAGAAAACCACTAAAAGCCCATCAGATAATTTATTTAACCATAAACTAACCAAATTAAAAGAAATTGATATTTTAACAAGATCAAATAAAATTCACTTGAAAAAAATTTAGTAAATTTAATATTTTCACAAATTAATTTAATATTTATTGAATTCAATCACTTGCTACCGTCACTCTTCAGTTTTTTGTTGAAATCTATCGTGTAGAGCGACCCAAATTTCTGGGGGGTGATGAAGAGAGGAGGGGGGCATCTAATGAGTAATATGACACACTTGTAAAAATATCGTGTAAATATCAATTCCCAATAAAAATCTAAAAGTTTTGAATTATTAGTTATATAGTCTTGCAAGTATTTTTTAGATGAATAAATAGGAAAAGCCAATTAATTTTTTATACAGTAGCTAAAACACTTTAGACCCATGACATTCTTTTTCTTTAGCAAGTAAATTTCTTGGAAAAGTGGTACACTAAGGTATATTAAAAACCTTTCACAAATACAAGACTTAATTTTATAAAAAATAAAATCAAAAAGACAAGCCAAAAGTTAAGGCACAAGACAAGTTTGAGGTTTCAGAAATGACATCAAAACTTCAGACCATACATTCTCTCTGCTTTCTTTTCATATCAGCCCATGTCCAACTTAACCATCAGAGCCAGCTGCCTCAAACCCCACTGTCTCTTCTTCCCTCACTTGTACATCATCTCATCTTCATACGGTTGCACAGTTCCACATCAATCAATATCAAACGGAATTCCAAAGTCTACCTCGGAAGATTTCAGTGCCAGCAGATTGACACCGTCTATGAGAAGGATGCATCAATGCAGCCTCCTATTAGCAAAGGAGTCGAGAGAATGACATGACCTACTCGAACTGAAAGTCCCCCATAATTCTACAAGAAAGATTTATGAACTCAACTCTTACATTTCGTGGCTTGTCATAAAACATGAGAGAACATGGAGATTTAATTAAGAATACTCATGACTAGAACACTTGCCCTATTAAGTCTCAGAACAACATACCTTTATCCTTCGCTGATGCCTGCACAAGAAATCTGCACACTCAGGACATTTCCCTGCCACTCACAATCAGCATTCTAAACCCTCTCAACAATCAACAAACACAAGCGGGAACCCACTTCAATTTCTGCTAAATATATGTGCCACATATATCACAATCATCCATTGTAGAAACATTCAAAACAAAATCATATAGTATGCATCCATAATGAATAATGCAGGATTTTTGACAAACAAGAATTTAAAATTTAGCAAAACAAAATGAATAATGCAGGATTGAAAGGACTTGGGGGTTAATTGAGCGACAGAATGGCTCCCAGTATTAGAAGATGTAGGATTGGAAGGAGAATCCCGCAAACAATAGTGACATATTACCAATGGGTTTTTCAAAATTAACTTCTTAAATCACAGAATTTGTGAATGAAAGGAAAAGAAATCTCATCTGACTTGCCACAATGTGGAAGGGAAAAGAATACTGCTGCTTAGATATTCATTTTCAAATGACATCCAAAAAACTAGAACACGGATATTCATCTCTGACAAAATATGAAAGGAAAAACAATGTTAAGAATAATGCACAGAAAAAACTTACTTCATCTTACGACTTCCATAACTGTAAACCCCCTATGCCTTCATCCAAAACACTTCTACTCTTCATTTTTGCAGCCATAAAGATAGGAGTAAGGAGAATACAGAGTGTGAGAACATAGAACATCTTAGCATGACTTGTTTGTGTGCGTGTGTTATGTTTGTCAAACAGAGAGAGAGAGAGAGAACATCTTAGCATGACTTGTTTATGTGCGTGTGTTGTGTATGTGTCACACAGAGAGAGAGAGAGAGAGAGAGAGAGAGAGAGAGAGAGAGAGAGAGAGAGAGAGAGAGAGAGAGAGAGAGAGAGAGTGAATCGAAATTAAATTGAAAATCAAAGATGGAGCTATTCTAGAATAACGATAAGTGAGTACAAAGAATGAAAAATCAACAACATAAAGGATTACAAGTCGAGTATACCTCTAGATTAGCAACTGGATGTCTATAAATGCATACATGAAACAGTTAATAACAATGGAGTTCAAGAAATTTTCTCAGAGTTTCTCTTATAAACTAAAGAATAGTATAGCAAATATTAACAAAAGAAATTGAGCATAATATTTCTTTGCAAATACAAAAACATGAATGAAATTTCCCATGAGGTTCAGTAGCTATAAACAACCATATATTAAGTAATAGTAACACTAATTTCCTGTCAGGTGATTAGTACTACATAAAACCAATAGAGAGCAGATCAATGCAAAGGGACAGTAAAATTTTGACAGACTTGTCTTGATAATTATCAAAAGTCGAAAGATCCTCAATCATCAAAAGAAGTTCAACCAAGATCTAAGATGGATTCATTGATCCTCGTTTGAAATTTAGAATAATTCAGAGGAAAAAGAAACAAGGTTAATATGCAAGTAACCTTTTCAAACCAGCATCAGCTAGAACTACAGTGATGATATTCCTCCAACGCATGTGGTTTTAGAAGTTCAGCCAACATATAAATTGCCATTCAGAGATCTTTTGACTGAAACTGATGAAAAGAACATAAAATAAATATGGGCCACGTACTACTGCAGAGGAATTCTTGACACTCTCTCACTAAATAATCTAGAGTCAGATAACTACAAACCTGGAATTCATCTAATTTTTGAGGGACCCATGAAAAGTTTTCTGCAAATATAATCAACAGGAATATCTTTATAGTTGAAATAAATATATCATACCAAGTTGTAGTATGTGAATATAATTGGATGCATAAAAAGGAAATAAAGGAATAGAAATAAGACCATTGGTGGTATGTAGGAAATAATGGTTCAGTGATAAAAATTTCCTGCTGTTGGGATCATCACCACCATAAAATGTGACAAAAAGCACACCAGCTGGCAGGTCAGTGTATAAAGCAGGCAAATTCCTGTGTCTTAAGTTATCATAAGCCAAAGCAACATAGTTTTGAGTATGAAAATTTGTCAACATACTATATAAAGATTACAACAGTCAAGAAAGGAGAGCAGTGTTTAGGTTTATTTCCCGAGTGAAGAAAAAACGATCACAAAACCAAACCAAAAACTCCATTCCCAAAATTTTTTGTAATAAACTGATATCAGAAGATACAATTGAAAAAAAAATATAAAAATAAAAAATTGTACTACTACAAAGAAACCTATGTTACGAACATTAAACTCTTCATTGATCTTAAGCATGCATTTTCCTTAATTTAAGACCCTAAAACATTATATTCTGACCAATGTTGTTTCCAGATTATTTCCTTAGCAGAACAACGTAGAAAAGAGTAACAAATTCAGAGCATAACAAAGACAAAATAATCTGCATTTTAAGAAAATTATTTAGCAGGAGTGCAAAAAATTCATTAATCTAAAAGTCAAAAAGAGAAAATTGAATAGTTCAAATCCTTCTAATTCGGAGAGATCTTCAAGCTCTCTCAGTTGAAATCCCTCCTTTTTTTCAACACATCCAATGACTTTTTACTAGAACTCTGTTTTGCGTTTCTGTTTGAAAGGCTTCCAAAGAGACCATCAGGAGAATCTTTGAACTTCTCACAGATACTTGCCACCTTTTTATAATCCAAAGTGTAGTAGTTTCTTTCACGTATCACAGGATTCATGAAGTTCTCAGGCTGATGGCTCAACAGAAGGCTTACCAACTGTCTCGATTCTATCAAGCAGCTTCGAAAACTACCTTCCTTGTATATCTCACTCAACCCAGTACTATGAAATCTCTCATCTGCAAAGGATGCAAGCGTCTTTAGATCATTGTTGATGCCCGTAACTGCATTAGCATTGAACCTCTTTACACTGTCACTAAGAAAAGCAGCCATAATAGAGTTGGAAATATGCTCAAGTGCACCGCATCCCACTTTATATAATGCAACCAGAGGTAAAATCTGCTGAGCAGTGGACATAAGAGTGTCGAGGTAAATAACAACCTCGTTTATGTACTCATTGGCATGCTGGGGTAAGTCTTCAGAAGTCCAATTCACATTCACAGTAAGTGCCATAAACTCATCCAACTTGCAGTTCACCAAATTTAGCAGAGCAATATATGCTTCATCCCTCGAAGTTTTGAGAAGAACCTTAGCCATTAAACTACCTTGAGGCCTCTCAACTGCTCGGACAGGGATGCCACAAAGTTGGGCCGCGTGATGAAGAAAGAAATCACAGGCTCTTTCTAGCACGGTTGTGTTTGCAGCAATTTGCATTGCCTGAGACACACCAGTGGCACCACTGTGAATTTTGTCAAGGATAATTTCATTTAATACATCAATCAAGAACTTGTCCACATACTTCTTTACAAACTCGAAAAAATTCATTTGGCCTCAATAAGACAAGTAACTGACCGAGTCCTTGATGAATGTTCTAACAATGTGGCAGCAATGAGGTACCATGGAAGAGAATGGTGCAACATATGGAAAAGCTGGCATAATATTAGATGTCTGGAGACGGAACATAAGGACATTTGTTTGATAGTCCGACTCCTTTCTCATTACCATCTGCTCACATGTGTCATTGGCAATGACATCAGTTATCTGTTTTCGGCACTCGGCTAAAAGAAGCTCATGATATTTCTGACAGCTCTTGTTGAGACTGTCCAGAATTGGGCCCACTTCATAACCATATTGTCTGAGGGTTGCCCCAAGCAGAGTCACATAATCCTTGACCAGGAGAAGATGGCTTGCAGTATCCATATGAGAAAACTGTTCGTCCAACACTGCAGTCACTTTAATGACAGCTGTTTCCCACATTGTCTCAACTTGATTAGCCAACAGTAAGCCGCCAGCAGTCCTTAAGACTCGATCCTCAACTATAAAGTGACCTGCAATCTGAGTCAAAAATGCTTGATGTGATTCAAGAAATGGTTGAACAGAGGAGATTTGCAAATCCGAGCTCAACTGTAGAAATCGATTTTTATAGTAGTAATCACAAAACTTATCCTGGATTCCAAGACAAGTGTGAATGTGACATGCCCGATATAGAGGAGTTAAATCAAACTTCAGAAGAGAATCTTTTGAAGCATCTTCAACTTCTAGAGTATATGTAAAATCTACTAACCCCAAACAACTCTGTTCCTCGGCTCTCCTTTGACGAGCTAGCATATCTTCATCCCTCTGTCGGGCAGAAACAGCATATACTATTGCCTTTTGTCCTATATTCTTTGCAGTGCTCCTTACTTGAACTAGCCATTCATTAACTTGATTAGTAACCTTCTTTTCAATATGAGATTTTATCAGTGGTAGTCTCTTCTCTATCAGCATCCTAAGTGTCTTCACCGGAATATGCTCCAAATAATCTTTCTCGATCAGACCAACAGCCTTCAGAGCAGGGTAAAAGCAACCTTCAGAGATGTGATTGTTACATTTAACACAAAGATCCAAAACTTGAACACAGTTTTTTGACATTTTAATGGCTTCGGTAACATTCTTTTTGATCAAATAAGATTCAAGGAGCTCTTCAAATTTCAAAAAGTAGACCGCTTCCAACCTCTTGTAACCTAAAATTTTCACTTGCGAGCTCACTTTTCAGCTCTTCAGCATCGACAAGGACACCACGGAGTTCATCAACTGCAAGAATAAAATCCTCATAGTGAAGCTTGCATAGCTCCTCAATCTCAATTTCCTTCTTCCTCACAACATTCTTAAGCTGGTGCTGGAGGCTTTCAGGCTTCCCACTTTCAAAAGAAAGTTGGACCATAGGACCCAAATCCTTTCCATTACTAATCAGAGTCACAAGGACCGAATCTTCACCTGTATCACCGTTCTCTGTTACAGTTCTCCTCTTGGTTTTCACACTCATCGTGCCAACCTCTACATAGCATAAATCAACACACTTTACATGATTAAAGGCTGACATTTAAATGAAAGCCAGAAGCAATAATGTAAAATAATCTTAAAAATGGAAACAATTATCCCTAAACCACGAAAAACAAAGCACTGTGGCCTACATTAAATATTCACTACAGCATATGTATGAAATGGGATTTTTCCCAATGAGCAGAAATACAAAAGAAAGTTGTCAAAACCATTGATTGGGTATACCTTACATTATTAAAAAGTCAGAGAAAAATTTAAACTTTTGATAACATTTCCCAGCAATGCCAAAAGGAGCTAAAGAAATGTTTTCCATCAAATAAATCTCACAATCAATTCAATCTCAGAAACCAAATCATACCATAAAAATTGAATGATTTGTGTATACCCAGGGTATATGGGTACATGACAAGTTTACCGAAAACCAAGCAAGAACATGAAAATCACAAACAAATACGAATGCTAACACCAAATGGAAAAGTAAAATACACAAACAATGAGAGAACATAATTGCGATATAACTTGCGAGAAGTAGAGGGAAGGCCGAAAGAGAAAACCAAAACTTCGTTGAAATGAGGACGGACCAGCCTTCAAGATCCTTTTTCTGGAAAAATCTTTCCGATTTCCCCTTCTTCACTTTCTTTTTTTTGGCTTCTTTCTTTCGTTGCTGCCGTCTTCTGAGCTTTACTATTTCTCGTTGATTGAGGATGTATTACAAATTATGAATTGACTATCTACGAATTAACTATATCGGATTAGAACCCCATTGATGGAGGTTGTCGGGTCAGCCCAAAATCTAGTTTGGTGAACGGCACAAACATTCTCCCTCGTTTTATTTGTATTCATTAGTAAATAAACATAAATTATTATGAAAATAAAGTTAATGAATAGTACTACTTATTTTTAATGAAAAATTATATACAATGTGAATGTTTACATTAATTTTTTAATTAAAAAATATATAAATAAGTATTAACAATAATTTTTTCCTAGAAAATTATGTAATAAGTGGAGTATTCTTATGATTTTATTAAATCTCATATATATTTTACAAATTATAACTAATCGCAACATATATGAGCACACTAATTTATTGGTGAAAAATTATAGACTTGTCTACAAAATTTATCCGGTATACTTACTCATAGAAAAGATAAAAGAGTGGCTCTATTTTTAATTATCAAAATGAATATAGTGGGGTCATACTCATTTATTTTATTTTTTTTACAGGTAAATTTTGTGAATAAAATTTGTAGGTAAGTCTAAAAGTACTTTTTATTGGTAGGTTAGTTTTTGAAAATTCTTGATGTCATTATGGATATTAACACTTTAAATAAAGTCAGTAGCACTAAAATTTCTTTTTCAATATTAATATCTGTTTGCATTTATTATACTTCCTACCTCTTAAAAAAAATCAAATTGAGATGGGTTCGACTCATTTGATTTAGATGGTATTATTTTTAAAACTTAGAATTGTATTACTTATCAATATAATAATCTAGTTAGTTAAATTATATCATTTTATAGAATTTAAGAAAGTAAATCGCCTGAAAATTGCAGTTCTTCTTCGATTCCCTTGTAATTATTGTTTAATTCAGGATTCCCTTCCACATTATCAACATGTGTGTTTTTTCTGTGTGCAATTGCTGCTCATTCCCTTGAGTTTCTTCTCCCACAACAAACTGACTGATATTCCAACTCTCACCAATCTCATTACGAGGTGTTATTTCATGATCCTCGAGCATGACTATACTTACATGAGGGTAAGTTTCAAAATAAAAGGTGCGTTTATCTGGTGCATTTCCACAAATAGGTTCTGGTCATGGATGGCCATTCAGCCCCTCCTTTTCCCAATTTCCAACCACTTTTGGGAGACAATTTTTTCACCCCGATCTTCAAAAGAGAGCACCCCTCTTAATAAAAGAAAAAGAACAGCAATTCAACATTGCTCCAAATTCGGAACTTCCAAGTAGAAAATTTAAAACCAATTTTATCATCCACAGTTTCCGCAATGCAAGAATATACATACAAAAAAACTAACTGAGAGCATGGCTGCTATAACGCATTTTCATACTTGGTAAGACTTCACACTGACCGTTCCACAAAGCGTGATAGTTCTTCCCGGAATAGTACTATAGAGTAAATTATATACAACCAACTGAAAACTTGAACTAATGATTGAGTTTAAAGTCGGAAGAGATTTGTAGTTCTAAAGTTTTAAGTTAGATAATTAACCCATCCTCGGGCTTACATTAGTAAAAGTTGCAGAGATTCAGAGAAAATAAAGATTCTATTAATGATAGAAAGACAATTTTTAGATGATTTGCTATCCACAAAAACTGGATCTCTGGATGGGTACAGGATTAGACTCCGTACTCCGAAATACCTTTTTCCACTTCTCAAGCTGTCACTAGATGACTATAGATCCCTTGAATGGAAGCATGCACGAATAAGTGACATACTTAACGCTGTCTAACAGCACCACAACAAAGATCCTAGAGAGGGACTTTGTCCCCATCATACCATCGCCGTCGCCATCACCAACCTCCCTTGGATCAACAAGAACAGAAACAATCATTGGTGAAAGAGAACTATTTCTCTGGGAGTTTTCTTTCTGCGAGTTGTTTCCGGTATTTTCTTTGCTGATGTTATTGGCAGATCCTGCAAACGGAATTGGAAGACCATGAAGGATCCTTCTATTCCTTCCCTTGTTTAGGCGTGTAGAATTTTTATTTTCTTCCACGGAAATATTCCTGATGGAGGTAGCTGGAATTATGGCTCCTGGAGCTGGCGATACATCAAACTGAAATACTTCGGTGCACATGCCAGAACTTAGCATTGGACCTGTACAAATAAAAGAAGAGGATATCTGCGTGAAAAATACAGTAGTGAAAGCAACAATAACAGAATAGATGCAGAAACTAAAATACATCGGTTCAACCAACAGAACTAGCATAGTATTTATTTACTTTTTTTTTTTGGGGGGGGGGGGGGGGGGTTAGAGAAGATATGAGGTGGGTCTACAACCAACTAATCACAGAACCAAACAAGAAGCTACTAAACAGCAGAGTTAATGAACTTAAAGGAAAATCAACAATAATAGTTCCATTCTTTTCTAATAATTAGTATGTCTTCTGATAACAAGAACTCAATTTCAAAACTCTGAAACTAGAAGACAGTCAATATACACACTTGACTAATTATGAAGTGGTGTCTAAATTAAACAGAAAAAGAGTCAACAAGATGCCAAATATAACACTTCAAATTTTTTTGCATCAAAAGGATGAAATGAATGGGTATGACTTATAAGTGCTTACTCTGAAAGAAGGTAGGAGACAACTAACAAAGTTTTTTAAAAGTGACTCAAGTGAGTCGTATTAAATTTAATGATATTAAATTTAATGGCAAGAAGCTTGGAAAATGAAAACTTTCATTCTTTCGAGGGGGTTAAAGGCCAGATAACAAGGATGAGCACATGAAGATCTTGAAATTTGAATCTCATGTTTCAGAAAATCTACACAGATTTAAAATAAAAAAATTCAAAGCTCAGCAGGAGTGGTGCAAGAAGTTGCATAAAATATAGAAATTTTATGCAAAAAAAATATAAAATGAAGACTAATGAAAAAAAACAAAAGTAATGTTCCACAACTGAAAAACAAACAAATACCCGGGATACAAGAGTTCTAGAGCACAAAGAGGTTGAGCCAATTTAGCAGTTAAACAGTTTTCTTATAATTTGTTTAAGCTAAGTGCTAATATAAAATTATTAAAGGCAAGAAGTCGCCATTTATCAGGCTGATTCAATGTGTAAATCCTTCTTAAAAAATTTGCAGTAAAATGATTGCAGAACTATTTGTGAAAATGAAACATATATTATCTCACTTTCCTTTCTATAATTATGTAATCTCACTAATTTCTCTTATATTAATCCTTCCATCACAGGACTATACCCTTTTTACCTGTTATCTCTAATTTTATCTTCATAGTTACAAATAGAAGCTCAAGTAACTAATGGATGGAATTTACCTTAAAGGAACGACGGTCTGAGTATAAATATAATTGATGTGACTAATATAAAAATGAAATACAAAGGATATATCCTTTGTATTTTGTACACTGGAAATACGCAATGTATAAAATCCAAAGGATATATAGCTAAATCATTATAAGATGGATCCTGGTGCAGTAAATCCTAGTGAAGATATTGTTTAAAAGAGATTCTGTGGAAGACTAATATGCACTTTGTTAATACTCAATAATCAACTAAAAGTCAACTGGCAAGAATAGTTGTCAAGAAACTTGCAAATGAAACACACAATAGATGCAAATGGTGAAATGGAAACCAAAGATCAACATAGAAAGAAAGTTATACAAAATAAGATGTGAGAAAATGCATGAAAACTCCTCGAAATACACAAAATATATATTCTTTTTGAGATCACTAATTAAATACCAAAAATAATATAATGAAGATGTTTGTATATACAATATAATAATTTCCAATAAGTATAACACAAAAACCATTAGACACCATACACAGCTAGCCATCAAAGTAAAGTCTACATAATAACTGTTCAAAAATAATTAGAGAAGAATATAATGTTGAGTAGGTTTGTTAATGTATTTAGACAATATATTTGCCTGATGCATTTATGGAAAACCAAAGTGGGACCTGTCAATTCAGAAAGTTAGGGAAAATAAGTCACCTAGGTTGATCATGGAAAACCAACTGAAGACTAAATGAGGCTACAAGGAATGAAAGGTTACTTGATTTAAGTTAAATGCATAACAAAAGCAAGTGTGAATGCGCTTCAGAAATGATGTTGAGCCCAGATGAGGTAAACAGAAAAATGAGTAAATACACAAAACCAGATGCAAAGTAATTACTATATGCATTTAATTACATCAACCTGTCTTTCAGCATGCAACTGTAATTCAATGATCATCTATTTATGACCTATAGTATATGGATTTATGAAGCACATAAGTAACAGTATTAGCCACGCACAACAATGTGAAACTGTACTAAATGAATTGGAACAGCCAACTTCACTAAAAATCCACTATTGAGCAATGTTTACCTGCAAGACCTTCACGGAACCATTGTTGTAGTTTACCATCTGCTGGTGTTGACTTCAAATTATCTTTACCTGCAGAACCTGAAGCAAGAGCCCTTTGTTGTTCAGCTGTACTCCGGTATAGACGAGGATGTCTTCCATTATTCTGCCCCACTCCTGGAACAGAGATAGAAGGAGCCAAATTGAATGCTACTGCCAAACTAGTCTCCCTACCACTCTTTGTTTCTGCATCTTCAAGTGATGCCATGGTTTTCTCACTAGCTAGAACAGAATGAATAATTAAATTGCCGTCAATCTTCACAAGCTTATCATTTCTTGGAACATACAAAGACGCAACAAGAGGCTCACTAGCATTTGCTGAACGAGGAAACTCTTCGGAGCTAAACTGCTTGATATTTGACTCTTCTCCTTCATTACAGCTTCTCCCACAATTTAAAGTGTTATTATAATTCTTCCGAGCATCAAAATTTTTATGGGAAACTCTTGTTCCACTGTCATGATTAGTTCCATTGACCATCAAAACCCTACCATGATGTTGATCATAAAATCTATTCCTAATATAATTAGACTCACCCGAAAAAGCATTTTGCATTCCTCCATACTTTACATTTACCAATGGAACTAATCCACCAAAAAGCAACATAAAGAACAACAAACCCAGAAAACTAACACTTGCAACCTTCTTAGTTTTACTCTTACCCTCAGGTTTCTTACTCTCCCCTTTCTTATTGGACTTAAGAGGTTGTCGTTGAGGTTTCAATCTGGGGATCGGAACCAATGGCACTTGTGAACCTTGTGGTTTGACAACATAAGGGGGGCATGGCATCCAAGGATAACCCATGGGAGCCATTGGTGGATGCGGATACATCCCCGGCATTTTGGGCGGGCCGACAGTGCCACTGCCGTTCAGTTGCTGCCTCAAAGTAGCATTTTCAGCTACAATATACGAAATTTTAGCATTCAAATCTTGAATAGTGGAATGCATTGCCCTTACCTTATCCTCTAATTCCTCAACATAATGCTTCTTCCTCTGTCTAGAAAGTTGGGCGCTTTCACGATTTCTCATCAGCCTCGCCTTCTTCTTCTCTTCTTCATCGATTGTTTCATTAAAAACATTGGATTGGTCAGTAGTTGCAGCAGCAGCAGCATCATTTGATCTCCGATACTTGATAGTCCTTGTTGATTCAGAATTAACATCATCATTCTCTTTCTTCCTCTTCAACAAATAATTCTTATCTGATTCCTCCAATTTAATCTTCTGATCAACTACCCCATTAATCGAATTGTTCCCAGAATTGGGCGAAGAAGGAATAGAACGAGCAGAATTACCGGAACCCTGAGACGAAGTGGGCCCAGAAACTTCCCTATTGTCGGCTTCTAACTCCGGCGAGCCACAATTCAAAACCCTAGAAATACCCAAAGGCTTACATCCAGATTCCTGAGACCAATCACGAGAATCCGACGATGAAACATTCAGAAAGCCAGCATCATCCGAGCTCCGATCAGCAGAAACCTGGCCTAATTCGACAGAGGAACAATTCGAAACCTTAGTAACAACATCCGAGGATTTATCGCCAGAATCCGAGGACGGAAGGTTATAATATCCGGCGACATCGAAGCTTGGATCATCGGAAACCTGACAAGATTTGGGAGATTTTGTATTCGAGCCAGAATCGTCGGGATCGGATGGAATATGTTCCGGAATTGATCCGGAGAACGTCGAATTAAGGAATTCTTCAGTATCGGAGGGGAGATTGATATCGTCGAAGGTGAAGTCCATGTTCAAAACGTCGTCGTTATCGTCGAAGAAGATGAAGTCATTATTGAGGTCGTCGGATAAGAAAGTGGAATCAAGAGGTGGGATTGGGAGGTGGTCGAAGTCAGCGATCGGATCGGCGACCACTGGGTCCAGCATTGCAATAGGGTTTGGGAAGCAAGACGGGGGGGTTTCAAGTTTCGACAATACTCCACTATTTTATATAGAGAAGGAAAGTGGCAATATAAAGAGAGATGAAGAAAACCGGAAAAAGGAAAGGACCGAGGAGTGCGAGGGTACGTCTTTACACATTCATAAAAAGCGTGTGGGTTTTAACATGTATAATGTATTTTAGTAATAATAGAGTACCAGTATATTTTTGTTTCTCCTAATTTTCTTATGATAATTTTAAATTTATAATATTTTTTGTTTAAAATTATTATTAATTTTTAAAAATTAATTTAAGATATTTTTAAATTTAAAATTATGATAAATTATTAAAATAATAAAATTTATAATAAATAATATTTTTTAAATAATTTATATTATTTATTATTATATAAATTAAATATAAATATATATATATTACTTTTAAATTTATACTTTTTTTAATTAATTTTAAAAGATTAGTAATAATCAAATAATACAGTATTAAAACGAAACGAAGTCCACATAGATAAGTCAAACGCGGATGCTTTTACCTGGAAACTTCCCTCATCATCATCCATAAGCTTCCCGTTTCCCTGCGTTACAGAAAAAATTAATTAATAGTCTTGAAGCACCGTCGAGATATTTTAAATAAATTATATATTTATATTTAAATGGTATTTTATTATTTATAATTTTAAATTTATTAAAATAAAAAAATTTAATTAATATATAATATTATGTAATAATACTTTAAAATCATTGAATAATTACCTTACTTTACGTTACGTTCGTATGTTGAGTCATGGGAGTGCCCAACTTGGTACTTTTATATGGGCACTTTAATTAATTAATTCAGTACTACAATAAACAATAAACAATAAACTGTGGGATATCGTTTTTAATTCCCTGGCAGATCTCCCCTCCATTTTAAATTTGGATAGTTATTAGTATTGTATTTAATGTAAAATCCCACTCAATCTGTTAAGAAGGACGGGAGTGGTATGCATGGGATCTGGAGTAATTCGATATTGAATAAGTCTAATTACAGTATAATTGGATATAATATTAATTTTAATTATTAAAAAATATAGTTTAATATAAAAATTCATATTAAATTTTATTTTTAAATAATTAAAATAAATATTATATTTAATATAGTGCATGTATATTTATCCATCCATATTTCATTGAATTTAGCTCCTACCCCACCCTATGTGTCAGAATTTTAAAAGTCAGTTTCAAAAAATTATGTTTCCATTAGATTCTTTTAGTTCATCTCATAATTATTGTCTCGGGCTCTTTCTTAAATTTTTAAGATTACCATATATCTCTAAAATTATATAATAATAATAATAATAATTGTTTTTAATCTTTTGGTGTAATGAAATCAGTAACTATATATAATAAAATATTTTTATTCAATAATTTTATCCAATCATTTTAGTTGGTCATAAGTCACTCTCAAGTCAATTATTTAATTTTTTTATTTTTTTAATATAATATATAAACTTTTTATATAACATAATATATATATATATATATACACACACACACACACACACACTCACTCACACACACACACACACACACACGAGTTGTGCTCACAAGTTATAAATAAATACATTTACTCCTATATTACAAAAAATGAGATGTTATGTATGTTTGACAAAAAAAGCTAAAATGTAAACTTAATATTAAGCTAAGCTGAAAAATAAAAATATAGATATCAAATTTTTGTGTCCGTTAAAGGTGTTTTACTCCACTTTTAATTTATTTTAATTAAATTAAAAAATATATTTAAAAAAACTTATTTATTGAAATAAATTATAACCGGTTCTAAATAAGTTGGGCAAACATGGTCTTAGACTGAAAACTGTTAGCATCACTGTGAGACTGTCTGCGGCCTAAGCCTCAACAGGCCCATTGGCATCAGCAAGTGGAATGGGGCGGCTCGCAATCTCTCTGTTTAAACAAATTTAGAGATAAATATCGGAATGTAACTCCGATTGTGATGACACTTGTAACATGTTAATAAATGGAGTAATCTGTAAAATTCACAAATGTTACAGATAAAATTATTTTTATGAAATAGAGAAAATATTTTATATTGATTAATTAAGTAATAAATAATTATCATTAATCATTTAATTTAATTTATTTTTTTAAGACACAATTAATGTGACGACCCCAAATCCGAGTTCTTTAACCTCGGGTTTGGTTCTCACTGTACAATACTAAACAATAATGAAATACATAAATTGTATTCAAACTTCGCGGAATAATACAAAAGGTTCCTTAATCAAAATGCTACACTTCCCAAGGTCTATTACCTTAATCTTAAACATTACATATCTTAAGGGAAATACAAAAGATTTACAACAGTAATTACATAACAGTAAACTAAACTAGCATGCAACTACTAAAATTAAACATTCGCTTTCCCCTTGCTTTTATCCGATTTAGAGCTTTCGGGATTGGCTGAAATAAAGTCATGATATAGCAAGAATGAGCAACTAAATGGCTTAGCAAGTTTATAAACAACAATCATACGATATATCATGATGAAGGGAAATAACTTCAAGGTTTCAACAATAACAATTGTGAAAGATAACAAGAATCAATGTTCAATAAAAGAAGGAATTGACTCTTTACTGCTGAGTGGTCCTTAATGACCATGAACTGCTACTAAGGTAAAACAGACATACAATGTCTGACTCCTTGTTAAAAATAACGGGACACTTGAGGGGATCAGTCCTCTCATGTCCTATGTATATGCATCACATTTAGTTTTCTTGCGCGCTGTCGGTTCTCCGACAATTAAAAATCCCCTTTAACTAGGGTTGTTCTTTCTCAGTCTTACTGTAAGAATCTGCACCAGCCAATGGTTTGGACAAGCTCTTATAATATTCAATTAAATGAATTTAACATGCATTTGTCTAGCCGAAACGATTAGCTTAGACATTCTTAAACAGTTGCAAAAACACTATGTGCAAATACAATAATCAATAACGATGTGAAGTAATTTTTGATAATTAATTCACTCAAAGGTCTGTCAAGTAACTACGAGTGTAGAATACTTGCTCAACAATAATTGAAATGTAAATATGGTTGAATAATAATTGCAACAATAAGTACAAGTTAAGGGTAGAAAACTTGCAATAGAAATTACAAGCTAAAGTTAGAAAACTTGCCTCGTGCGTCGTCTACGGCTAACCAACTTAATTTAACAATCCTTGAACGGACCTAACAATTAAATCAGTTTGATCTTAAATTAGTATCATATACTTGTAAGTATGATGACCTTTATAACTCTTACGAACCACATAATTGAATAATTATGGGTATTTAAACACTTAGGAAATATTATCACTACTTGATAATATTTTATACACAAAGAACCTATATTAACTATTTAATATAGTTCAAACAGTTATCTAATATTATTAACAATTTAATAATATTTTATTAGCATTGTAGTATTATTCATCATTTAATAATACCTTATAAATCTTCTAAGATTAACTAATATTATTAATTATTTAATAATATTTTATTCATTATCTAATATTATTAACTATTTAATAATATTTTACTAAGTATTTAATATTATTAATCGTTTAATAATATTTTAATCATTATCTAATATTATTAACCATTTAATAATATTTTATTAAGTATCTAACATTATTAAACATTTAATAATATTTTATTAATTTTCTAATATTATTAACTATTTAATAATATTTTATTAAGTATCTAATATTATTAATCATTTAATAATATTTTATTCATTAACTAATAGTATTAATCATTTAATAATATTTTATTAATCATCTAATATTATTAATCATTTAATAATATTTTATTAGACTTCTAATATTATTAATCATTTAATAATATTTTATTAATCATCTAATATTATTAATCATTTAATAATATTTTATTAGATTTCTAATATTATTAATCATTTTAATAATATTTTATTAGTTGTCTAATATTATTAATCATTTAATAATATTTTATTTATTATCTAATATTATTAATCATTTAATAATATTTTATTAACTATATAATATTATTAACTATTTAATAATATTTTATTCATTATATAATATTATTAACTATTTAATAATATTTTATTAATTACCCTTTATTTATTACTTAATAAATAATTAGTAACTATCTCTTTTCATTTTAATTATTATTTAATATTAATTAAATATTAATTAATCACCTTCATGATTATTAATTATTATTTAATATCCTCATAATAAATAATTATATATTTTCTTTTTATTGGATCCAAAATTAATTATATTAATTTTAAAATATTTTTACCCATTTTGGTGATAATTGATTTGAACCGACCCGTTTAAAATGAACCAACCCGACCCGAAATTTAAAAAAAATCTGTCGGTGAACAGTAACTAGGGCCCCGACCCTTTAATTAACAAAGGGAAGAGGGCCCCGGCCCTTGAGTGACAGAATCTGCCAAAATGTCATTTTCAGATTTTTCAACTTTTGCTCCTTTGATTAAAACTTAAATAAAATGAAATCTACAAATCCAAATTACCTCAAATTGGTATCGATGGATTCCTATTTTCTTAAACTACAATATTCCATCATTGGATTGAATTTTTGTAAAATTTTTGGTTATGAAAAATAGCCACAAAGTGGGATGTTTGTGCATTAGGTCCTTAAAATGACATGTTTTGCGGTAAAAGCTATAACTTCTTTGTTATTCGATATTTTTGAAAGGTTCCAAAAGGGTTTTTCTTTAACACTCACAGATCTAACTTTCTAGCCATAGAAATCATTTTTCCAACTTGTACATTTCAAACTACAACATTAAACATTTTATGTTTCGTTAGGGTTTTACCGGTAAAACGTGTTATGAACTTTTCTACAACTTTTATGCATTTCTCACATACCAAATCATGTTATAAACACATAGATCTATGAATATACATATATTACATAGATAAATACATCTAGACCATCAAAACAAGTTTTGATCGGTTAAAAATATATTTTAACCGATTAAAACACATGTATGCTATAAAAATGAAATAAGAAATGGTTGGAGCACTTTTAAACCTTTGGGATTTGAATGCTCTCTTCCTCTTGGCTATGAACTTAGCTAGTGACTCCACCTTGGCTCCTAGATGTGCACTCCTAGTGTATTCCTTCTCAAACTCTCACTTGTTCTCTATTTCTCTCTCTCAAATGCTCTAGAAAATGTTCAACCAACATAACACATAAGAGAAGAACTCTATTTCTAGCCAAGAGTTATCATCCAAATTGTATACATATACACTCTATATCTCTATTAATTCACCAAGCTAATCTTATCTTTTATCTTCACTTAGCTAGATTTTAGGGATTTTTCTTACAAAAAGGACTTGGGTTGGTAGGAGTTGTTCACCAACTAGGGTACTCCTTCAACACACACTCAAGCACATTGCAAGCAAGTCATTCATTGTGGTCCCTCAAAAATCTCAGCAAAATGGGGTTTAAATCCCCCATTTTTGATTTAATTTTAATGCTAAAATATACATATATACATCTATATATATATATACTTATATATATCTATATTGACCAAAGTTTTGACCTCATTTGGACTCCACATTGGACTTGGGAATAAATTATATTGGGCTCATTCAATTAAATTGTTTGGGCTCAATTTATATAACACATTGAGCTAGCATTTAAATAACTATGCTACCTTTAATTAAAATAAGCATTGGACTTGTTAAATTAATTACATGGGCTAGTAATTAAATTAATTACATGGGCTACTAGGTTAATACATTTGACCTAGTTTAACAACTCATTTGGATTTAAAATATAATCCAATTAGATTTGCTTTAATTAATTATACACATTGCTTTAATTCTTTAAATAAATATACGCATACACAAGTACATTTATTTAATTATCTAAAGTACAATTAATTAGTACAAAAAGTTTAAATTCATTGCTAAATATTTATTAAGTATATTTACAATGGCTAATGAAATTCGTGGTCATTACAATTAATGTATTGTAAACAAGAGAAACTTTATAATAACCATTTTTGCACATTTAATTTATCTCATGGACAGAGAAATATATATTGTAACTAGAATTACAATTAAGTGAGTTTAGAGGTCGTGTCAATTTGCAATTTTTGTTCGTTACTCATTAAACCGAGTTAAGAACATGGGTTACTAATATGGGTTTACAAGAAAATAAGAATAGCATGTTATTTAATATTAAAATATAATTAATTTCTATTTAAATAATATAGTTGAAAATAGATCTTTTTTTCTTATAAATATCTTTTCACCTAATTTGAAAACATAATTCAAATATAAGTATAATTATAATTTATTATTATCCAAATAATATAATTTTAAAATTAAACATTTTTCTTATAAAGATCAACAATATAATTAGGAAATTGATATTTTCACAGCAACAATGATAATTCTACAAACTCCCTCTCACATGAATATGAGACTCATTTACTATTCATGCTAAAAAATATTATGAAACTATCATTTTTACTTGTGAAAATATCAATTTTTTATAATTAAATTGATATTATTCTTAGAAAGTGTAAATATAATATATTGACAAGCCATATAATTCAATTCTTCACCAAAAAAACTTTATCTAATATGATACGTGTAAAAAGTATAATAAAAATATCATAATTTTATAACAAAATCGTGTGCGTCGAAATGGATATTCGCTCTTAGTAGACTCTTTCATCTCTGTTCTTTGTGCTCCAAATTTGTGATTGTGGGTGGGTGCGGTAATGATGTTGTGAGAAAGGCTTGTGTGGTAGTGGAGCAGAACAGTGGGTAGCAATGGGGTGGTTCTTCTTCCCCAAATATTT
The DNA here is from genome assembly GCA_947179155.2 of Hedera helix. Taxonomy (NCBI): domain Eukaryota; kingdom Viridiplantae; phylum Streptophyta; class Magnoliopsida; order Apiales; family Araliaceae; genus Hedera; species Hedera helix. Next base: position 48,312,388 of record OX359266.1, on the reverse strand, counting down.
CTATTCCACTTTCTCTTTTAACAATTTTTTTGTGGATTTGTACTTATGGACGTTGGTGTCAATGGCGGATGGCGATACTGTTGAGTCCTAAAAAGGAACAGAGAAAGAGGATATATTACGACAGCTGGTGATGGTGCATGGCTAACGGTAGTGAATTAGTGATGGTGGTGGTTGACATATATGGTACTCGTGATGATGGATATGATATGGTGGTGGTGTTGAACGGTGGTCTGCCTTTGTCCCAAAAAATAAGAAAAGAAAAATTACAAAACGGTGCTGTTTTGAAAATAGCATAATGTGTTTCACATTCCGTGTTCTAAATTTATAAACATTAAAGATGTTTTTTGCTTTGATATTTACTCATAAATATACTAATAAATTGTAATCGAATAATAATGCCGTGATAAACAATCTAGTAAATGTACAAAACTAGCTCGGCTCGTAAGTCAACTTAAATTCGACGAAACATGCAAACTACTCATTAATGAGTGAGTTGAGGTCGAGGATTAAATTTAAAAATTAATAATTCTATACTCTTTTTTTTACTATTTTTATATAGCAAGACCTATATTTTAAAGTTATAGCGACCGTGATAGATGTATAGCGATAAAAAATTGTTGTTATAACTCTAAATGTGAGTCATATCATATAAAAATATTTAAAAAACGTGTGAAAATATCAATTCTCTAAATTTAACGAGAGCAATATTTTCAAATGCATATTTAATATTTTCACAAAACTCTCTCTCTGAATTTGACCTTCATGTGAAAGTCAAACATATATATATAGTTATAATTTAAATAATTATCCATAAATAAGAATTCAGTGATTTTTCATTATCAATCCTATTTTCTACATCATTCTCAATTAGAATTTAAATCATCACTCCATTTGAAATAAAACTTGAGAATCAACCTAAGAACGGGACGAATTGTCATTCCGCTTACCATTTTATTTTAAGGCTCTGTGTTTGTTTCAAGTAAAACATTTTTTGAAAAGTATTTTCTTAATTTTCTAATGTTCGGCATGCTAAAAAAAATATAATCAATTGTAAAATATTTTTCGATCAATAGAAAACTCATCATTAATATTAAAAAAAAATAACTTACGAATTTGGAATCAACAAGTCATTTTCCGAATAATATGTGTAACTATATCTCCCAACAATAAGCTTTACTTTTATTCTTTTTATTTTTTTCATCACACTTTAATACATTAATTCATTATTTTCTTAGTTAAATTAATTATTTTCTTCATATATATCTTTTATTCATCTTTAAGGTCTTCAATTTGATAATATTTCTCTCCTTCTATTTTTTCAAATTTTCTCTCTTCAAAAGAAATTACAAGTATGATAATATTTATTTATTATAATGTAATGTGTATTGAAAAAAAAGAGACAAAATATACTAAATAAGTTTATTTAATTAATTATAAAATTATTTATTTTAACAACCAAACAAGGAAACACAAGTCATTTTTATTGAAGACAATTTCATTAAAAAAATTATTTTCCGATGAACAAACGGAGCCTAAAGTTATACATTCGAATCCACTAGTGAATCACCTCACGGCACGTCAAAACGTACCTTCACCCCACCGATTATTTTATACGTGGCGTACATCCAGTGGTCCTAACGGACGGTGGATTTTCCAATCCTATTATATTACAACATTACATTGTTGTTAATTGAAAGATATCATGGGTTTGTACAATTTTCTATTCCATTTTTATTTTATTTTTCCTTTTTTCACAATATTATTGTGGAATGACAAGAAGAAGACAAACAAAATTAGAACTATCTAGGTAGCCCTATTTTTCTCTCCACGGTTTTTTGGGAGGTGATAAGAAGAGGGAGTGGGGGAGAAAAACAGGGTTTTCTTCCTCTTAAACCTTTCCTTTCGGGAGGAGAGAGAAGAAGAAGATGCTCCCCTAACTTTCCTGTTTTCCTTTGCCCACCAGAGAGAAGAAGAGGAGAATCAAACACAATCCCCATATATAGGATTATATATTTAGAGAGAGGGGGCTTTCTCTCTCCACAATGGACTCTTCATCACCGTCACAATCAACCACCGTCGCCGATGATTCGCTCGGCGTTAACGCACCGATGGTGGATCCCTTCTTGGTCGAGGCTCTCCAAAACCCTCGTCATCGTCTCACCAGTGAGATTTTCTTTTCTTTTTTTGGGTTTTATTTTGTTGGTTCCATTTCAATTTTTTGACCTAACTGCTCTTTGACTTTTAAATAGATTTGAATTGTATATGTTGGTGCGGTAATATATAATTGGTATATGTGTGTTGGTTTGGGTGAATTGAATTAGGTTTTGATGCTCTAGGGAATCATAGATTCTATCAGATCTGGAAGGGGTTATAGTGGCAGTTAAGTTTTAATTTTACTTGTTTTGTTGCCTGTGACAATGGGAAATTGTTTTGACAGTTTTTCTGTAGATTTGTTGCATTTGAAGCATAATTGAACATTAGTTGTACGCAGAAAAAAGTAACTTCAAATTTTGTAAACGTATATTCTGGATTTGGGTAAATAATTGATGCTTCCATCATGTTATTCCCTTTAAATATGGTGTGTTAGGGGGTAAATTGTTGCATTGCACAAGTTGTGTGACTGTTTACTGATTGCATTGGACGTAAGGAGTTTTTTCCTGGGTACTTTAGTTTGTATTGTCCTTATCTCTTTGTTTTTGGCAGTTCTGCGAATGGAACTCGATGTTCAAAAGTTTTTGAGGAATTCTGATCAACAGCAGTTTGAGTTCCAACATTTCCCAACTTCTTACCTTCGTCTTGCAGCACACCGTGTTGCTCAACACTATGGTCTGGCAACTATGGTTCATGATAATTTGGTTGATGGTCAGGGAACTAGAATTGTGGTCAGAAAAATAGCTGAAAGTATTTACCCTGCTATTTGTTTGTCGGAGATACCAGTTAAACAGCCTGAAAATGACAAACTTGAGCAGAAAAAAATTGTCATAAGACCAAGGCCTGGTAAAGCCTCGTTAAATGGAACCAGTGAATTAGGGAAGCGAAGTTCCATAAGAACTGTGGAAGAGAGGAAGGAGGACTACGACAGGGCACGAGCTCGTATATTCAGTAGCCTCAGTAGTCCCGAGTCAGAAGATACAGTTTCTCGGGCCCCTGTCGATGGGAAGAATTTATATTTTACCGGGGATGAAAATGAAGGTTCCAGGAATGCTGTCACAGACTTGGAGAGAAACTTCAGTGGCAGGGATGGTGGTGCTTCTTCACGAGTAGCCATTTTCAGAGATAGGGAGAAAGATCGCACAGATCCGGATTATGATCGGAGTTACGATAGGTATGTATTGTGTCTATACTGGAATTGAAATAGGGGAAGTTATGTAAGTTTGTGCTATATATGAAACATTGTTCGCTTACTTGTGCAATTATAAATGTAACACAATAATCGCTTATTAATCATATCACTTTTTGATCTCCATTCTTAACTGTCATACTATCTGGTGATATAATAAAATTTATCCTGTCATCTATTTGTTCCCTTGGAATGATGTTCATTTGATTATGTTTATTATGCAATGAAATCGTCATCATTTCCCATCATCTTCCATTCTATTCCCTATACACCCATTTTGTTTACCCTAATATCTGCTGTATTGATTAGTAATGGTTCCTACAATTCTTTTCAGCCGCACTGGATCTGCTTTCTGAGTTTTTTATGCTGTCTTAGGTTAATATATCTTCCTATTGCTTTTTTTTTTTTTGACTCCCTGGGAAGTCCTCATGTCGCACTTCCTTTACTTATAAAATGTTTGTAATATATATCTCCCTATTCTTTAATTAGTTGCGTAAATTAATTTATTAAAGTAATATTAAAAATAAGTTGTGTAAGGTATCTCAATGTCATCATATTCAGCTCAATGAAATTACATGCAAAAATTTCAGCAGTCTTTTAATCTATCCAAGAATTTACATTAATCCGAGATGCAGTAACCTATGTTTTGAAGAATTGTTATATGATGTATGTTAACCGTTTATAATTATTAGTATATGTAGGCTTTAAAAATAAACGTGAATGGAATGTTTTGAGTTCATCGTGTTTGATGATAGCAAAAATTTTAAGGATTAAGTTTTTATCTGAGCTAATGGCACATATTAACAAATTGGTTTGGTCGGGTTAAGTTGATGTGTGTCACCTATGGTTAGTTGTTATTTTTGACATGTTTATGTAATTGAAATTATACCTCCAAATTTACAAAAAGCTTTTATCTTCTGACCGATGCAGGTATGTTAGAAATCTTCCTAGCAGTCAAAACTTCAACTTGACGCCTTTTAATATGCAGAAGTTTCAGCCTTCGTTTCAGCAGTATGATTCTGTTTTTCCTCAGTTGGGACAGATGCCAATCACTCAAGCTTCACTCGGCTACAGGAGCCCTATCATGAGCCCTTACTGTGCCATTGGACCGAATCAGACATCGAGGGATCCTGTCTTTATGCAGTGGCCATCTCATGCTATGATGTACACACAGTCATATGATCAGTTTAGACATGCTATTTTTCAGGTGGGTTTCTGTTCCTTTATCCATTATGGCATCATTCCCTCCAAAATGATTCCAAGTAACATTACGGATTTTACTTTCAGAAATTTAGGTAGACTACAATATGTTTGCTGTGTTTGTTTAGTTTGGTTTATTGTTTTTCTTTTTCAACAAATTCTTCTTGCAGTTTTTCTTACGGATAACGTAATTTCCACTTTATGCACGTCTTGAGTGTTCCTTTTCTAGAATGGTATTAGTCTTTTAGATTTGTTATAAATCATAATTAGGGCGGTGAACGAATTTATACGAATCCGAATATAGTGGTATCCATATCCGAAAAACTAATACCTTATCCGTATTCGTATCCGGTATTCGACGGATTTTAAAAATACTATCCGTATTCGGTATTTGAAATAATATTAATACGGATAATATCCGCTTCTGTTTATTTTATTCGAACAAATAGATTATTCGAATATTCGGGTATTCAAACTCATTTATCAGTTACCTAATAAACAATTTATTCAAGTTATTTACAAAAATTAAAAGAAAAAATTGTATAATTACTCGTTACCATTTAAAGTTTGTCAAGCACGTCATCATCTATCGATACATTTTAGATATTTTTCACTTTACAATAGAAAAAATACATTAATTAAAATTAAATGAATTTATTTTAATTTTCAATATTATATTTAAAAGTGTTATTTTATATTTTCTAAAAGTGAAATAACATATTTTAAAAATAATTTTTGTATGATAGCAAAAAATAATTATTATATATGTAAGGAAGGTTATTTGAAAAAATTATGTTTATTTAATATATGATAATTGATAATTAAATTATTAATATATATAAACACACACACACACACACAAGTTATTTAGATACAAATTCTAGATTCGAATCCGAATATCGGATACCGGATATTCGCTATCCGTCGCATATATTTATGGTCAGATGTTAAACGAATACGAATATGCATATATCTGTATTTGTATCTATTTATTTACGGATATCTTAAAATCGAATATGAATATACTGGTTTTGTTTTCAATACGAATAATATCTAGTTTTTTTTTAATACGGATATGAAATTTTCGGTTACCATTTGCAGCCCTAACAATAATACTGGTGGTGAGAATACTTGGATTGATATTTTAATATCTGCTGCTGAAGCAGCTGCATGTATGCAAACCTTTATATAGATTAAATTTTCTGCTGTTTTTGAGTGTGTCTACTTAGGGGTGACAATCATTTCGTGTTAGGTTATTGATATTGCACTAATAGGTCAGCACTAACATTACCTGTTTAATTATTCGGGTCAAGATGTTCAACATTAATACCAACCTGTTTATTAATTGTGTTAACCCGTTTAACCCGTATACTACATAAATTAAAAAAATTTAAATAAAAAAAATAAACATCATTCACTTATTTATTAGAATAATAATGTAATTTATTCATCACAATAATATTTATTTAACAAAATGCAAGATAACGTGTTTAGAAAAGTAATTAAAAAAGCTAAAACTCAATATTTAAGGTAAATTATAACGTTATATTATAGTGATTTTAAAATTATTTTAAATAAACATGTCAAATCGTGTCTAATTGTGTCAACTCGTTTATTATACATGTTTGACCCATTTAAATTTTATGTTGAATGTGTCGACCTATTTATGACACATAAATTGTTTATGGTCAATACTAACCCTCTTATTTTATACTGTGTTCGTGTCGGGTTACCGTGTCCAGTCACCCCTGTCTATTGGGCTGAGGATGGAAATGCAGTTCTTCAGGAGTAGCACTCTTGATGACAAATGTCATATTATTGTGTTAACAACATTATTCCACTTCCATAAGATGTGTCATTTGGTTGGAAGGGGTAGTGGGAGAAAGGAAATGGTGGGATGGGATTCAAAAGGCGTTCCAATGTTCTTAGGAGGGATGGGAAATGTAAGGGAGCAGCAATGCTCATTTCCGTATCTACTTTTGAGTGTACATGTGATGCTGGAGTATGTGTACTAATTTTTTTAGCCTTCTTAACGCCGCCCACATCTTAACAAAGGATATAATGCTATATTTCACCTCAGTTATCTTTTTAATCGCCAATCTCTGTGAGTAAAAATTAGGAGACTTAACCAGGTGTATGTTTTCTATGCCACCCCTTACTTTTTTATTTTTTTACTACCAAAGCGACCTTTTGATAAGGGTATTGAAAATTACATACTGGAAATGGGCTTATTACGTGCTTTAATACATTTTTTGACAGCCGCTTGCTAGGCATTTTCCTTGTTCATGCTTTTGTGCAACTTATGTTTATGCTTAATTAATAATGACGTATTAAACTTTGTTGCAGGCCCCATTTTGTCAGCAGCCTCTGAGTTTTGATTACTCTCAAAACCACTGAATATCAACTAGTAGGCATCAGAGGGGACTGTGCTTTCACTCAGAACTAAGTCATTATTTTAATTTAGGGTTCTCCTTTTAGTCCCCATTGTCGAAGATTTATTTTTCTTGTTGAATTTGTGTGTTACTTTCTTTGTTGTCATATTTGGAATCATATGGTAAGGGAAGGGATGACAGATATTAGTTTAATTAAATCCAAATACTGTTATGAAGCTGTTTATTTTGTTTATGGTCCTTGTTTTTCTAGCCCGGTGGAATAATAATTGGAATTACATATGTTGTGGATTGAGAATAGTTATTTCTACAAGGAAAAAATGATATTCTCACATAAAGGTAGATTTTATCTATCATTCATGTGCAGCGAGTTTTGTGACAGTTTCACTTGTAGAAATATTAATTTCTTTGTGAATATCAATGATAATAATGTATCTGAATCTTATCGAATGTACTGGGCATATATATATGTTGTCATACTCGTACCAGTGAGAGAAGGATTTTTCTAGTTAAAAGGCCATAATCAGATCCGAAAATCATTCAATATAAAATTTTCATTTTATTATAAACAATCAGCTACTATGACAAGGCAGTCGATAGTCTTGTTTTCCGCCGAGCGAACGGTCTCTAGAAGTTAAATATAAGATATAATTGGATTTGTAAATTTATTAGTAGTTTAGTATTGGATTTTAATAATGTATTATAAGTCTCGGGTTTGAGATATGTTATAACTGTTGGGGTATTTTAGTTATTATAAAATATTATTTAGTGTACAGATTATTATAAAACGTGTGAAATATTTATTGAATATATTAGATAATTAATATTAGTCAAATTAATGGATTCGAGTATATTACATGTCTTTATTTTTCTAATTTTTCGCGTAAAATTATTATGGGGTTGATCTTAAATTGTAACAAGTATGAATTCGTTACATCCGTAATATTGATCCGAGTATGGAATGAGAGAGTGATTATCAACGACGGGAAGATAAAAGAAACCAACTTATTGTACCGTGATTAGCTTTCTCAGAGTGGCGTTTAAGGCAAATGTCTTTTGTCTGATTTTTGTTCATTGACTACAAATCTACAATGAATCAAATTCCGTTACTAGATAAAATTGAAGACGCTAATTTCCAAATCCCAACTAGCCCATGCCCCTGAACAAACCAAGTAATCGCAGACATAAAAAAGATCTGTAGTTAAAATTATAGTCTTATTTATCAGGAGAATTTTTCCATTTTCAAAAGTCAAATACCACTTTGGGCACTATGGCAAGACATTTATCGCAACCAAAACACTCCGTTTTCCCTTTGTACTGTGTCACTAACTTATAGAAGATTAACACCTTGTTGGCCCTAAGTGCCAATTTGGTGCTGTTTTAAGGTTTACAATAATAATAATAATAATAAAAGTAAAAAAGAAGAAGATGACGTAAAAAGAAGTCGGTAAAAGTGCTCTATAGAAGTGTCACCAGTGGAAGTCATTTTTGACATAGAAAAAGATCTGTAATCAGAGATGGACTCTTATCGCGCATGCTTGAAGGTTCCGCATGACAATCCAAGTTTCAGATTTTCTGCACCCACCCCTCCCCTCCCCTCCAAAGGACATACAAACCCACATGGGGTCGGTCTGTTTATTATGGTCATTAAACTATGGGCAGTCATGACCTGGAACACATTAGCTCCTCTACTTTTATATAAAGATCCTTACCATAATTTAATCATGATACATGGATGCTGAAGTCTAAACAGATTAGATCTGCCCAACACAATAGAATACAAAATTAGTTGATGATTAAAAGTGACGGGATCTAAAAGTAATTTATTCAATGCCATCAATTACATGCTAATCTGACAGTTAATGGCATGTAGGGGGGCATGCTTGTTTCGAGTCCAGTTTTATGGTTCCTGTGGAGCTGACATTATGCTAAACCGGATTCTATATTTTGTGGCCCAAATACGTGTCACTATGATATTGGTGGCTCAATAATGACGTGTTTGGTACACAATATTTGGGATGATACCAGATGGAATCCATAACACTACTCCGCTTAATAACTTTAAAAAAAAGAGCACACTCACGATAAAATTTGTAACTATCCATCATGCAGGCAATATCATCAACCAATGTGGGATAGCAATTCCAGTTGTCATGAAGCTGTATGAAATTCAACATTATTGCAGATGTTGCAGCTTCAGTATCCAAAGAAGGGAAGTATCCATATTCTGGACAATAAAAATGGCATAATATTAACATGCACTATGAACAAATTTAGAATAAATACTGACAATCAATCAATCATATGTCTATAAATCCCACAAAATTACAGTCACTTCTGCTAATAATAATATAGCATGCAACAAAGAACAGGGGTCACCGGTGGTAGGAATACATCAGATCATACAAGTGAAACGAGATGCAGATGGGCATGTATGTTGGGAATTCACAAAGAACAGCCCATGGTACTACCAACCACCAAATGATTGAGATATGGTATGTTGTTCCCTAAAATCCAAAGCGAGGCCTTGTATTTCAACTGGCAAGTTGGGAATTGTTGAACACCAAGGCTTATAGTATCTAAATTTAGAAGTCACTCTAACACAATTTACACAACAAGAAGACAGAGATAATCCTATGCTCAGTAAAAGAATATAGGATTCTCATTAAGAGTTGATATAATCCCAGAACATGTAATGGTAAAAGAAGAGAGGATATTAAATACTACACGAGTAAATTTGTACTGTGATAACTGACAGCCAGTAAGATCCCAATATTTCTCTACTATTTTCCTCTTAAAGAATCAAGAGATTTCCTGCAAAGTTTGCTATACAAGTATTAGAACTATTAACACATGAAGATTCCTAAAGTTTTCCATATTTGATTCCATGGCGATTAAATTGGTCTTTCACCAACTCTACACAGGCTAATTTGCACCAGGAACAAGAACTGGCTTGCGAAGAAACTATATATAATCATCCAGGAAAAGGTTTATCATTCTACCTTACTGTTACCTAGTAAATTATCATAATAGCTTTTCCGAATTCTGAGAATAGTCCTTTATTAACATCATTTAAATTAAATCTGTGTCCCAAAAGTAAGGCAAATAACACCAAGCAAGCTCAAACCTCATACCATCACCGTTGTACTGTATCTGCATTTATATAAATTAGATACCAGATCAATTAACAACAGAAATAACAGAAAAGGCAGACATAATCCAGAAATAACAGAAGTAATGAAGTTGTGAAACCATCCAGGTTCGGAGTTTGATCCTGCATGTTAAAACTTGTGTTCCAGCAGAATAATTCTCATCTCAAAATATCACATCGACTTAACATCTAAAGTCAAAAGATTTGAAAAGGCTTAAAAACAAGATCAAGTCCTATGCAATATTCAAGATTCAGTAGAAGTGTAAAATCTTGGTCCTGCTGCTTTAACCCCACTGGGGTGTTTATGTAAAATAATTCAGAACTTGAACCTAGTTGGCTACTTTTAAGGTCCTAACTTGTTAACTCTAACTCAGAAGTCCTTAACAGTAACAGATCAATGACAGAAATAGTCAGGTTTATGGGGTAACTTGCAGCGACCAATCTAAGAACTTGGGGATACCACTAAGAACTTGGGGTAGAGGTTGAACCCATGACTAATGTTCATGGGGTAGCTTTGCAGCCACCGAGCTCTCCCCTTTGGGACTACTTTGCCTCTATAGGTGAATGGTAGGATTACTGGAGAGATCAACATATTACAGAAGTCTTCCAAGTTCCATCAAGACTTCAAAATGAAAAATACTTCATTATGATACAAAGGTTACACAAGTTAATAAATTAAAAGGCATTGATGGCTGCTTTCATGAGACTTAATGAAAGATTTATGTAGTATTGGATCAAAAAGTACACTACATACGGAAAGAGCTATATAAAGCATAAATAACCATGCAACTTTAGGAAATGCAATGGATCGAAATAGAACTAAGTTCCTACAAACATCAGAATTGTTATTGTTCCTGAAAGATACCCAACAAAAGGGGCAAGTCCGCTATAAAATCACACAATTTACAACAAGCAGGAGACATGTCTACACAATACTACACCAAATAACAAGATATTCAAATTCCTACCCAGAATGACTAATCGAAATTGGGGAAGACACGTGCCATCCATAGATACTTACCCCATTCCGAAAGATAATGCCTACCAGATTTATTAGTCCTGTGAGCTAAATATTAGGCCACAGCGTCCACCCGGAAAGTAGACTCCAAAAGCCAGGAAAATTTAGATGCTTCTCATGCTAGCACGGACAAGAGCAACCTCTAAGAAATCCATATTACACATTATCCCAACATCATTATAGCTGCTACTATCCACGTTCAATGCAACATTATTGCCGCTTAAAGTGACATCACAACAATTATCAGTCATCAGAAGCCGTCAGAGGGGACACAAACTGCTACCCACAACTTAATTACATTTGTAGAAGTTCATGATATTGAAGGGCACGAGAATCGACACTAAAAGTTCATCCCCTTTCTCAACAAACATACTGGAGACCCACATGAACACAACACCAATGACTCCAAGCCAGAGTACTAGGAACAATCACAATAACAAGAAAAAGTACTAAACTCAAACTCTAAGAAGTTACTGCATACACAAAATCATAAGACTCACAAGCTGAATTGATGAAAGGAAGATGGAAAAAGAAGGCAACAACAAATACCCAATTCGATTCAATCATCCCCTGTTGGAAATAGAGTTAGAACTTTCCTCCCATTGGCTGCTGCTGCTGTTGCAGATTCCAAATCTTCAACATAAGATGATGGCACTGAATTATGCACGGGTGTCCCCATCCTATGAGCCTGCTGCTGCTGCTGTTGTGATTGTCTTGCCAGAAATGGATGCTCATATTGCCCATTTAGGGGAGACCCAAAATGCCCCACGTGCCGATACTGCGGATGCCCGGCAACAGCTGCCACGGCCGCCATCTGCTGCTGGTGATGGTGCTGCTGCAGCGCAGCAATCGGCACAATCGGCAAGAAATGGTCAGAATTTGGACGTCCAGGGTGCAGGAAATGAGCCGGCACAGGTGAACTGGCAAACAAATGATCCGTGGCGGGGTCCACGGCAGAAGAAAGACCGCCGCCGCCGCCGGAAAGCCCCTGCATCCGCTTCAGGTAAAGCCTGTACTTTTGCAAATGACTGGCGACGTTCTCACGGGTCAACCCATCCACACTCATGAGCTGCATTATGGTCTTGGGGACCGCGTTCTTGATCCCCAGGTGGGCCACAGCATCCACAAATCTTTTGTGGAGCTGCGGCGTCCACACGAGGCGGGGCCGCTTCAGGGTGCGGGCCGGCTCGTCTCCTGCAGCGCCACCGCCCAACTCAGGGGAATCAAACTCGGTGGAATTGGGTTGCGAGGAAGGTGTCTGAACCGGTGGCGGAGGTGGTGGGTTTTGCTGCTGGGCTTGGGGAAGATTATTATTTGGGTTTCGAATATCGAAGGCTATAGCAAGATCAGGGGTTATTAGGGTTTGGGATAAGGGCATGAGCTCATCGGGGGAAGGGAGTTCTTCTTCCCACTTTGAAAACCAATTTGACTCATCTTCCCTCATTTCTTTTACCACTTCTGAACAAAACCCAATTGAGTATTTCTTCCCTATAAGAGTGGTAAATTGAAAGTATATTTTTTTCTGGGTCAAGATTTCTGTATCAATTTATTGTTCAACAGAAACAAGAAGAAGAAGAAGAAGGATCAAATAGGCAGATGAGTTGAGTATGACAAAATTCAAAGACGGATGGAAATTGATAGTAGATGGCTGCCTTTGTTATGTTATCCCTCCCCCTCTCTCTCTAGAAAGAAGGAAAGATATAATTTTTTAGAGAGAGAATAGGGGGGGAGGGGAATGGAGTATGGAGGTTTTTGGGAGTGGGGGAAGGATGGAAATGGAGGTGGAGGGGTGTTCGAGGTGGATCTTGTTTTTCTTTTTTCTTAGCTTTTATTGAGGTGGTATTTTTAATTTTTCTAATGAAAATTTTATTTGATTTTCATTTTCCTTGATTCGGGCTTTATACTAGTGTTACATGTTTTTTTTAAAAAAAAAATGAGTTCCAGAGTATAATATATTCTTATAAATAAGTATAAATTATATTAAAAAATAAATAAAAGTAATACAAATTTTATTTATAAAATATCAAGTCTCTCATATTATTATAATATTAATAATCTATTAAGTCTCACACTAAAAGATTGCACTTAAAGAAGAAAAATATTTCACATAAAAAATAAAAATAAATAAACTCACACAAGAGATAATCAAATTAAGATTTCGAAAAAATATAATTAAAAAAAAAAGGTATTAGTGATCATCCTGACTAATAAATTATTTTGATGGAATAATTTTTTAATTAATAAAGAAAATATGAAATATGATCCATTTCAATATAATAGATGATGCACTATCATACATTCTTATTACAATATTATTTATCACCAATAATTAAATGTGTACTTAAAATATTAATAAATTATTTTTATTATTTTCCTCCAAACACATAACCTCAATTTAACCAATGTATTAATTTGACCATACTTTTCACTTCTTATATTACTACTACTACTTTATTTTATTTATTACTCCCTTTTAGGTCTCAGTATATATCTTCTAGTTCCTCTAAATCCTCTTCTTAAGATTTTCCTAAATCTTCATGTTCAAAGTAATATATATATATATATATATATATATATATATATATATATATATATATATATATATATATATATATATATAACATGGTTATAATTATTATAATTAATTGGCTGTAATAATTAATTTAAAAAATTATTTTATTAAAATAATAATAAAATAACAAAATATTATTTACAAAATAAGTGAATTATCTAAAATTTTATTTTATATATATATAACATGGTTATAATTATTATAATTAATTGGCTGTAATAATTAATTTAAAAAATTATTTTATTAAAATAATAATAAAATAACAAAATATTATTTACAAAATAAGTGAATTATCTAAAATTTTATTTTATTTTATTTTTTTGTCACACTCATACCAATCGTGGTTGACACAGCAATTTTATCATACATATTTATCCATTCCCCACCGTACACATTAGACTCATAACAATCATACAGGTGGCGGGTACTATGTGTTGGAACAAAAAGATATTTAGGAAACTGGATTTAATTTTCAGTTTTCCTTGACTTGTGAAGTCAACTTGAAAAATTCTAGAATTTAAAATTAAAATTAATTAATGCAAATTATAGCAAATTTAATAATTAATAATATTTTATAATATTTATAATTATATTAATTAAAATTAAATTAATTGATAATAAATTTAAAATTATAGAAATTAAATTTAAAAAATCAAAATAAAACTCGTTTGTGCTTAAAATAGGTTGTACAATAATTGTTCATATATTTTATTTCAGTTTGTTGTTTGGCTAGATTTCATATGGTTAGTTATTTAGATCCACATTTAAATAGATAGTTTTTATTTTATTGTTAAATTTTTTCTTTTCTCTTACATTTAGTATTTCAAAATAATAATTACTTAATTTTTTATCATTTAAAAACTAAGTTTGATAGTATTGAATTTTTAAAATTTTATTACTTACAATATTGTCTTTCAAATTTATTTGTTAATTTTCTTATCATATTTACTTTATATTTTTAAATCTTAATTAACTTCTATTTATATAATTTTAATATTAGTTACAATTTATCAAAAACATTTTCAAGTTTTGAAGTATTAATTTTTGAAAACCTTAAAAATTGGCTAACAAATAATTATATTGATTAATCATAAAAACAAAGTTATATAAAAACGAGAGCTTAGCAATCCTTTAAAAGTACTTCTTGTGTGTATATAATATAAAATAATATAACTGTGTACTCAAAAAATATAACCAATCCAACGTAATTATTGTGTATTTTTATTTTATTTTATTTAAAAACTATGGAATTCGCGGACCCACCGGAGTGTTGTCCAAAAATATCTAATATCTAATTATTATTATTTCTTCTAAACCAGAAATCAAGAGATGTGTGTGAAACATGCGCACAAAATAAGGGTACCAATTAGTTAAAATTAATAAGAATAAATTTAAGGATATAAAATTTAAATATAAAATTAAATATTATATTTATTTTAATTATTAAAAAGTGGGATATGATACGAATTTTAATATTATGCTTTATTTTTTAGAAATACTATTCGGTACTCTTAAAGTATTGTCACATGGTGTCCCAAGTCAATCACATGTTATCATTTCAGTATGCGCAGTGGACGTTTTATATCTGGATCCACTGCACATGATAAAATGACAACATGTGATTGGTCTATGGTATTGTGTAGCAATGCTTCAGGAATACTGAATAATTTTTTTATTTTTTAATGATTAAGATGGATGTAGTCTTTGAATGTTATATTTAGATATTGCTTAACATACAAACACTACATCTATTTCAACTATTATAAAGTGAGATATGCTATTAAAATTCTTATCATATTCTATTTTTTAATAATTAAAATAAATATTATATTTATTTTTATATTTAAATATTGTGTACTTAGACTCCTGCTTCAATTAATAATCACACACTGTATGAAGTAGGGCTTTGTACGGAGAATGTGATTGAGACTAGAGAAAATAAAGAGCAAAATGCAAAGTTTGTGGAGTTCCTCTTAAAGTTTTTGTGCGAATCAAACGAGTTAGTTTTTATGGTGTGTTTGGTTTGTGGGGGGTTTGAAGATAAGTTTGTTTGTTTGTTTTATTTTTTATATATTAATATAAAAAAAGAGGGAGGGAGGGGGAGAGAGAGAGAGAGAGAGAGAGAGAGAGAGAGAGAGAGAGAGAGAGAGGGGATATATTTATTTATCCCTTTCTGCTGAAAAGAGAATAATTTTGGGTGCTTGATGTACTTGGTAGGTGTTCGGTTACAATTATAAACTATGGACGGAATATATTTATATTGACTTTCATGGGACAGAGAAAGCATCTTTAAAAATTGATAACATAGCATTTAAAATAAATATATACAAGCCAGAGTTGCCCACATGGTTGGTTCTGCTTGTTAGATCCAAATGATGATTCCGTTAAATTGGTAATGTTGGGGAGGGCTTTCTCACCAATTGGCATGAAAGTTGGATGAAATTATTGTGTGATGATTATTTCCAGCCAAGGAGTTGACACCCTCGTACTGGGACTTATTTGTGTGGTGCAGTCTACAGGAAAGAGAAGAAACAATAGCTCCTATATATATATATATATGTGTGTGTGTGTGATACTTAATTTTTTTTATTTTTTTTTTGATAATGTGAAGTATCCCAATTGCAGTCGGACTAATCTCCCCACCTTGGACCAGACTTACGCACAGGCTCTGCCTAAGATATGATTTCGCCCTAAAACGTGCGATCCGTGACCCCGTTGCCTGTTCTTATGAGAAGGCAGAACTAGTGTGATACTTACTATGTTTTATTATATATATTATCATCTTTACATATCTCTCCTTCCTAATGAAGAAAAGTTTGGACGGCCCATCAACCATACTAAAACCAATTGAATCATAAATGAAAGTCGTATAATAAATGAAGATATCCTCCTCCTAATTGGACATTTATTCATCCACTAGCCAAACTAGCCAAAAAATCAACAGAACAAAACATAGTAGAAGAACCAAGTACAAATATGAACCTAGTTTATTTGGAATTGGTATGTTAAAATCAGCTATTGACCCATAAGATGGATACAGAGATATCAGGCTTAAAGAAGTCATATTTAGATGCAGGTCTGGGCTATACTGCCGGTGTCAAGGTGTCCAAAATCCAGATTTAGACGTATCATACTCTCTGGCGTGAACTTTTTTCTCTGACTTTTCACCATAGTACACACTGTTTGTATAGAGGAGTATTGCTAAAACCAGATTTCAGAGTTGGTGTATATCAGATTTTACACTTGAAGAAGCCAAGCACAATGGAGTGAAGGACCAATTACATTGTTCATGAAGTCGCCCCTTCTGAAAAACTCATTGAGCCGCCACTAGTTGAAACATCAATCTCAACCCTAAGGGGCGGAAAATTTATCTATTTAAACTTGTAATGACTTGCAAAGTTAAGATTCCATCATCCAGAAAGCTCATCTTCATATATCACCTTAATTTCATCCACACAAGTTTAGTATTCCCCCTTCTTTCAAAAATCGACAATGGCATGCCACAGCCTCAAATAGTACCATGATGTCCAACTCATTCGTCTTCATAGAGATCATATCCAAATTACAAGATGTGCAATCTTTCACCACACTGTAGATTAGAGTTGTAAACTTGAATATGCAAAGGATCACAAAGGCAATTCATGACAAAAATGGCGGCTAACTGATGGAAGAAGACTTTGACTGTAAAAAGGCTGTTGAGAACTGATAAAATGATAGTGCAATAGATTTTGTCAATGTCCTGGTTCACCAAAGAAACATCAGAGTTTAGCTAAATCACTGTTACATATGGATACGCTCCAAGACTCCAAGAACTAACAACAACAAAATTAGTGACTGCAGAGATAATCATGCACCAAGTAAAAAGCACTATGAATCAATTAAATGCAATATAAATTCAAAATCTTCTTCAGTGTCACCAAACAATGAAAAACAGTGGTAACCAGTCACCTGTTCCAAGTAATAGGTGTTCAGTGGAGAAAGGGTGTTTGGGTAGGGGGAGTAAACACTTGTGGTATATAGTGCAGAATTAATGAGGAAATACAAATGCGTAGGGTACCACAAAAAGAATGAGTAGATGAACACAAAAAAGAAAAGCAAAAATGTAGAAGAAAAACATCAACCAAGAAGAAATATTCAAGTACATCTCATCAACGTAATACCTTGTTTCACAAGTAGAACATCTGTTTTAATACTCCCTCCCTTTAACAGAAAAAGTCATTTTCGGGTGCCGTGCCAAAGTATCACTCTTTCAAAAGTCAACAAAAAGTAAAGTGTAACAGGCAATCACCACAATCCTATCCTTTTGAATG
Source organism: Hedera helix (assembly GCA_947179155.2). Classification (NCBI taxonomy): domain Eukaryota; kingdom Viridiplantae; phylum Streptophyta; class Magnoliopsida; order Apiales; family Araliaceae; genus Hedera; species Hedera helix. The sequence goes on along the minus strand of OX359266.1, from coordinate 48,294,407 downwards.
CATTATAATAATGGATGTGATCGTAAAGTGTGCGGCATGTCAAAGGTTAAAATTGATATTTAACAACCAAAAAATAAAAGTCAAAATTGAAGAATAAATTAAAATATGGGTCAACAAAAATTTCTTTCCTCAATTTGAGTAATAAAATCAAGTGACCTTTTAGTGAAATGGATGGAGTAACACTAGGAATTTTACATGACATTTACAGTATTTCCCATTCCTTTTAATATCTATAGCAACACTTCCCAACAGTCATTTGCCTGTTTGAACATTGGGCCAGTCTGCCATAAGCAAAGTGCGCCCCCCTCTACATTATTCTTCAGCAACATGGTATGTCCAGGCCATTGGGTGACGAATCCGAAATAGAATCCCCTACCCAAGTGTATAGCAGAGAGTTCCATGCAACTCACAGTGCTACTATATTATTTATTCTTATAACTAAAATTATCTTACTATTCAGATACAAATTCTTATTACTAATCTTTTTCTTGTGCTTTCCCTTTTGAGTTGTTTAAGGGGTAGTGCGCTGAATTATTCAGAATGCCCGTCTCAATCAACACAGTCTCCACCAGAATAAAAACAAAAGTAAAATAATCTGTGCGAAAAATGTAAATCAAGAGGAATAACATTTACCAGGAAGGAATCCAGCTTGATCTGCTTGAGGATGGTTTAAAATTAAAATAATTTTTTGCATTGGTTGAGGGAATGAATCTCTGAAGCTTCATCAATTACTCTTGGTCAGACTGAATTTTAGATGGCTGTACTTGTTTAACTGCATATTTTAGATGTTTCATTGTTATTTCTGAGGCATCGAGGGTCTCCTGAGATGACAAAATAATTGCTAATAAGAAACTAACTATTTACATTGTTCATGCAAAGAAATCTAAGTGATCCTATATGGAACTTAACAAACTTCTATTGCGGCAATAGCTGCTTCACGGCAGATTAGGGAGATGTCTGCCCCAGTACAGCCTTTAGTAAGACGAGCTAGCTCCTTAGTGCAGACATCAGAACTGCATGGTATTTTGCGCAAATGAATTTTGAATATGTCCTCACAGTCTGCTTCATTTGGTGGCCAACATACAACAGTCGGTCAAATCGTCCTGTCAAATTTTTCTCAATTATTAAGAGGTTTGTCAAATATGAAATATGTAGAAGAAGGATAAATAGATGGTGAAACTTAAAATCTAAGAGGGAGGGAGGGAGGCATTACCTGGTCTTAAAAGGGCAGGATCAATATTATCAGGACAATTTGTAGCCGCAATGACAGTAACATTAACTCTTTGGCGCAGACCTAAATTTACAAAGAGCATACCATGAAGCAGATTAAAGTGGAAATACAAGAGTTAAATTTCAAGATTCGTGCAAGTTCAGTTTAAGAAATCATAAATAATTTTGAGAATTTGAGGATAAAATATCGAGAATCTCTTTGGTTAAACATGAATCAATTAAGCAATTTCTTAAATAAAGACATAATACAACAATGCTGACAACCTTAATCTCATAACATAATGATTAATGAAAAAAGCAATTAGAAACCCATCACAATTCTTTTTAACAGAAGATCGTTATCTAAGATTAGTGATTTACCATCCAATTCAACAAGAAGTTGACTCATGACTCAATCACCAACTGAAACCCCATCACTTTCCTTTCCACGAATGATGGCAAGGCCATATATTTCATCAAAAAATATAATTGATGGATCATTTTCTCTTGCCTTTGCAAAAAGAGACCATACAGCCTTTTCAGATTCACCAACCCACTTGCTGAAAAGTTCTGGTCCCTTAACTGCAAGGAAATTTAACCCTGCTTCAGAAGCTACAGCACGAACCAAAAGAGTTTTGCTACACCCTGGAGGACCAAACATCAAGACGTCTGTTGGGGGGCGAGTTCCAATACGCTTTAAAGAATCCTGGTGCTTCTGAGGCCATTCTACAGCTTCATTAACTGCATCTTAACCTCCTTTTGGCTGCCAACATCTTCCCAGCTAACCTTTGGAACCTCAAGTATTTACTAACAATAGAATGTACTGGTCAAAAAGTGCCACAAAAATTCAAATGTGGCAGGACGAAGATGAAAAAGAATATGGGAGATGGAAAATTGACAATCATTTCCAATGACTTGCGCTACAACAGAATTGGCAAAAATCCCAGTGTCACAAAAGGAAAACAGAAGCTCATTATTTCTTGACAAAGTAAGGCCTTTCGCATTGTGACACAGTTATTCTTTAGTTGGTGACATAATAGCTCCGGTAACATAGATGATCTAATTACATAGGTCCTAAACGTAATACAAGGACCAATGTACTTATGATACACTAATATGTTACCTATTTAGCATAAGAAGTCATACAATTGAGCCCCTAAGTTTAAACACTACAGAGTTGCTTTGATGGATCAAGTGTCATACAAGATACAACTTGATATACCAAAATATTAAGTCAAAGACTTTTGAGATAGCCCATTTCAAGAATGCATAATAAGTCAAATCAATTGTAGACATAATCTGTTTTTTTAGAACCAAGTTTGAAAATACCAATGTCCCCATGAAAACCCATAAAATTCAGGGGAATATGAGAACTTTTTTTTTTCTTTAATTCATATTAATATATAAAGGTAGGTCCATAAGGAGCTGAAAATTCCAAGTGCAAATGGGAAAAAAATTGCACCATCCTGATTATTAAAGTGAAAGAGTTGCCAACCACTAGAAATACATGAGACAAGCTTAATTTAGTGGAACACAAGTTTATTACAATTTACTATATATTTATCCATACACGATTGCATAAATAACATAGCTATCCACATACCTCCCTCATGGCACTCGGCCTTACTTTCGATCTCGCCCTCTCAAAATCGCCAAAAGTCACCCTCAAAATGTCCTCCTTTACTGTGCAAGTCCCATTTACATCATATCCGCTTACCGATACTTTGACAGGTGATTCTAGAATAGATGAACAAGCAGCAGAATTCAAATTATCCCGTGAAAACATGTCATTCGTATCTTCCAGACTGTCAGTGTCTTCCATTATAGCAGCAGAGATATTAGGTACTATTGTGCTGCAAAGTGACTCCGCACAAGAGGTCTGGAAGTCGGCATAACACCTAAGACAAACCAAGGCTGCTTCATTGCAGAGGGAAGCTAGATCAGCACCCACAAAACCATGTGTAGCCGTGGCTAGATACTGAATTTTCATGTCTAAAAGAGTGTGTTTTATATTCCTGAGAAGGGCAAGCAGTATATCATAGCATTGGTCGGGAGATGGCACACCTGCATAAAAGATTTTTAAAAAAATGAAAAAGAGATACACGAAGCTCACGTAAAAAGTAACATGTCCCACAATAGAACACGTGGGCTAATTTGATATGTATACAAGGTCCCAAGCAAATACAAATAGTACCTTCAATCATGACATTTTGGTTGGACTTGTGGTGAGATAAGATAACTCAAAAAAATACTATTGGGAAAGTGGACCAAGCCTTGGTACAATTTAATTTGATTTGATTCAAACTTAGGATTTGCCCAGGTTGTTACGCATAGCATCAGAGCTGCCTACCGAAAACTTGGGTCAAGTCATTTGATTGGGGTTGTCACAGGTGGGGACATGAAAGTGGCTGATACTATCTCACAATGGACAGAAAAATGTGTCGGGACACGAAGGCGGTTGTTATTATCCCATAATGACTAGAGAGACAAAGATCTTAGCTAGTGACAATGCGTTCAGACCTGATGAAAACGTTTCGGATATAAGTGTTGCAACATCCCAATCCCAACGTTGGAACATGTGGATTAAGTTGATATGTATATAATGTCCCAAGCTACTACTAACAATACTTTCAATCATGTCATTTTGGGTGGGTATATGGTGAACTAATATAAACCAAGAAAATACTAGTTGGATAGCAGATTGAGCTTTTGTACAATCTGATTTGATTAAGACTCGGGATTTGACCTGAATTGTTATATAACCACTCATTCACAACAATATAACTATGATACGGAGTTTAACTTTTCAAGTTGAATTAAGGTTCAATTACACGAACATAAGATAAGGTCACTACGCTGCAGGCACCCAAAGTTTGAGACTAAAGAGAGGCTATAAAATTTAATTCCATATTTCATTCACACAAGGTTAGTTGAAAGTTACTAATCTGATAAAGTTATACCATTTGTCTCACAACAACGACTCCACACTTCCAAAAAAGAAGCAATCTTTCCTCTACCAAGACTTATAAACTTGATGAACAGAAAAAAGAAATGGAATAGGTTACACAGCAGATGCCAAGGGGCAAAAAGGTGAGCATGTATTTTTTTGCGTTTCTTACAAGTATTATATCATTTTAAGGACAAGACCTTATACTGTACA